>VWZO01022826.1:426891-507558 GCA_013396975.1 Bucco capensis
AAGAGGAGTTCAAGTTAAAGACCAGAGAGAGAAAATACTATTAATGATGCCCTCCTAAAAGATAGTATGTTCATATTTGCCAAAAAGATAATTGATCCATATTTCATGAAGTGTAAAGGAATTGGTGCAGCAATTTAAAGTGCTGTTAGAATCAATTCTTCCTAGTGGCTTGCTTCCTTAGGGCTAATTACATGTGAGAAAATAGTTCATGAAATATGTTCCAAATATTCAAATGAGAGTGCCTGAAGCCAGGAATCTCAGTTGGCTATAGCCAGTATATTTCTCTTGATTGAATTGTTTGCACCTTATCCAATCAAAACTGACCTGTGGTGTTGGTTCAGAATCTCTGTCTTCCAGTAGTGTTTGGTAAAAATAACGTAAAATAACTATGCTGTTTTATAGTATGTGAAAACAAGTTTGACTTTAACAAATGGTATGCTTCTTATAAGACAGCTCTGGTTTAGATTTCTGCAAGAATTTAGAAAACTATCTTGGAGTATTCAGATTTAGATACAAAAGATTTTAATTTGAATTTTAGTTGGAAGGTTTAAGCCTTTCTAGAAGGGTTATAAATATTTGTTAGACTGTTGGCTTTTATAGAAACTCTTATGTGTATCAGAGAAGCCAGAATATTTTGTTTCTAATTTGGAATCTTCAGAAAGGATACATTGCCACCATCCTAAAGTTACAAAATCTCACAGAGGTACTAAGATTTCCAGTGAGAAAAACTATTGTAGTTTTGTTTTGTTCAAAAAAGACCTGGGGATTGTATTCCTTGGCCACAGAGAAGTTAAACGAGGTCTTGTTTAGGTAGTGCCTTGCATGCCACTCTGTGTCTATCCTCCTAACCTACTTTAAAGCATCAGAGCATTTTTGTTGTTTCCAAGGTAGTTCATTCACGTATTCAGTAGCTAGTATGTGGTGTCAATGAAAGCAGCTGACTCCATACCATTTCAGAGACAGAACAATCAATATGTTTATTAAGTCCTCCATGTCGGTGTACATATAAAAATAGCACTCTCTGCCCCACTAGCAGATAACAAACAGGCCTATGTGTAGACAAAGCCTTCAAGCAATTTGCCTTAAAAGTGTTGGGAGAATAGGAAAATTGCACAGATCCCCTAAGTAAAGGACTATCTACAAACTGCTGATCTCAGCTTTTCCTGCAGCAGGAGCCTCCCAGGCTGCAAGGTGCTCTGTCTGCACATGGACACAGACCACACAATCACAGAATTATTAAGGTTGGAAGAGACCTCCAAGATCATCAAGTCCAACCATACCTATCACTGACATACCACTAAACCATGTCCCTAAGTAGAGCACCTATGCATTTCTTAAATGCCTTCAGGGATGGTGACTCCACCACCTCCCTGGGAAGCAGGTTCTAAGACTTAACAACCCTTTCAATGAAGAAATTCCTCCTTATATCCAATCTAAACCTCCCCTGGTACAACTTGAGGCCATTTCCTCTCATCCTCTCACTGTTAATCCTGGAGAAGAGACCTACTTCCATCTCGCTACAACCTCCTTTCAGGTAGTTGTAGAGAGCAATAAGGCCTCCCCTGAGCCTTCTCCAGACTAAACAACCCCAGTTGTCTGTCCAGGTTTTGTTAGGTAAAGCACAGCCAAAGGGTCCCTGAGTGATTAAGTTGGCTCTGCCTACAATGATGAGATCATTATCAGGCTAAAGAAAAATTGTTTTAGAGCATGTGGAAGAAAGGGCAAAAAAGAGCTAACAATATTAACAATATTAGAAATATATTTTCTGTAGGACCACTCCATGGGCTACACAGCACTTGCATCTGTCTATCTGCATTTGCAGGAGCAGTGGGAGCTGTTAGTGAGACCTGTCAGCTTGGCAAATGTGCAGAGCAGCCAGGAGAGGGTTAAGGCCTACGGTGTGCTTCCAGCCACTCTCCAAGAGTGACAAGGCGCCAGGGCTGAGTGTACCAGAGCAAGGAAACAAGCAGTCGATGGGTTTGTATGTGTGTGTGTTTTAGAAGGGCTGTAAATGGAGTTGGCAGGGGAAGGACATCTGTCTTCCCTTCTGTTCTGCTCTGTAGAGGCAGCAGATTTCTTCAGCTACTGCTCAGCTCATGCCAGCAAACAGAGTTTGGGTTTGCCCACTAGTCTGCCCTCCTCTTCCATATAGAGGCACCTGTGAGAGAAGTGACACTTGGGCCATTGTTAGCCCAGGCAGAAAAGCCAAGACTGGCTCAGCAAGTGACACAAAGTTAAGGAAAACCTTTGCTCAGTAAGAGGAAAAACAACCCATTTAATTGCCCTTGTCATGGGAGATCTCTCTTTAATTAACTGTTTCTTCCACAAATAAGAGGGTTTATAGATTTCCATTTGAATTGCCTAAGCTGACAATCTTCACTGTTTTGCTGACATAGTGAAAAATTGAGATGCCCTAGTTCTCATGCAGTTAAACTTCCCTGAGATAATGCTGGTTTGACAAGCACCTAGCAGGACGAATATAAAGCATAATTGGAGTTCACAAGCAGCATCTTTACTCTAGGTACCTTGCATTATCTGGATTTTAGCACTGGAAAACTGCAGCAGCACCTGCAAGCCAGAGCTGTCTGCTGGCATGTGACGGAAGGGAGCGATGGTGTAGTGAGAGCCACAGGCTGACATTAGGTATGAGACTAGGTGTTGTACCTTGGTAGGACCAGCTGCAGATAGCAGGAATTGCAGTTGTGTGGAAGACCTGAAATGAGGACCTTAGCCTTGGAAATGTTGGCATCAGTGCTCAGGTGCAGGGATGGATGCTGCAGTGCTTCCAGCTGTTCTGGGTTCCTTGAAGTGGGTCACAGCCAGAACTTTTGATGTTCCTCTGAACTCGTATGACAGTTTATCTAAGAAATAATAAACTTCAAACATCCCTCTCTTCAAAACAAAAAAACAGTGGTGGAAGGGAAGAAACAAATCCAGAATTTAGATATGCAAAAATCTTCGTTTAATAGATTCATCTCTTCTGTGATCTGGATGTCTCCAGCCCCTGCTGGATTACTATTCCACACAATACCAGAGGAAGAATAATATCTACATATCAGTTCATTTGTTGTATTTTACAGTCACTGGATTATGTCTCCACAAGCAGATTGAGGGAAGCAGGCCACCATAAAATAAAGCTATGCAAAGGCAAAATAGATTTCTATGGAGTAGATTTAAAAAATGATACTTTTTTTTTTGTTTTTAATACCATCAGTTGTGAAGTGTCAGCTCCACAGTGGTTATGATTTTATTCTGGGAAGTCTAGTGACAGCATTCATTAAATCCTTTCAGGTCACTAAGCCAGTATTTTGGAGCAATTTACTTGTTCTGTAATTTACTGTGAGGCCAGGAGAAAATTTTGAAAGGGTGGCAGAGAAAGCCACTCTCTGAACTACCAAGACAGCCTCTACTCCAGTCAATGCAAGTCAGCAGAATGATACCCTCACATGTATATTTTGAATTCACTGACATGATCTCAGCTGGAACACAGGTCTTTTCAAGCCAGGGAAGAAAACTGGAGGGGCATTGGACCCTAGCCTGAAGTCTTCTCTTTCACTGAAGCATCAGGCAGCCCCTTCTGGACCCTTGCCACTGGACAGGCACAATATCCATGCTCACTGCTCTTCCTGTGCTGATGGCACAGGGTACGTGCAGAGAGATCCATGTATCTCTTTCTGCCAATGTACAAAGAAGCCATGTTGCTGGCTGCTGTGTCAATATAATATAAACACTCAAACTTTCTGCCTGTCTTGATTAGCCAGAGCAGATGGCAGAAACACAATAGATGCACTTCTATGAGCAGACACAGTAGAGCTCCCACTCATATCCGTGGGATCAGTGCACAAATCTGAGGTTAGAGCCAGGGCTAATGTGCTGGAGACTGTCAATATTTAAGCAATCAAAAGGAAGAAAAGTTGGATTACCTATTGTTTACATTTCTCTAAAACACAAAACCCCCAATCAGTTGTCATGGTCTCGTGGTACAAGGTGCTGGATGCTCTGTTAACAAGAAGAGCCACTAGCCACAGAGAATGTGCTAGCTGTGTGTCAGACTGAATGTGGTGGGCTGGGACATCAGCAGCACTGTGGGGAGGTTCAGATTGGATGTTAGGAAAAATTTCTTCACTGAAAGTGTTGTTAGGCATTGCAGAGGCAGCCCAGAGAGGTGGTGGAGTCACTGTCCCTGGAGGTGTTTAAAAACCATAGAGATGTGGTACTTAAGAACGTGTTTTTATGGCATGGTGGTGATAGGTAGATGGTTGGATTTGAGGTGTCTTCCAACCTTAATGATTCTGAGAGACAGGGTTGTTCAGCCTGGAGAAGAGAAGGCCAGGAAGACCATATTGCAGCCTTTCAGTACTTAAAGGGGCTTATGAGAAAGATGGAAGGGCACTTTGTACAAAGACCTGTAGTGACAAGACACAACCTCCTGCTCTGGAGATTTTCAAAACCCCCCTGGACATGTTCCTGTGCAACCTGATCTAGGTGAACCTGCTTTGGCAACAGGGTTGGACTAGATGATCACCAGAGGTCCCTTCCAGCCCCTATCATTCTGTGATTCTGTGCTAAGAGCAGTCATGGATAGCACTAGACTATGCAGTTTCACCCCAGAGTGCAGCTGAAAGTTCATATGGAGGTGATGGTCTCATAAGACACCTATGTTTACTGAAGCCACGGAAAGGACTTAAGTGTCATATAACTGATTTAGCTTTATACTAGCTAGCTCAGGAACTGACTTCACTACAAACATGACACAGTGGGAATAGCACAGGATACCTCATGTTGTCAAGTGCAGAAGATCTTCCAATGTGTTTACTTGGTCTCCTTCTTCCTTGAAAAATCACTAATTTGGGGGCATCATCTGCTCACTTGCATCCTGGATTTAGTATTTTACACCTGACCGAGTCAAAATGGCTTCTGTCAGACTATGGCCATTTATCCCTGTGACTCTATGATATTCTTACAGCCTGGTGAGCCACTGTGTCATCTGCAGACTTTCCCAGCAAGGGTTTTATAGCCTACTCAAGGCAGGTGATACATGCAATAAATAACCCAGCAACTAGAAGGGGTTCACAGGACCCAGGTTAGAAATGGCTCCACACACTTCTACCTTTATGCTGGCATGTTTGATGACCTGCTGTGGAGGCCATGGAGTTCAGGGTCCTCACCTGCAACAGCTCCCACTTCCAGTCCAGAACCTGCTGAGAATGGCAGGACTGGTAGTGTTGCAGGAACATGGATAGGCAAGGGAGGACCACATGTGCCCTGGCACACACATGTGCATATCTACATGCATGGTCACCCATGATAATATACACCAGCACGGCCACAGCCTTTTTATATCATCTATAAGGTGGAGAAAATATATATAAAAAAACCCTCTAAATCTGCCATGCACTAAACAAGACAGGTTTTTATTAGTTATTATCTGTTACTAAGGTTAACCTCTCCATTATTCTGTCTACAACTGGCCTTGGGCAACTCTAATACTTGCAGTTTTCTTGGTCACACCTTCCAGCTTTCTGAACTTCACAACTTGGCAGCCAGTCCTCCACTTCTAGGGAATTTCTCCACTTTTTCAAGATTTGTAAAAAAATAAATAACAGCAGTTGTTCCCCAGCTGGTTCCTTTAATACTCCTAGGTGTAAATTATTCAGGCCTGCTCGTACGAAAGTAGCTTGCAGTAGCAGATGTTGGCTCACATCTTCTTTAATACAGCAGATGAATTTTCTGCTTCATCTGTAGCACTGCACACATAGTATGGATACATCCTCCACACTTGGTCTTGAAGACAACTATCTAGTCATTGCCTTTCACCTTGTATCATCATTGTTCATATCTTTACCACTTACGTGTATGCCTTACTGATTTTTTTTATCCCTGATGTATTTAAAAACACACATTTGTCTGTAGTACAATGACCTTTGATAATTTGGTAGCTCCTCCAGCTTGCCTTATCAATCAATGACATATTTAAACTCTGATATTTGCTGTCATTTACTTTTGCTTTTTTCCCCATCTGTTGTATATTGATTATTTTTTAATTACTACTTTGAGATTTTAGCATGACTCCTCATTTTCTCTTCTTCAGGGCAGCTTTTGGCCCTGCAAGGTTTTTTCAGGGCAAGGTGAGGGAGACAAGGGAGGAGGCCAGAGGCAGCTACTAATGTATAAATAGCATTACCCCTTTTTATTTGTATTCCCAGTCAGCTGGTCTGATAGCTGCTTTTTAGTTTAGGAAACCTGCCTCTCTAAAGTTCCTCCTCTCTCACTCCCTCCTCTGCCACCTCTTTCCACAAGATCAAGATAAGCACACTATGGCTGCTATAGCTTAGGGAACTGCTAATTTTTGATCAGTGATAACTCTTCATTCTCTGTCAGAACAAAGTGCAATATTGATTTTTTGCACATCACAGACAGGACTTTTTGGGTTGAGAAGCAAACTCTGATGATTTTCTGTAATTGCCTCTGTGAGATAACCCAGCAGTTACGCCACTAGTTTAGGTTACTCAGTGATGCACCAGAAGTGACATTTTCAGGAAAAATAAGGCTGATTCTCTAGTAAAGTGAGGGGTCTGTGTCTGAGGCCCCAGCTTTAGTTGCCCTGGTAAGAATTCAGTCCTCAGGTATGTAAATTTCTCCCATCCCATGCCATCGACTACCCTGGAAAATCGGCACAAGAAAGCAAAGCCCTGGATGGAAAGCATCAGCAGGGCTTGCTCCTTCCCATGCCTGGTGGCCTAGGTGTCAGCAAGGAATGTGGCAAACCTTGAGGCTGGACCCAGTGAAATCCTTGACTTGGGGACAGACTTTCATTCAGAGATGGCTGAACATCATATACCCTGGAAGCAAAGGGAGTCTTTCTAATATGTCAAACGTCACCATGGAACTCCCACTATTTCCTGCAGTAACCTTTAAATCCATTTATTTCCATATGTATAGTTGATTTCTCAAATATCTTATGTTCTGGACGGTCATGATTAGGAATAGCACATTCACTACCAAACTGTTTCTGTTTAAGCTGTCCTACCCCAATGTGCAGTGCAGTTCAATGATCTCTAAAATATTCTGTCTCGATTTTGACATTAGCCATTCCTGGACTGAAATTCCCATTTATCCAGATTCCAGGATGATGTAGCAGAAAGCAGGTGTACAGACTGACATTTGGACACATGCTTCAAGAAGTGAGAACTATGCCACTTCTATCAATGCCTCCTTTTTCTTTTCATTTAACTGTTAATTAGTAAAAAGAGAAAGTAGGCAGTACCTGCCAGTGTGTGTAAGACTAGCCCATTAGTGATGTCCTTGTGTCCATATGGAATTTACTGAAGTAAAGCTTTTCATAACAGATGTTCACCTACAAATCATGCATAATAATGATAATCTTAACTAAGTATGCAAAAAGCAGACAGCCCCAGAATAGATTGTCAGAGTATGTTGATGGGTTAGACAGTCTAGCAATTGTGTGGGTTTATTGAATTGTCTTCAGAACTATAAATATTCATAACATTCATGGTGGAAACAATACAGAAAGTTTGGGGCATTGCATTTCTCATCAATTTCTTCAGATATTTGGTAAGACTTTTTCTTTGCTTTCCAAGTGGAGCTTCCCAATCAACAAGGCTCCATGAGCTTCCTTCTTGCAGTTTTTGCACAGCATCGACTTTTCTCTGTTGCTTGAGTGTTTTTGCACAGCAACTGAGCCAGTCCTTCGTATTATATGGGCAAAGGAATAACGTTATACTGGAAGAATATAATTACAAAATTTTAATGGGAAGATTTTAGTTCAATTTATTTGTGAGCCAAGACAAGGTGTATTAAGCTTACAAATGGGAATGGATGACTAGGGATCAGAGAGACTGTGAGTTCCACATCTTCTCTCCCTCCTTCAGTTACAAGTGAGAACAGAAGATGGGGATGTGCTGACTGAGAGGCAATTCTTTCTTCATCACAATAGGAAGCAGTGGCAATTTCAGGACCTCATTTTCTAAGGCTGTGAAGAACTCAGCATTTTCTCTTCACAGCAATTTACATTTCTATTTTTGTAATACATCAATCCACTCCAACTAATCCCTGCTTTTTTATTTAAGTTTCACTTAATGTTTCATTAGCCTAGTATCTCAAAATAGAGCTCAGTTTAAACATATTCAAATGTCTGTAAGTGGATTTCTCGTTTCAGAGTCAAACCAGAGAGCAGCAACACAGCAAATGTTTCTGCCAGTCTGATGCAGCCTAAACAGTGGGGCTGGTAATTGAGCAAGGGCAGCCAAGCCTTCTGAAATGTTGTTTGAACAGGTTTTAATGTACTTGTTTTTTTTAAACCATTATACAAATGCAGGAGTGTGGCCGAGGATCTTTTTAGGTAAACAGTGCTAGTAAATAGTAATGGATGATACTATTTGGAGGAAACTTTCCCTGAAACTGAAGTACTCCTGCAAAAATTCATTTTGGAGGGAGACTGTCCCCTTTCCCTATAGGAATTATGGGGAGAATTATTTTTTTCTTGTATTTCTTTCAAGTGTTAAATTCAGCTTCAGAAAGCCAGGCCTGCTTGGAAGGACTGTGATCAAGAAGGGCAGTGCTATGTGGCAGAGCCTCTCAGCCATTTTCTCTTGCCACACTCCTACTGAAAAAAAAGTAAGGAAGAAAGAATTATGAAAGCAACTTAGTGCCTCATTTTAATTCAGATTCAGTAGATGAGAGGGATGTAGTGACCAGCACACAGCTGCTATACAGTACTTGCTTTCATATTCAGTCACCATCAACATCTCTGACAGCCACTTATCTGTGTGACCAGCTGCCTTCATGGCCATGAGGGAGGGATGTTTCCTTCCCATTGCCACTGGCAGCAACTGCACTTATTACAGAGGATGCAAATTATTTTGGCTGAAATTAAGACCTACTGACCTACACCACTTGTCAAGACAATAGAGAATGTGGTATCTCCCAGCTTAAAAAAAAATCCTGTATTTTTGTGCAACTCAAAGCTAGCAGATACAGAATGAGGGCTGCTGTATGGGCCAGAAAGGTATTAGTACAAAGCAATCATAAAAGAGGAAAGGAAGCTAAGACTGCCTGCAGTACCAGCTTCCCCACACACCATCAAGTTACCTCCCTAAAAAAAAAACCAACCAGACAGTGAGGCAGAAGGAGCAAAATTAATCTGAAGTCCAAGGGAAACTTCTGATTTTCTTCTCATGCTTTAGTTGCTTTAATTTAATGTTGGTGGCTATTGTAGCAGGCACAAGTAAGTGGATGAATGTGACTGGAAACACCATAAGGGATGCATTGAAGACACAACCTTAAGGATAAGGACCTTCCTTCCCCAGTGTGAGAACAAAATTGGAGCCCTTCATGTCTTTATACTTAGGGACATATAGGCAATATGGCTTTGAAGGTAAAATCTGTTTATGCTTCAGCTGGTGTGTGTCAGGCTTAGCTGAGGAGCACAAAGATGGATAAAATATTTTGCACCAGCAGAGAAACTGCTTCTAGGAAACTGATATCTATCTGGGGTGGAGAGTGTATCTGTAACTGTCTTTTTTGTGACAAAGCTACTTCTGTGTTTGTATTTGAAGTTGAGGTTTGGGGCCTAAGAGTAGGGTATTAACCAATGTTTGCCTAGTTGAAGTTGAGAGTACATTAGGTGGTGTTACTGTTAGTTACATTATTAACACAAGGATAATGACACAGTTTCCCAGTTTCCCTGGCATATTAACCTCAGTGGGAAAAGTATTTACCATAGAAAAACCTTGTGTGTGGCACATATTAGTGATTTATGGCCATTTCAGGAGTTTTGGTTGTGAGAAACAATTATTCAGTGAGCACAATAAAGATCCTAAGAGACGTGTAAGGCGTTTTCCAGGATTCAAGGGAGAGACACACACTCTGTGTTCTCCTACCAATTCCCAAAGCATTTTGAAGATTAGGTTAAGAAAAGATCCTGCATTCTGTGTTACTGAATTCTGGCATTCTGGGTTGAAGCAATCCTCTTACCAGGCTCCTCTTAGAAGCCTGGAGACTGATCTGGAGAAGAGAGACAGCACCAAAGTCACCATGGCTGCTGGAGGGGAGTGTTGCCAGATGGAGTGAATCCTTACAGTGCATCATGAACTGTGATTGTATTCATTTCCCTTAAGATAGCTCCATGGGTAATTTGATTGTAATTTCTTTATGTGAGCATCTTTGAATGAGACTGTGAGGCACAGAGATCACTTGCTTCCATCCTGACCAGAAGGTCATTGGTAGCTGCTGTGCTCGAGGCAAGTTGCTGCTTCACAAGCACAGTGGGAACAAAGTTGTTCAAATACTGAGCAGTAGTAAATGTCAGCATCTCTTTCATATTTCCTATCAGATCAGCAACCCAGTCATTTTCATCTGGGACAACTGGAGAGACACTGGAGTTGACACAAGTTCTTCACTGTGTCATGTTTTATTCAACCGAAACTTCAGAAGGCATATTTTTCTTTTTAAGTTTTGGCCTTTGTTGTCAGGCATGAATCATACCTCTGTTTTTTAATCTTCTACAAAAATTTCTTTAAAAGTGGGTCAGGAAAAGAGTTCAGCTGAAAAAAACCCAATATCAAACCATAATTAGAGAGAATGAATGTGACAGCAAGTAGGAGTGCTATGTCCAGGGCTCTGCTGCAGACAAGCTGACCACACAATGTGACAAGTGCCCATGTTATTGCTGGGGTTGAAAAGAACACTGTTGTAAAATCTTTGTATGAGGGCTCACTTGGCTGGCCACCTTGGTCCATGGAGCTATAGGACCTGTAGGAGCTATAGGATCAATGTCTCCTTCAAAGTGGATTGGATTATTCAAATGCTGGATGCTAAATATGGGAATGTTATGTGCCTCAGGTTAATTCATTGAGAAAGAAGTTGCAGACAACAAAGCTGTGGAAAGCTTGAAATAATATCTGACAGACAAGCTGGAAATACAGATGCTTAAAAACAGGATCAGCTGCTGCTCTAATCCAGACTACCTTGCTGAAGTTGATCAGAAATGTCCAATAAATTATCAAATCCAGGGTTGACCCTATCAGGAAAGTGATGTGGAAGAGGAGTGAAGGAGTTTCTGATCCCTACTCAGAAACTAACCAGGAGAAGAAGGTCTTTCACTCCCTAAGCACCAATCATAGGCAAATCTTCCAGTGGTCTCCTAGCCCAGAGGTCTAACCACTTGTGCATGCTCTCACCATGTCCTTCCACAAAGAAGCCCCTGCAAGGACTGTCCTGAACCCAAGCTGGTGTGAGAGAGGAGAGCTGCTGAGACACAAGCTGGGGAGAGACTCATTGACACATCAGCAAGGTGTTTGGAAATGGAGACTCCTCCCACATAAATACTGATCAATTCAGCATTAATACTCAGAGAACGACAGAGATTAATGAAGATTTCTGAATGTATTAGCCCATCATCAAAGAAGTTATGCAGATAGTCAGCAAAATAACTTGAGTCAATTGTCAGGCTCTTACGAAAATATCTGAGTTCCTACATCTGAGAATTAACATTTTCAAAATCTATTTTCTAGCTTTGTTTTCTCTGTTTTATATTTTCATGCTTTCAGCTTCATTGTTTGGGTGTATACTGAGCCTTCTGCAAGCCAGACTTCTCTCAGATCTTCTTTCATATCTGCTGAAGCAGGCTTTAAAAAATAAACTAAATGCTTAAAAATCAGTGCCAGCATTCCAAGCCATTTCTAATTATCTTCATTCAAAATTATATTATCTGGAAATGCCATCTCTAATTAAAATGTACTAATAACTTAATATGGATTAATTTTCTGACTCTCCTCACTCTATTAATGTTAATAGCAATAAACCAAAATGTTTCTTTCTCTATATTCTCCAATTCATTCATGTTACTGGAAATTAATTTGGAAAGTAGTCTCTCAGCTGAATGTATTATGTAAGAAAATCCCTGAAATAATTATGCTAACATGCCATGTAGATAAGCATAAAATAAGTACCTGCTAAAATACCTTTTAATTAACTAAATTTATTAGTATCTTGGTAGGTAATTGATTTCCTTTTGCATTTATCTTCCCTAGGGTTTATTGAAGATGTTCAGTTAGCTAGTATTTTCATCAATAATCTATAACTGGTGAATCAGACTTATAAATTGAGCTATTTCAGCTACATTGTTTTAGTAATCTGCTTAGCTCTTCCATTTTATTACTGCAATAACAACATCAAATTTATTTAAGTGCTGTGATTTTCTTCACCTGGGATCATGATCTTGCACTGGAAGATTGTGTTTTGTAGTACGACACCACTTAATCTCCAGCTTCAAAATTCAAGTTAAAGAGGTGCTAAGCAAGTCTGAAAAATACTGTCTGGCTGCTGCAGCTGTATAGCTGCAATAAAAGGGAGCTGGAGAGATTGGACAATAAGTGGTTAAATGTAATATTATTGAGCAAGTCCATTAAAGAAAAATATCTAGGCAAGAGACCTGTGGGATTGTATGAAGAAATATCTGCAAATTATGAGATGTCCAGATAGTCATTATAAAAATAGATATAAATACATGTAAATGTAAGTATGTATGTACTTATGTATACATGTGTATATATATAAAATATGTGCATATAAATATGTATATAAAATATGCACATAAGAGGTACACATGTGTGTGCTTATCCTGCAAAGAAGGTGATTACCCTGTTAAAACAGTGCAGGATTGATAGACTCCCCTCTGAAATGCTGAGCTCTGGTTTGGGCTGCCAGGCAGATAGACCCTGCTGTGTGCTGCCTAGTCTTAGACAGGGTGTTTCTGCTCCCACCCCAGTGCCCAATTTGGCTGGATGAAAGAGCCAAAATCCTGGCAGGAGTTTAGAAACAGACTCTGAAGCAGCCACTTGGCAATGGACCCTGCCAAACCAAAAGTGAGCTCTGACAGCCTAGGACCCAGGCACCTACCAGGGAGCTGACAGTGACCAAGGGACCAAATGTATAAGATTCATCTTGCAGGAGGCCAGTGTACTCAGCTCAAAATGAAATGTGTGGCATTCTGTTCTGTGGAGGTGTGTAAACTGCTGTATGTGCTTAGAAGTCTGTGCTTGCACTTCCTATCTGAATGCTATTTGGAGACATACATGTCAATGTCAGGCAGCACTGTCCTCTGTTGGGTTGGTAACAAATTGAATGAAATGAGAATTGATACACATGAAACCAAATGGACCCATGACAGGGGGTTCTGGTTTAAAATGAAAATTCTGTCGAAAATGTTGACATTTAAAATATCAGAAAATAATGCACAGCTTTGACTAAAGAAGTGTTTTGTTTGGTTTGAGTTTTTTTGTTTAGTCATTTTGTTGTTTGGGGTGTTTTTTTAAATGGAATGTACAAGCAAGCATATGATGCCTGAGCATTGAGGTCAATAAATTCTTTTTTTGTTTTTTAGGTATAAAGCTATAGTAAGGCCGATGGAGATCCAAGCATCCCATGCACTGATGAAGATTTGTGTGAGAGCTGGTATAATCTGGATTGTATCCATGCTGCTTGCCATCCCTGAAGCAGTGTTTTCAGATCTGCACCCTTTCCATGACAAAGGAACTAATAAAACCTTTGTCAGCTGTGCTCCTTACCCGCATTCTGATGGGCTGCATCCCAAAATTCACTCAATGGCATCTTTTCTCATCTTTTATATCATTCCCCTATCTGTCATTTCAGTATATTATTATTTCATTGCTAAGAATTTGATCCGGAGCGCTTACAACATCCCCGTGGAAGGAAACATGCATGTGAGGAAACAGGTAGAGACTTGACTTCCTTCAAAAATTCACACTCCCAGTGAATCTAGAAGTAAAGAGTACATATACAAGGAAATTTACACTGGGACAGACTGCATCTCTTATGCTAATTTTAATAGATCAGGTGGGCTAAAAGATTTAAATGTTGCCACAGCACAGTGCTAAACAGTTAAAGCATCTTCTCTTAAGTTCAAAGACTTTGGCAGGTGGCTACCATGGCAAGCACAGCAGGAGACCCATGCCAAAGCCTGGAAAGGTACTGAGTAGGATGCATGCCAAATAAGCAGAGCTGGGGACAGTGGTTGGAGATTGAAGCTGAGGGGTGACAGCAGAAAATCAAAACTTCTCAAAAGTTGCTTTATCAGAGATAGGACCTTGATCCGTGAAGCAGTCTCTCTTCACATAGAGGGAAATGCTGTCTCTGTAATTCGTTCCTCTGGAATGAAAAGCAAGTGGGATACAGAAATAGGAGAGAGGAGGTGGAGGAACTTCTTCTTCTTCTCCAAAGGTCCTCTAGAACCAGGAGTGTCAGTAGGTCTGGGCTGGAGGCACACAGCTGCTCTATGGAAGCAGCGATACTTCCTGCGCTCACCATGGCTCCAGCTGTCATCTGCTGGTGCTGTGCCATGTTGAGAGATCAGTGCTAGCCTGAGAGGAACTGGGAGAGTGGGGATCAGAGGTGAACAGTGGTGAGTGCAGGGTCACCAGGAAGGAGGACAGAGCAGGACAGTGTGGGATCCTCACAGATGTGCTGAAGCTAGAATTCTTGTGGAAGGTGTGATCTTTGCAGTATGATGTCTCAAGAGAAAAGGAGAGTTCTGACTTCTTCCTTTAAACCCTGTGGTCATTACAATCTTCTACAAAAGCCTCATTTTCTATTGTCTCCAGAGGAGAGTGGTGTTGGACAGAATAACTTCTCCACCTGTTATTTGTCCAGTAAGTCAGACTGGTCAATATTCTTCTGTTGCAGTAGCTGGTAACCTCAGGTTTCAACTTAAGACAGTCTTTGATTTATATAAGTAGCCCATTTTTTTCCTGAATAGAACAGACTTTTAATCTTCTCTTTGCACTCTTAAAAGCAGAGCTACTTCTGTTACTGTAACTTCTGAGTAGGTTTTTTATAAAGCTCCCCGAACCATCCCACTGCAGAGCTCTCAGCTGGGCTGCCTTAGCTGGGACACATGTAGTTCAAGAGACTTTCATGCTCCAGTTGAAAATGTGTGGCTGAAAATGTGCAAGTCCTGAACCAAGTGAGAGGATTTAGCCAGGATTTGGCCAGCTTAACACCAGGCTTTCAACTGGAGACTATTTCCTCTTGACTGCTCCTTTTGCAAGCTACTGAAGAAAGAGAGAGAGTCAACTCCAGGGGGAAGTGCAAATCCTGCATGAACAACTGGGTAATTCCAGTCAGTACTTAAATTTGAATGCATCTGAGCCTTAGGTTGTCTGAGTAAGAAAGCAACATCAGGGTAACTTGTTTCTAAGCAACTTATTTACCTTTCCTCTTCATTGCTACTGAGGTGTGCTTCAACTTAAGCTGAACTGACACAAGCCATTCTTCAGCTGAACAAATGTCCATATAATTGCACCCAACTGACATCTCCACCTTAGTCTGACCTAACACAATCATCTCACAGAGTCATCAGGTGCTAAGGTGAAACAGCAGGGCAAACTGTGTTTTCTGCCCATTGACCAACACACAATCCCTGAAATTCTTATCATTTTCCCCTTCTGAATGTGGGTAAATCTTTTCCCCTTCAGGCCATTTTTCTGCTGATTTGATGGTTGATTAGGGATGATAAAGTGAAAGCAGCCCTTTCCCCCTTTGGTTTTGGGGAGAGGGCTCCAAAGAAAGCAAAAGGCCAGACTGCAGTCTAGTACTGTCAGTCCATAATTCCTGTCCTGCAGCATATTCAGGAGCTATAGGTCTCCATCTGAGATAACTGGTATCGATTTCTTTATTGCGCTGCTTCCTTTCTTTATAGTGCAGATGTGGCTTTAATAGCCCTTTATCAAATTAAGGATACATTTAAAAAGAATATATGGTTTAGCCAAGGAGAGCCCTTTCTCAAAGGATTTAATTTCAAGCCTGCTCTCTGGGGGTATTATCATCTGGTACATGTCAATTCTTCCAGAGCTCAATGGCTGATTTTTAGTCGGTGCTGTTAGAGAGGCATGAAGTAAAGTCAAAATGGGCTCGCCAGATCTCTCCTGCCTACTCCTTGCTTGCAGCTGTCCTGAGAAAAGATCAACCTGTGTGAGCTGCTCAGTCTCTGATTTATCTGTGCAGCTTGGAGTGTGAGTGAGGATGAAGAAGAGTATCAGGAGCCTGGCTAGGCACCAGGAGCATATCAGGGCAGGATCAAGGGCAGTGGAGCTGGGCGAGCAGTGACATCAGGGAAAGTTTCAGGCCATTCAGCTCATACTCAGATACAGGGTGCAGGTAGCATCCTAGGGGTACCTGGAAAGAGGTGTAGGGATTACCAGAGAGGAGAACATTATGCAGCCCTGGAAAGTGTCATTACATTTTACGTGCCCACAAACTTCTGGCTGCACAACATCTCCCAGGGAGCAGTGCATTTCAGCAGGTCTTTCTGGGCAACTCTGTCTGTCCTCTCCTTTTGGGTAACCTCTGTCATGGCTCTTGCCTTCATTAGAAAGACAGATTCATTTTTCAGTGTTGTCTTAGCGTGCAGCACTTATGGACAAAGGAAAAGGTATGGTTTACCTCATCTGCCCTCAGTTGAGCAATACCATTGGGTTGATTCCAAGCCTGTACATGTAGCTAGAAGTATGGCTTGTCTGCATGAAGGTTATACTGCATGCTAGCTGGCATTTTAAAAGCACCATTCCCTGACAAGCCTCAAATTATGCTAAGAGAGGTGATCACTCATCTACTCACCACCTACATCTGCCTTCTTCTTGTGGCCCCAGCTCCTTCAGCCAAAGGGTCCACCTCACTGCTGCCTCAGTGGTTCTTCAAGTGCACAATGTCCTCTCTTGGTTTCTCTGCCTTCTTTGGCCTCCGAGTGCTGCACTTGATCTCTAAGGCCTGTGAGCTGTTGACAGCATTTTGTGTACATATACCACATGGCCCCAAGGCAGAAAGTCCTGCCTCTGGGGTCTGTGAAAGATCCCAGACCTCTACTCTATAATTAATAATAATTATTGTGGTAATAATAATAATAATACGTTAATAGACATAAATTTTATATGATTGTATATATTATAGGTGGGTAACTAATGCAGATGTCTGCACTTTTGTTGCCTGAGCTGGGATGTGACAAACCATTGGAATTTAATCTCTAATCAGGAAAGGAAAGACTACATCCTTATATAGTGATTTTTCAGAATTATTTGGTTTTAGGGGAAAAGGATTGAGGAGAGACAAGAAGTATTCCAGAGTGTGTTCACCTGCAGTCCAGGCTGCCCTGCTCTGGCCATGTCCCCTGCAATGCACCAGTCCCAAAGCTGCAGCCCTGGGGAAAATTGTTAGCTGTTGGTCTGAGCTAGGAATAGCTGTTCACCTGCATTTCTCTTTCTTCTTCCAGATTGAATCCCGTAAGCGCCTGGCCAGGACAGTACTGGTCTTTGTGTGCCTCTTTGCCTTCTGCTGGCTCCCCACTCACATTATCTATTTATACCGCTCCTACCACTACTCCGAGGTGGACACCTCAGTGCTGCATTTCATTTCCAGCATCTGTGCTCGGATCCTGGCATTCACTAACTCTTGTGTCAACCCATTTGCTCTCTACTTGCTCAGCAAGAGTTTTAGGAAGCAGTTCAACAACCAGCTGTTCTGCTGCAGGGCTCGTCTCCTCATCCGCTCCCAGAGCATGGCCAGGAGCACCACACGAATGACCTCCCTCAAGAGCACCAACCATTCCCTGGCAACCTTCAGCCTTATCAACGGCAACCACGTCTGCCATGAAGGCTATGTATAAAGAGCACAGTCAAGGACTAACTGCATCACGTACCTAGTGCGAATGCTTGGGCTTCTCCCTGGGGGTGGTGAGGAGTACATGCATGCACACATGCGTGTGAAGAAGTCTGATGTGCTCAGAGAATTCAGAGGAGCTTGAAGAATCCAGCACTTCATCCTGGGCTGAGGTTGAAACATCTAACATTTCACCCTGGGCTGAGGCATCTTCAGAGCAGCAGGTCATTGAATATCAGCCCACACAAGCTCCCTGGGAAGTGCTGCACTACTTCAAGACCTGCTGCTTTTAATGAGAGCAAAGTGAGCATCTTAAGATCAAACCTGGTTTGGCTTTGCAGGTTCTTCATCACTTTCTGCTCAATTTCAAACTCAGGCAGACTGACAGCAGCGACAAAGACCATAGTAGATGCACAAAATTTGTCAGAACAGTGGCGTCCAGCAGTTCATGGGATGACATATTTTGACACCACAATAAATCTATTTAAATAAGGTAAATACTTTTGCGAAGGAGTTCAGTGTAGGTCATTCACAGACTTTTCAAGTATTTATTAATGTTCTGAGTACAGTATTAATTCATGGTGTAAAAGATATCATGAGTTTACTAGGGCGTGTCAGTGGCCCCATCTGAAATGAGCAGTATCTTGCACCACATCAATGTGAAAGCAGTATTGTGAATAAATGTTGAGTTGGAATATGTTTACAGTTTTCAAATGTGTGAGTTTTTGCCATGTTGTGGAGGAGAGAGCACGGCATTTTCCAAGTGTCACTGTTTTACTTTTCCTGTCTTCAAGGTGTGAGATAGCGAATGCTTTGTCACCTAAGGGTTACCACCAAATCTGAATTGATATTGACTAAGGGCAGGCAATTAACATAAAATGAAGCACAGCTATTTTCCATGTTTCATAAAAACACCCCAGTTTTTCAGTAAAAGCTATCAGCAATGCAAGGTCTGATCTCCAACACACAGGTGGTTTTTTTTCCTTCTATCTTCACAGATATCTGTGGAGGTAGAGTGCCAAACCTGGCTAACAGACTGGAGACTCAGGTATTCTGTAACCCTCCCTCCAGAGCAGTTCCTCTGCCAGGTACTGCCTATTCTGGAAATAGGAGCACAGTGTCCTGTAGATAAACTCTTGAGGCGTGTAGGCTATAGGACAGGCAATGAAGCTCCAACCCCTGATAAAGAAAGCTGCTGCAAAATGAGGCCATAAACCAATCACTGGACAGAATTTTGAGGTTTTAATGGCCCTCATCCTCTTTGATGACAATCCTTTTCCTTTACCGTGGCAGGAGAAAAATGAAAGCTAGTTAAACTTTGTGTTGGCCTTGCTCTGTGAATGCAGAAGTCATGTGTACTGTGTAAAAAGCCTCAGTCCCTGCATCTTCAGGTGCCCAGGAATGCTGCTGGGAGCTGCTGTCTCTGAGGGCTGCAAAAGGACTGCAATGACCAAGGCAGAACTCTGAAAACTTTAATTCTTTTGCCTTGGAGAGCAGTGTCCATTGGATGAGGTTCAACATGCAGGTGAGCTCAGGATATGGCCACACTACTGTGCTGATATGCTGCTAAGGGCAGTCCTGCCCTGCCCCCCATGGCCTGTGTCACCCCCTCCTGTCCCCCCACCCCGATCAGCCTGAAAAACAATCTGGTGGGGCTATGTTACAGCTGAGTTGACTACCTTGCTTAGCTGGCTCTCTAGCTATGGCAAAATTGCTATTTACTGGGCTATTCTATGCCTTCATTTACCAACATTTTCAGCAGGGTGATACTTTCCCTGAGCTTTAACACGAAGCTCCACACAGTACCAGAAGCCCAGTCTGTGACCATTTCAGAGAGTTTGGTTGAGTTTTCAACTGTTTGTGACCATTCGAAATGGGGAAAAAATTAGTTGGCCTTACATCTTTTTACTCAATATTTTCTTCAGCCTTGTAAGGATTTAATTGTGGGCAAACAGGATTTACATACCTCAACTGCAGCCACGCCAGCTGTGCTGCCTGATGAGTCCTCCTGGCTGGCAATGCACAACAGGTGACTGTTGCTCTACAAGAGGCTCCAATGGTTTGTGAACTCTTGTTGCTGAGAGAAAGGGGGAAACAGAGATATGGAGCAGGCAAATGTTAAGTTGGGGGGGGGGGAAGCATTGCTACAGTTCCCTCAGGATCTAAGCTGAACAAAGGCCTTGCCTTCCTGAGGAAGATGATGTTTGAACACAGCAGAGTTATGAAGATCTGGCACCAGGAAACTAAGTAAGTGATATTCGTTTTAACCTTTTATTCCTAAAACAGCTAGTAACTCCTCAGAAGATAAGAAAGATTATTTTTGCTCTGATCTGGAAAGTGCTCTCCAAAAATGCAGCTGCATGTGTCCACATCTCATCATTGCTTAATTTTCTGGGCGTTCCTTTTGCCTTTCTCTTCAGAGCTGATAGGCAAAACTTTAGAAGGAATTCCATGCAAAACTTAATCTTTTCATCAGAAGTTAATATGCCTACAACTTCTTTTAATTTTTAGCAACCTAGATCAGGCCTTTTCAGATGAAAAATAGAATGTAAATTTTCATTAACAGTCTTCATTTTATTCAAATCCTTGCTGCTCATATAATATTTTGAAGATCATTAGATGGCTGTGTGGGGGAAAAAAATCCATCAAAAAAGAGTTCTTGGCAAAAAGGAGTTTGGAATGTATTTCACAAACTTAACATTCATTTCTTAATATCACAGAAAGCAAATTTGAGGTTGGAATTGTTTCTATTTCATCTCTGTGTTTAAATAATGAAAAAACTCTATGCAGAAGTTGAGATCAGGACATGGAGAGTTCAAGAAAGTTTTCTTCCATATGAAATATTTGTAGCTGTAAATAGTTTTTGATTCTTGCTCCTTGTCTCCTTAGCTTGGTTTCAAAACCACAATGTACTTCACACTGCTCCCTTGCCTGGAGCTATCTCAGTGTTTGCTGGCACACCTGCAGTGCTGATCCTTTCAACCTGCAGCCTTGTCTGCAGTGTTTTGTGTGTTTGATAAATTTTCAAAGTGGCCAAGATGAACTCCTGCCCTGGCAGGTGACTCCAGAGAGATACATTTGGATACTGCCTGGTCCTGGGAACCTTTGTGGTCCTCAATGGGAAGAGCCCCTGGCTGTGCTCCTGGGGTGGCTCTGTGGCCCGGTACCTAGCTCGGTTCTCCCCAGTTCTAGGCTCAGCTCTCACCACTGCAGTGGTGTCTCCTATCATGTTATTTGGGAAGTGCTGTGTTTTGGAGCTCTAAAACAGAGGTCTCTGAAATTCCTGGCTCCTGAGAGCCTGAGAAATTTTCCAGTTGTGATCCACACAAACCTCTCCAAAACTGGCACCAAGTGAAATTCCCTCTGAAGCAGATAGCACCTTGCATTTAGTCTGCTCCGTCCCATCGGACACATAGCAGCTGCAGGGTGTGGGGAAAAATGGTCTCTGGGTCAGGACACTGCATGTTACACACCAGGAGAGTATTGCCATTTACTACTGGGCAGCTATGATTTCATCTCAGGTCAGAAGTACTACTGGTTAGAGGATTACTAAAAATATGCAGCTGCCACTAGATGAGTTGGCGTGAAATACAAAACTAATCAAACAGTGATATGTTATGTCCATGTCTTCTCTGGAGAAATTACATTGTTCTTCATTAGGAATGTGAATTTTGAGATTCATGAATTCTTTTTGCTCCCATTGAATGTGGTGGGAGATGAGGATGCTGAGTAAATGACAGTTGTCAGCTGTTCTTGCTTTAATTTAGAATACTTCAGAGTAGTTCTCTTATATTTGGAAAATCACCATAAAAATCAAAAATCATACAAACTTTGTAATACTGACACTAGGTAAAGGATTCAGAGTTCCTCAGCTCTGCCTATAAGGGACACTTGTGTTGCAGTGTTTCCAAATATTGCCTTTTAGGACATGTTTAAATAATGAACAGTCAAAGGTGTGTAATTTCGCTACATGGCAACAATAGTTTTAAGCAAGAAAAACTGTCACACGGTGTAAAAGAAGGGCTGTATTGCTGAACACAAATATTTATTTATGAAAATTTGTTAAATGCAAATATTTATTTTATTAGAAAAATATACAATGAATTTTTCTTTGTTTTAAACAAACAAAAAAATCTGAAGAGCCTCTACTTAGCAGAAAAACAGGAAATCTGTTATTGATATGTGTAATCCTGTTTCTCCCAATCAGCTCGATTTATATGGAATGAATGTTATCATTAAAACCCAGAAAGATTACAGCTTTACGCATGACTTAGCAGAAATAATACACCTTCTTACTCATTTTTCTGACAAAATACAGTATTTTTTCACAGCAGAAAACCATCTGTGTGTATTCAGTTAGGAAAAAACCCTGTCTTTCAGCCTTTTTTTAAAGGCAAGAAGTTGAGTGCTGCTTATCTGAGCTGTAAGCAATCCCCTAAATGTTAACTGTGTAGCTCATTGTTAGTGCTAGACACCACAATGATAAGGGACTTGATCCTCTCCATCCTGGGAAATCACAGCAGGAGATGGGACTGTATCATTCACAATAAATCATTAGAGATTTCTCATACTGCCCTTTCTCCAAGGAAGAAGGCAGTAAGTTCAAGGAGGCAAGGAAATAGTTAGATGGCATTATTCAAAACGGAGGTGTGGGAGGAGTGCTGGGATATGTGTGAGGTAAGCATAGCATCTGCTACACCCCTGGAAGGAGAGGCATTACACATCTTCACATCATGCCTCAGGCACTTCAAGCACTGTTAATTTGGGTCTAGGTGTCAGATCTCCTATAATTTATTTCTCTTCTATAATAGTTTACCTAAGAAGCCTGAAGTTAATTGCACAGGCCACCCAGAAAGTCTCAGCACCTTGAAATTAGTGGAACTGGATGTGGATTCACACTTAACCCCTCAGTCCTCACCTAGGTATGGCATCTGTGTAGGTCATGTCACAGAAGAGATGAAAGAGACCTTCCTTGGAAAACCTAGCAAACATCCAACATTACCTCTTTCTTGGAAAAGTTTCCCAGCAATAAACCTTCCAGTTTGTAAGTAAGTGTGGCACCAGCTTCCGTAGCTGTTTTCCTTCCCAGCTCCCACACAGGTCAGCTGGCCTCATGTTCCCTTCACAGGAAGTTGCTTCTGACAGTTGGATCTGAGTCTTCCTGAGCAGGACTTCATGTCCTGATTCCTTGAAAGGTCCTAGTGATGTGTTTTGCTTCCTCACAGAGTGATACGCAGTGACTGGTGTGCTCAGAGCTGATAGCCTTTCACAAAAATTTCATTACTCTACTTTGCCAGGTCAAGAGATCTCGGAAAGAAGAGGCTTAGAAAGCTGTGACAGAAGAAGTGGTGAATGGGCAGGAAATGAAATGGGCTTCTTCCCTGCAGCAGTTCCCACTGCACTGACTCAGGAGAAGCCAGCTGAGAAGGGACTTGAGTTGTTCTGATGTCTCCATTACCAAGGAGAGGCAGGCACCTCACCCAGGAAAAGTGGCCAGAGCCCACAGGGTCAGGTGGTCAAAGGGGACAGCACATACCTGCTGCTCTTCCTCACTGGCTTAGGAATTTGTTCCTCCTCTACTGATTGTGGCTATGCAATTGGTGTGTGTGTGTGTATATATATATATATATATATGTATATACACATGCATATATATGTATATATATGTATGTATATGTATGGTTATGCGTATGTATATATATATATTTGCTTTATTCACAATACATGCACTTGCTAGTGGTGATTTTGTGTGATATTTGTGGTGATCTATAATAAAGTTGAGAAATTTAGAGGTTAAAGCCTCTGTGTGCTTGTGCCTTAAATTATTCTACAAAACCACAGTCACAATCTCTATATAATCACAGGCTGGGTAACCCTTTAAGTCATGACAAGCAGTTGCTGGGCCACTTTGGCCAGATCCAGCTAGTTCTCTCCTAGAGACTGCAGGGCATACCTGATGAGTTAGCACAAGCCAAGGAGCTGTCTGCCTACAGCCAAGTGTAGAGAGTAATAAGTTCAACAGTATGGATATACTCGCATTGCTCTTCTTTTGACACTCCCTAACTGGCCTCCATCCTCACTGAGCCACAGTGCCCAAAACTGGACAAGATATTCCCCCTCAGGCCTTACTGGTACATTAAGTGTTTTGCCAACTCCATGTGTATTTATATATCATGGTACAATGTTTGTCTTTCTCATAACAGTACAACATAGTTGTGTTCTGCTTGTGATCTGTTATACTCTCATCTCTGAAAACAGCAACCCCACTGCTTATTAAATATACTGTGCCCATGCCACTGAGTGCTCATCATTTAGAGTATTCCCTTGCAGTTATGTTTGGGTTTCATGCCCTTTCTCTACTTAGTCAAGATAACTTAGAACTTCAAACCTGTTTTCCAACCCAGCTTTGGGTCATCTGTAAGCATATAAGAGAGATTACTGAGGCAATAGCAGAATCAGAACAGAATGAGAGCAGAAAGACCTCTGGAAGAATCCTTGCTCATTATTTTGCTGGTTTATAAGAATGCCATCTAAGATCAAATCAGGAGAGTTCCCAAAAGTGAAGTTCTATAGATTAATTCCACATCTGCTTTTCTGCTGCAGAGGAAAATTGGATTACTTTTATACAATTTGTTCCTTACAGATCCCCACTGCCTCCTTAACTCTTTATCTTTCAGGTACTTACTAAATACTTCATCATTTGAGTCAAAAGCATCGGTAAGCTCATTGGTGTGTAATTCTCCACATCCTTTTCTTTCATGTTTATTGGAAGTGTAACTACCACTGACCTGAAGAAATGTTATTAATAAATAATTCAGTTATGAGATTTTCTTGGCAACTTTTCAATAGGATGTATCCAAAATTTTATCAGTTCAATGCTCTGTACTTCCTCTTAAGAAAGGAGAAAAAGTTATTCCTCTGTCTTTCTGTCTTTCTTTGCCTACTTTGGGTGAAGAATATATTATTGCTCTTTCTGGAAAATGCCTAATTCTTATGAACAGATTAGTACAACCTTGGGCAGCACTGTGCAGAACAAAGTACCTAATGGGAGAGGACAACCTCCTCTTCTCATCTGTGGAGCATTTCTTAATAGCCCAGCCTGACATAAATTGCAGTTAAAATATCAGAAAAGCTAATGTAGGGATTTGATTTAAAAAAGAATTAAATTATAGAAATATAGTTAGTGTTGCTCAGCACAATTTCGATAACAAAAACCTTGTCAAAAAATATGATTTCATTCTCAGTAAGATGTCAGATTTAATGATTAAGGATAACTACACTGATTTAATACACTTTCACTGTGTAAAGGCACTTGATTTCATACCTTACAATATTCTGATTACAAATGTAGAATTATAGGAGAAAAAAAAGCACAGGCTAGAGAGAAAAATAATTAGCTCTTTGACAGACTTCAAGCTTCTCTCAGCAGAGAGGATGCTGAATGGCGATATACATCTTCCTCATGGATCTGCCCCAGGTACTTAGCATCCTCATCAGTGATCTGCAAGCAGATATGCCATACTTCTAGTAAATCACAGGCTTACTAGAGGTTAAGAGGGAGGTCAACAGACACTAAGGAGTGGGGAAATGGAGCATGCTCATCATTCAGTAAATTGCCACATTGAGTAAAGTGCAGCTGGGTATAGCTAAATGCAAATTATACAGGAGGACAGTCAGACCTTCCTGTCAAAGAGGGGCCTGTGCCAGAAAAAACAAGAGTATCTAAAAGCTATGTTGGTCTTTTAGAGGAGAAGCAATCTCTATGGAAAATGCTTTGGCAAAAAGGGTCAATAAAAAAAGGTTATCCTGAAGAATGGACTGAGATCAACACTCATTTGTTCCTTAGTACCACAGCTGTGGGGAGCAAAGTCTAACAAAAGCCAATAGCTGGAGAAAACGGAACTGGACCAGAACCTTCCAACCGGGAAACTGAAGAAGGACACCACTGTAAAGTGACTACTGAACCACCTTGGAAAGCATGTCTTGACTTCAGGGCAACGTTAATGCTAGAAGAATGAACTTGGGCTGCTTCTGAGGCTGAGCTGTGCAGGTACCAGAGCACCAAGCCACCTGTATAGCCTTTAAACCAGTTAAAGAGAAATCATGCTGAGACCTCGACTTATATTGGGATTTCATATTATTTAAGCTTGCTAAAGATATAAGGGGTTCATGCTGTATGGAGGGAAAGTAAGGCCCTAAAAAGGAGCAGTAACTATTTATTCAACTACATAGAAAAATGTAACACAGATTTATTATTTTATTGAAAGTTAAACTGTGTTTTTAAAATGTGTCTGATTACTAGTGTGATCACCTTCCTAACAGTTATCACAAACAACTGGTGAAGGTAGATGACAGAGGAAGTGCTCTAGACAATGGCAAAGGTGTTTGGAAGCCAGGGAGCAAACTGTGAGCAACTGCAGGGCTTGCTGACTCCAATCTACAGCTTGGGCTTCCTGAAATTCAGGTCATCATTTACTGTGCAGTTAACTGAACCTGCCAAGACAAACTGTTACCTGCATGTGTCTGAATTGATCACAGGGACAGAGGGCATTGTTAGTTGTGATTGATAAGAGCTGAAATTGATTTGAAATAAAGCTGTAACTTTCTTTGTTAGTGAGAAACGTGGACACTTAGAGCAGAAAGAGACAGACACAGCATTACCTCTTTATCTAGGTGACCTAGCAGCCAGGCAGAGTAGTCTGTGCAGTTTCTTTGAACTTAATGGCATTAACTATGCTGACTGAAGGTGTGCTGCTACAGAGGCATTGTCAGAACACATGGGTGTTGTGGTTTTAATCAGCACTCCACCCACCTGTGAACCCACCTGAAGGTGGGATGCATCTCTGAGCTGCACCCTCTCAGAGAGGTGATGCTCCAGCTCCCAGGTGGGAATGCTTTCCCCCAGGATGGTTCCCACAAGCCCATCCCAACAACATCTCTCATAAGAGAACCAAATACAGAATGGCTGCATAACAAGAGATAGCATGTCCAAAGTGGCTGTGTTTAAAGGGACATACAGAAGTCCACACGGGGCATGACAGTGAGGTTGGATAAGAGACAGCAGGCAACCAGTATCATTCACTGGAGGATATATGAAACTGTGTAATTAGTAATTCATATGATAAGCTCTGCTATATAAGTTAATTCCTTTTCCCTCTGCCACTCATTTACTTGCAAATCACAACTCCACGTCACAAATAATACATGCAATGGATTTTCTGATTCTGGCCTAAAGGGTACTTTTCATTCCGCCAAAGACTCTGTTCTTTTTGCTAAGTAAGAAATGTACAAAGAAATATTTTCCCTTCATCTTTTAAATTCTGGTTGGTTAACAAATGAGAAGCAAGAAAAATAAAAGAGCAGAAAAAGGCATACATATAGCACCTGCCTGGCTGAGCACAGACTGCCTGAGAAACACAAGCTTACTGAGGTTTGCATCCTGTATCCAGCAAAAATGGAGCTTTGAATCCAAGTGCCCTATTCCTTCACCTTAGGTAACTGTATTCTAGAATACAAGAGCAGACCATTAAGAATAATGATACAGACAGTCAGAGCATGAGACTATTATTCTCCACTGGCCTTGCAAATTTGTTCTCTGTATTTTTCGTTTAATCAGTTCCCTCAAAATCTCACTGGAGCTCTCACAACAAAATAACAGTAAACATTTTATCCTGGTGTCATCCTCACACAGTCATTTAACTCCTCTGAAAGCAAAAAGGAGCTTAAAAATATCAGTAAGGCTTTGGAAACGCTTAGAGAATATGGTATAAAATTTCACAACTTGTTGGACATTCATTTGCAAGAACAGCTTTCATTTGGAAAAATAACTTTCATTTTATAATAGCTTTTAAAAACTTTCAGGAACAGAAAGTTGAGAAAACAACTTAGAAGGAGACACTCTAAGAACTGTAAACATCAAAAAGGATTCGGAATAAGAATGAGGAGGTGAAATGTAACTATGGGGAGGGTGACCATGATATGACAGAATCCACATTCCTTAAGAACATAAGGAGGAAAAAAAGCAAATCTAAATCAGCTGGCTTCAGAAAGCCAACCTTCCAGAAAATCACCTGAGATCTGAATCTGGAAAGAAAAAAGGAAATTAAAGGGACCTGGACTGTCCTTAAAGAAACAGATCACATGTGTGTGTTTGTGGTGCATCTGGCTAGCAAGACATTGGGCAGAGTGAATGAGGATCTAAACGAAGATAATAATTTCTTCTTCTCTCTGATTACTGAGGCTCTGCATCCATAAATTAAAAGTTTAGATAGCCATTTCAAGTGCCATTGACACAGTAGGTGAATAATTCAACATGCTTCTGAACAGTTCCCAAGAAGCCAGGTGTTGGTGGATATCCTCCTGTCTGAATTGGAGGCTGAAGTCAGAGGGGGGTTCAGATGCCATAGTGTGTCAGGAACTCTGCCCCTGTACACAGGCTGGGGCATAGAATCCCAGGGGGGGGGCTGTATGAATGGGGCCAAGGAGCTGGTCAGGCTTGGTCAGACCTGAGATGGTTGATGAAGAAACAGAGACAAGAAATACAACAAAGAAACAAGAGCAACAGAACTGGGCTGTTAGGGAAGAAGCGGTAATAAGAGCAGCAGGCACGAGTTGGAACAAACGAGCAGTTAATTACATTAGAAAAGGGAAGGAAAAGGCAAATCCTTAAATATATTACTTTTTCTGTCTGGTTTCTTCAGACATTGCCTGTTTCTTAAGGAACAACCTCCTTCCAGTACCCATTCTGATTAAAGATCGTCAAATTCTTGCAGCAAGAAAAAGTCTATTAGTATTAATCACTACTTCTCCACACAAGCAAATAATGCTTTGTAAATGTCAAACACTGTATTAAACAGCCATATAAAAAACTCTAGGCAAAGAAATATTCACACAGGAGAGATTGTGCAGATGCAGAATGAAGCATTTATAAACTTCGCAACAACCTACACAAGCCCAAAAGAATTTCTACTGATTATCTGAGTAATAGTTTCCAAGGATATTGGCCAATATCCTTGCTTCATTTTCTATTGGGAACACCTGGTAAAATGCTTTGTTTGTGATGTGGAAGGAAGTGGGGAGTTTATTACCTTTGTCTCCAGTAATTTCTGCTTTCTCCAATATTCCATCACTCCCATGAAGACCATGAGGACGAGTACCGTTTGTTCTCTGTAGAAGTCTGCCACATCATGGCATGGTGACAGCTGATGCTCAAAAAGTCTACATACACTTTTCTGATAACTATCAAAGCCCAAAGACAGGACTTTGATGAACTTTAGTCTCTCATTGCATGACCCCACAGGTGAAAAGCCTGAAAGCCTTCCTCAGGTACTTAAGACACAGCAGCATGATCCTTTCCACATAAGAGGCAATCATAGCTGCCCTTTGTTTTCCTTCCTGACCACAGCTGAGGTGTATCAGTACCCTCTGGTTTATCCTCAGGTTGCTCAATTAGGTAACAGTGCAGTGATAGCACTGGTACCCAGGCAATGGAAGATCAATGTATTATCTCCTCCTTCACCTAATGTTTTATGTCTTTGTGAAAGCCTTTCAGACAGCAGCTGAAGTGGTTTCTGATGCTGCACCATAAGGCTATTTTGCAAAGTATTGCATGCTTAATGAGCAGCAAAAGCTCAGGTGACAATGTATTAAAAACTTCCAGCGGGTGATGGTTACACTCTCAGATTGCACAAAACAAAGCTCCTATCAGAAAAACAAATCAGAGCTGCCAAAGGGCTTCCTTTAAGGGCTGTGAGTTAGAGTGCTGACAGTTTTTTGGTAGTTCAAGTGGCACTAATTGTGATGCAGCTGCAAAAATCACTGTCCAACACTTGCTCACCTGGAGATCAAGCATAGATAAAGAGAAGCTGCCCATTTATCTTTGAGAAGACACCTCTGAGCCCACTGAAGACTAACAATGCTGAAGGGTATTTTTGCTTCTCATATTCAGACTGTAAACTGTGCTTAGTATCAGCTCAGTGGAAATGATTGCTGCCATGCCTGATCTTACAGAATGATTCAGCTCCAAATGGCAGGCTCCTGATGGGTCACTACAGGAAACAAAGCTAATTCATGATTAATCACAATCCTAATGTTTCTTATTTTCCACTCCCTGTTTTGTTTTAAATAATGAAAAGGTCAGTAGATTGCTGTTTCTTGTCTTTGCCTACTCTGTCCTTCTAAGCCAGAAGGGGCATCTCTCTGTGGTAGTATCTCCCTGCTCATCTCACCAAATGTGATTTAGCATGATTATCATAGATACACAAAGGGAAACTCTCATCTTGGAAATTATGGGGTATTTTTCACTTTTAAGCTACTGTTCCTTTTTAAAATAGTGGGAACTGAAACTAGCTGTGAGTTTCATTGCAGCAAAGATAGGATTTTGCATTATAGATATATGCACAGAAGATGTCACCCCAGGCTCCTTCAGTGGTCAATGAGGAGAGAGAGGCATCTCTACAGTATGATTCATCTCTGTCTGAAGAAGAATGAATACAGCATGGAAATGTGTGTTTCTTCTCACTAGCCAGTGAGGGAGCCTGAGATTTACTCACTCATAGGTCATTCCAGTTTTGTCTAGTGTAACACCCAGCAAGATAACTCTGAGTCTAAACATTAACTCAGATTGTCCAGATAGAGTAGTCCAGACTCACGTACACAAATTATCCCACTCCTTACTCCATGCCAGTCTTACCTACCATCTGCATCACACATGAGATGTGCTCTGGACTTTGGCCTTTCTCCAAGTGATGTTGACTTCTTAAGTACTTGGTTTGATGAGCTGAGAACTCTTCTAAACAACAGCCTGAATAACAGCTCCCATGGAAAACCCTGACTCCAGTTGTAAGTGGTGCTCACACCAGAAAACTCACCCCTGTGGGACAACAAAGGGTGTGGCTTGGACCATCTGTCATTTTCTGTTCTTCCCCCATGTGAATCAGTCAGGAAAGCTTCATCTGCAGTGCAAAGGGCATGTAAATCCAGATGCCCAGCTGATGTGGAGTGGTGGAGAAGGTGTCTTGTCATTATGACAGGAGGTTATCCAACTGGCACTCATCCAACCTGCTAAAATCTCATACATAACAAGAGACTGTTTATCAGAAGGAGATGTAAAACAGGACAGTCTTTTTGTGCTTGAAGAGATGCCAGAAAATAATAACAATTTCTTTAAAAAATGAACCCTGTTACAGCTATGTTTCTATAACCCAAGTACAGGACTAAAAGAGCAGCTGGCATGATCTCTGGCATGAATGTGTAGCAAACACAGGAGGAGCTGTTTGCACATCTTCTGTGTAGATGGTAAAACCAAAAACACTCAGCGTTCATAACACATATTTTTCTAGCCAAGTCATTTTGTACAAGTGCTGAAAGGCTCCTCAGTAAATTAGTTATTTGGGGAGATTTCTCCTAGGCATATGCACAACTGGTTCCTCTGCTTGTGTATGGGCTTCTTAGTCACATGAATGTCTGTGAGAACTGCTAAGTGCTTATTCTTGCAAAAAGTGACAGAAGAATGAAATAACTCATCACAGGGTGTACTGTATTAGAAGAGCTGTAGGGTGACATTTGCTGGTTGTCTTTGCCTGCCCCCACACAGATCTATTCATCCTCTATTTCAGTAACTGTTGAACATACTCTAAATTTGCACCAAAAACAAATTACTTTGGGGAGGAATATTGACTTTCAGGGAGAGAGAAGTAGGGTGAAAGAAAAGGAAATGCATCCTGTGTTACATTAGGGGTTTTGTAGTCTGCAATTATTAATATGTAAACAGAAGATCCAGGGTTCTTTAAAGACAGTGCTGAGATGAGGTTTAGGGGTTTCCTGCAAAGACAACTTCCTCCGTTATACGTGACAATAAAAATTTTAAGGCAGTGCCTGTCAAAACAAAAATATATATGTATTTCACATCTAGAATAGCAGCACACACCTGGCCACATCCAGTGCAGTATTTAGGCTGATGTTCCTATCTGACCTTTCACTTCAGCATAATAATGAAAACATTTCTTTTGGTTTGTTTCTCAGTTAATTTTATGAGAAGCATTAGCCAAACAGTGAAGTGGCACCCCAGTCAGGGATGAGTATCCAGGAGTGTATGTAAAAACATTCCCTTCCTCCCCACCACAACAAATCATGCAGGAGACCTGTCCTCACTGGTGAAAAGCTGAATATCCTTTCTTCTTCCAAAAGCAGGAAACCTATTTCTTTTAAATTTTAGAAGCTTTTTTTTGTAAGTCTTCCTTGAATTTCTGTCATTAAATCTATCTCATTCTTTAGTCATGTGTCCATTTGACACAGTGGTAACTTATAGCAAAAGGTAAGAGCTGATTTTGCTGCCATCATGGGAGAAGAGAGAGGGAGAAAGGAAAGTAATTAAGAGAGCATTTGGGGATATGGAATAAACAGAAACCCATTCTCTTCCCTTGCTCCTCTACTACAGCACACACAAGCACAAGGTTCTCTCATCTGCCCTTTTGCGTGAGGCAAGATTTCAGAGAAGCTGTAAGACCCAATACTTTCTATTTTGAAGAAGCAACAACTAGCTAAGAAATTGGATATTAGGCTAAAAATATGTGCAAGCTTGGTCATTTTTTCCAGAACAAATTTCAAAGCACTGTGGGTGACCTAATGTATATCTTGAAGAGTAAAAAAGCATATTACAATTCAGGCTACATTTTGAGCTCATCACCTCTGTGGAACTAAAAGTTCTTCCTTCTATTAACCAGCTGCCTCAGTTCATCCTCTTTTCTGAGATGTCTTGATACTTTTGCCAATAAGAAACCATTCCTGCCTCAAAAAGATTACAATCTTGAGTGACCAAAATGGGGGAAAGAAAGGCACTGAGGCAAAGATGAGAAAAGGACTTCAATTTTCAAGCTCAACAAAGCTAGCAAGAAAAATTGATTTACTATCTGTAGAAAGTTTTTCAGCTCCACCCAGCTTTCTACCTAGCCCTACTGAGCTTTCGTCCAGAAGCAGAGAGCTAAGGTACAAAGTCCCAGACACAGAGCACTAGTGTGCTCAGCTGGGTCACATGCATTTCTCAGAGAGAGGAGGAGGAGGAAAGGCCTTGGTGCAGCTTCCCTGTGCATGCAGACATGCACGACCATTGGTGTTCTGGCAGCAGCAAACTGCTCCCACTGGTTCCTTGCTCTGCTTATATCAGTACAGGTCAGTTAGGTGACAGAGGCATGACACTTGGCTATCACCAAATAAATACAGTTTTGTCATAGCAGTGAATTGTTTGTGCACAACAAATCATACCTCTTACCAAAGCTTTTCAGGAAAATGACGCTTTCTTTAACAACCTGGGTTTAGTATCAGGCACAGTCTGAAAATCCCCTGGGGTCTCCTGTGGCCCCTGGTGCCATAACTGTGCCGACAGCAGAGGGAGCATTAAACTCATTGCCCACGGGAAAGTGCAGGGAGTGAAACCCTTGTTCCTATAATCCCTGTCTGGGTAGGATGTGCTCATTAGCCTTCTGGCAGTCATCCTAGGAGAAGGACAACTCTGATTCCAAACCCAGGCAGATGGAGCTCATTTAGCCCTGGAAGGCCTTCCATCTAAGAGAAGGACACTCTAATAAAACCTCTGTCCTAAGGACTTTGCTGCCAGCGTCCAAGCTTGGTAGGCCCTGGCAGATGAACCTTAGGACTAAAGGGTGGGTCCAGCTCTGCACATGCTGTGTCTCACCTAAAACAATCCATTGGGCAGGCTCAAGGGTGCTATCAGCTATCCTCTTTTTATCAGCGCGCTTGGAAAAGGCGCTGGTGAGGAGCGTGGGTGGAGCCCTCCCTGGATCTTCGTTCACGAAGCCTAGCCACGATAGGTTTAGTAATATTTTTCAAGGAAGTGGAATGTCTTAAAAATGGGAGAACTAAGATCCCATCCTTGGAAAATAAGCAGTTTAGAATGTTACTTACCTCAAGTCAAATCAAATCAAAGATCATTTAAATGAAGTTGTCACTTGGTTAATTCAGTATTGTACAGTGTCAAAGGGAGCTTTTGCTTGGTCAAAATGGTACCATGGTAAGTCAGAGTTTCTGGAAAATCTGAATAGAGCTAGTGGATTTGGTTTTAATGAATACTGAATATGACAATAAGTATAGGTCAGATCACTCCAAAACTTCCCACCATTTTTAGCTAAGTTAGATGTATTGCTACACCCACAAAGGAGGTGCCCATTGCATCAGCATCTCAGCAGTTAAAAGCATGAGACTCTGCTTAGCATGGGTTCACTTGTTTCTGCTTGCAATGGGAACCTGCTGTGCATGTGTCCTCTCTGCTGTCCCCCAGATTCCTTCCTCTGGCTGAAACATTCTGACATAGGAGCAACACTGGAGCTGTTGACATTATCTGCAGACATTGTTCTCCTTTGTGCACCTGAACTTTTATCAACTCTTTGAACTCTGATTTTAAATTATATAAGTGCTTTTTCTCAGACACCTCCTTCTGGGCAGCTTGCCCAGTCTGGCTGCCCTGTCATTTGAAAATTTCTTCTCAGTTCCAGACAAAATGTACTAATACCTCATTTGGGACATTTTTGCCTTCTTGTTTACTCCAACGACTATTTTTCTTGCCCTGTTATTTGCTCTCACAAAGTTTTTAGAGGCAGCAATCTTAGCTCAGCTGTTGTAGTTCTAGGTTGAACAAGAGCAAACCTCTTTCATTTTCCTACTATAAATGTGTACCCGTGATGCTCTAGATAGCTTCTTATCTGCCTAGGTCTCAGTTTGAGTTTACCCTATTTTACATTATAGAATATAACTTAATTTTTCTTTATCAATTACTGTTATTCATTCATGTGGGAAAAGCAGGAGGTAGAGCCTAGACCTTGTTTTCTGGCTCCTAAACCAGAGCAAAGTAGCTGTAAATCTGCCCTTATGGATAGCAGAGAAAGTTGCAATAAACTTATGCCTTCAAAGCTCCAGTCCTGCTGTGGGAAGGATGCCTGAGCAGCCTGCCCAGCCCAGGACAACACAGGACAAAAAGTACTGTGCAGCATGGCTTTACCATCCCTCATCTAAACTATAGTGAACATAAATCTTTCAGAGGAACTACTGACAATAGTCATGTTATTCTCTGCCTTCTGCACCTACTCAGAGAAGAGCTGCCTCTCAAGTTTAAGTTTTCTTTCAGCAGTTTCTTTCCAAGGGCAAAAGAAACACTTTGCTGTTGCTGTTTCATGATATTTTCACCACAGGTAGCAGCCATTCAAGGAATACACAACTTGACATGCAAGCAAGAGGAATTTTGTTGCTTATCTTTGTTTTCAGAATAAGGACGTTTCTAGTGATGTCTTTCTTCCCTATGCAAAGGTGTGAGCTCTGATTACTGGCAAACAAACGTTGTGTGGAAAATCAGATGTGTGTTTGGATTATGATTACACCATAATGAAGCAGGAAAAACATATAAAAAAGAAATCCTTTTTTAAAGTGCAATGACTTGTGGAGATTGTTTACACACAGAAGAATGAACCTCCATTCAGCTACTAAATTCTGTTTAAAATGGTAAAGGATATTGTTTACATTTCTAATTAGCACTCACCTACCAGAGGAATGCAATCCACCCCTCAGGAAGCAGTCTTTCTTTTGGCTCCTCCATCCTTATGGTGCACAGGTATCAAGAGTGGAGACCTCAGAAATATGGACAGCAGGAAAAAAAAAGCAGTAAGTAGAGGCATAATTTAAAACTGCCAAGATGTAGTAAAAAGCAGCTGTTATTTGTTGTTGGAGCTCCTCACCTCATGGAAGGTGTGCTCCCCTATGCTGGGGAGTGCCAAATTCACTTTTACCTTTTTCCCCTCCTGTCTATTAGACCTGAAATGTGAAAAAGTATGAAATGCATGCTAGCAGACCTAAAATCATGCCTTTTTTTTTTCTATACAGAAGACAGAGAGATAGAAAGAAGGAAATGTAAGGAATCAAAAGCCTTTCAAACTGGGAAATTACAAAAGCAATGGAGATTTAATGATATGAATCAATAAAATATGAAGTGACTAACATTAACAGAACAACCAGGATCCCCTGTAGGTCTGGTACAGATTCCCTAAACACTCACCTAATACCTTACTGAGCTTCTGATGATCTTTGCTGCTTTCTTATCAGTGAAGCCTACTGCTGAGCATATTTTAAATACTGCTTTGCTCAATAGAATTTTATGTATTCCCGAGTGAACCATCAGTGTAAGTATGTGAACTGTGTTACTGAGCAGGTGTTTATGGACTTCCTTGAGAAAACAGACTTGAGGTCTCATCCCTTATACAAGCTGTGCTGTTCCTCCACAGAGGAATATATGCTGTCCATGTTTGTTATCCAGAGCTTTTCAGTCCTACCAATGGGAATCATTAATCATCTAGAACTGCTCAATTTACTCTCACACACTCACTACAGAGCTTTTGGTGTCATTTATTTCCACAATAATATACTCTGATCTTATCTGGGGCTTCACTGCAACTCTTTCTCTCTTTGAGTCTTTTTCATTCATGAGAGTCTGTCCTTGGCTTGTTCTTCTCCTTTCTTACCCTCTTCTGGATATAATCTCACCCTCCACATCAACATCTGTGAGCACATTCACAGATCTGCTCCATGCTTGCCTTCCACTCTCAGTACAAAGCTCCTGTGGCTGTCCTGCCACCAGGCAGAGGCAATGTTTTATTAACTGATTTTAATTACCAGTGACTGTAGAAAATACACTGAGATTATGAGAGTCAAGATCATTCAAGTTAAATTAAATTGGGGGATAAACAAAACTAAATGTTGCAATTAAGGATTCTGACTTTAAAAGGCTAGATTGATTGATTTTAGAAATGAAGGGCTCCAAATGAACACATACCTAATGGGAATGAGGCTAGGAAAATTGCCAAAACAAATCTGGAACAAAAACTCATGAACACAAATATGGGAGGCCTGAATACTTCCTCCCCAAAAAGCTGGAACAGAAGAGGAAAACAAAGACAGAAGATTAACTATCTTCTACGAAATCACTGAAATGAGAAATGGTATGATAAAGAACAGCAAAAAATAAACAAATTCAAGAGACAGAGAGGGAGAGAAGCAGAGGAAAGCAGATTAATCACTGGGGAAACAATGGCAAATATTACAGCCTCAGTAGTATGCATGGCTTCAGGGCAAATTGTGAATTTTGGAATCAAAGCTGAAGAAGCAAAAGGAAAACAGGATAAAATATAATATGAGCTATCAGAGGTGGCTCATGTCTCATGATCTCTCTCTCAGTAATAATTTGATTTTATTAAAAATGTATCTATTTCTAAGTTTTATGATGGATCTTTTCCATCTGCATTTCCATGGAGTAGGTAACAAACTGCCCTATATAATTGCTGAAGCTGGAGAAGAAAATATAAACACAAGGAGTATGAAGTGATTAATCTGTGGCTTTATTGGGTGGTTTTTTTTCTGTCTTTATTTACTTTTTGTTGTTATTGTCATCATTATTTCAGAAAGGAAATTAATTGTAGTTTTGAAAAAGGAAACATTGTCATTTTGGGAGTTTAGCAGGGAAGGCTTCAAAGATAGGGATGAAATCTTGACATTTCTCTTACTTTGTATTTTCACAACAGACCTGACATATCCATGGGATATTTTTCAATTAAGTTTCCTGATGACAGCTATTCAGGGCCATCATTTTTTCAAAGAAGCTTTGGCAGTTAGAGTTGCAGGGATCAATTACATTTCTGCTATGCCAAATACAAGTTTGCATATTTCAGAAGTCATGACTAAAACTTCTGCTAGGAGGTCATCATTGGAAAAAAAACCTAGGAAATACCTTAATACATCTTGTCAATCACAGGGTAGTTATAAGCCATCAATGCACTGAAACCTGAGGGGGGGGAAAAAGATCAAACATAATCCCCAAAGTAGTCAAATAAGAGATTATCAAAAGAGATGCTCTGAGGTAAAGAAATCTCTGCAGTGTAAAAGGAAGCTTGCTTCCTAATGAGATGCTTTAAGATGGTTATAACTTATAGCCAAGGACTCAACTGAAAAGAGTCTAAACCTGAGAGATTCCAAGATAAAACATGGAAAAATGAAACCCTTCTCTTCTCCATCCTCAGTAGTCCCCTACTTAGGATCTTTAGCCTCTTTTAAAGCTCAAGCTTGAAGCAGAATTTTGAAGTTCCCATCCCATGGAAGTGTAATGAAGTGTTGTTTGCAGTATTGCACTCAATTGCACATATTTTGCAGCCATTTGAAATTGCTCCAAAGAAGTTCTTGGTGATCACATCGTTCACTGCTGCATCTACAGCTTCTTCTGTAAGGTATCTTGGGCCAGCTTTAGACAAGCTAGCTACTGGGAAAGATGGAACCCTCTGTGAGATGCCAAACCCAGGAGAAACATGACTTGAGTGCTCTGGTAGCTGCCTCACATCAGATTGCCTACTGCCACAGCAGTGGTCTCCAGTCTGTGAACCTGGTAGCTGGCAGAAAGCCTGGGGTGTCTGGATATCTCTAAGGTTCTGGTTTGCTTCACAGCATAACATAAGACTATGCAAAACAGACACTAAGAGCTCACTGGTTTTCTATCATTACAGAAAGGATTACTTTTGCCCAAGAAAAAAAAGAGCCAGAATGTATTGTTTAGTCAATACATGATAAACACTTAGACTTTCTTTTAAGTGACTAATGAGATACTCAATTCCTTTCATGTTTCTGTAAAAAGCATTAAACATATAACTTCTAATGGGTAATGAAAAGCTGTCTATGTGTCCATGGGTATCCACTAGCCTGGAATAGCTCTGAAACTACCAAAAGCATTTTTCCACTGGGGAGATTGTCAGGATCACCAAAAAAAACCAGAAAAGGAAATAAGCCCTGAATAGAAGTAAAATTCAAACTGGATTAGTATCTGTGAGGAGAAGCTAACAAATCTCCTCTTTGAAAGAGGAGTTGCTTGAGGCAACAGAGACTGGTACGTGCAGATAATGTATATAGGGACAAGTGGTTATCAGGGTATTTACTTGCAAATCATATTTCTATAAGGCCACAAGAAAAAGTTACAAGCAAAGCCCAAATGAAAGATCACTGCTGTAAAAGAGCAACAACGACAAAAAAAGGCAAAAGGACAGTAAAATCCTTCTGAGACAAATTGTGTTATAATCAAGTTCTCGGAAATCCATAGCAATGACCAAGCTAATTTCTTGAAATGCCACAAGTAATTTTCCATGGGCATGGTGGAAAAGTGCAAGTGGATTGGTACAGAGAAGATAATGACAATCTGGAAAGGAGTTTTCTCTCTGCTAAGGAAAATCCTCTCCAAAAGATTCTTGTCTTCTCTGCCAGTGCTCAGGCAGGAAGGCAGATGCCTAGTGAGATGAAGGGCACCCTGGGGCATGAGAAGCTGTTTCCCTGCTGTGCATCCTGGAGCACAGATCCAGCCTGCAGAGGAACATCTGCCCTTCTGATAGCACAGAAGCTTTCCAAAGCATTCACTGTTTAAAATGTTGGCCTCAACAGCCTTTCAGATGCCTGTGCAGTGGCATGGGCTGTTGTCTCCTGTTTGTTTTCACACCTGAAGGCATGGACTGTGTTACTCTGCCAGCTGGAGGAGCAGGCAGGAAGAAGGGACCTGGTGTGGTAGAATAAAGGCAGGGTTGGAATTTTTATCTGTGGGACAGGGTCTGAGTCAGCAAGCAGACGTATTGAAAACACTGATGTCATGCAGTAAGGGCAGAGGATTTTGGAGGAAGGAGTCTGACCTCCTGCCACTTCCCAGTGTTAGAGAATGGAGAGCAACCTGGACAACTCAGGAGGCCCACAGGACTGAGGCAAGGCAGGTTGGCTAAAGGACAACAGTAGAGAGAAATAGATGATTTTTGCTGGAAGATAGAGAGTAAAACTATATAAGAGAATGGAACCCAGGCAATGTCAAGCTGAACTGACATGGCATTACGTTGAACTTTCCCTTGTTCTCCCAACAGCTGAGCTGATGTGAAACCAACCAGGCATGCAGGAGCCCTCTAACCAGTGGTGGGTAGAAATGTGATCTAGCTGGCGTGGAGCTGGAAACAGCAGAGGGCCCCAGAGGTGTCCATCAGTAGGTGTGGCAGGCTCTGTGCTGCCAGCCAGGGGTACCCAAAAGGAAAGAGCAGGGACTGCTCCTGCATGCCAGCACTGGTTTTCTGAGAAGGAAGGAGCCATCCTTGTGTTATCAATGGAGGAAATTGGTTACAGAGATATTTGTATTTATGTCTCACAGACCAATCTTTACTTTTGCCATATTTAAAGCCCATAACAAGCTTTGCAAATGTAAAGTAGAGGTAAAACAACAGAAGGGAGCTAGAAGATGGTTTGAAACAGCCAGCAAGGCATTTTGAGCCAGGAATGTTTAAGGAGCAAAGGTGATGCAGAGCTGTTACCCAGTGTCTGAAATGAGCAGAGTGACTAAGCACCTATGAATACCACTCTGCACCCTTGCAGGTTGGCCACTTCCTTCTGCAGGCTGGCCCTGTCACAACAAAGAGCTTTCCTACCAGGGGCAGCTGTCCTGCAATGCTGTCAGGCTGTTTGTCACAGTGCTCAGAGCAGCCTCAGGGGACAAAGCACAGGGAGAAAATGCTGCATACTAGAAGTCACTTTGTCTAGCCCAGTTTGACAGGCAGGCCAGCAAGGCTGAGACATACAGCAGAGAAGCAGCAGGCTTGTCTATCTCTGTCAATGTCTGGCAGTCTGAAGCTGGCCTAAGCTTATCACATCATCTGTCTCCAGATACCTGCACATAACAGCTTGAATTTTACCCAAAGTGAGCTCACATCTCTGCCATGCATAGTGAAGAATTGTCAATTTTATACAGCTGCTTTTGGAGGAAAGGTTAGCCTGCATTTTTGTCTGAAATGCTACCTGACAATATCAGAAAGACCAAGTGTTGCTCAAGGACTAAACTGAAATGTCAGAAGGTATCTCACAGCAGCACTCTTTAATATTATTCCAGCACAGGTTAACTGATTGACTTAATGGACTACCTGGAAATATCCTCTAGCAGGGTGTACTGCAGAGGTGCTAACAAGAAAGAGCTTATCCCTCTTCTGTAGTACAGAAAACAAATAATCCTGTGATAAACAGAGCTAATGAAGCCCAGTCCCCATTGCCATATGTTCCATATAGTTATTCTGTGTGGCTGACAATAGTTTGTCCTCTGTAAAGGCACAACTGCAGTCTCTCTCTTTTACCTGTCTGCTTATTTTCATGAAGCTGTTTTCTAATGTGGGCTGAAAGATGACTGTATTTCAGAAGTTAACGGGGTGGAAGAGACACACAGACATGTACAAGCACACAGAGGCCAAGGAAGCTTTATTTCCTTTGGGGACCAGGCTGAAGAATAAGATGTTACAATCACTTCCCAGAGAGACAGAAAGAAAAATCTATCAATAAAGAGAGAGTTACAACTTAAATGTATCCCCAAGTAATACTGATCTCAGTACTTGTTTATGTGTTTGGTTGATAAAAAAGCAGATAAGACTATAATTCTCAGGTTCTTATTTCACATTCAAACAGACTTGAAGTAGTAAGACATCATGTCAACAGTCAATGAGAGCCTATATGCTCTGAATTAATTTTTTTCAAAGACTAGAGCTCTGTCATATGGCCAGCCAGTGAGATACAACCCACTTGAGCACTGAGGCTGGGTTTGCATTAGAAGGTCTGTAAGATCACAGCAGCACCAGGAGCACATGCTGAAGTAGTGTTGGAGGAGCCAAGGATGCATCACATATCAGACAGTTGGCAGCAAGGCTCTTTCAAGAGAAAGAAATAAATGCCATGACAACCCCATCTCTTAAAGATATCCAAGGACTGTCAAAGCCAAATTTCTCAAACACTTTAATCTCTCCAGAAAACACTGATTCTTCCTTCATGGCCACACAATGAGTTTCTCACCTGTGATGAATAGCTCTGACATTTCAGAGCTTGATTGGAGTGGCATGGTGCCTCCCCTGCTCCTGCCTCCACTTCCTAGGGAACATCCCAAGGAGCAGAAGAAACCCTGGGAAGGGAATGCCAGGATAGGCATGATCAACCCCCAGAGGGACTTTTTTTGCTCCTTCAGGGTCTCTCATTTACCCCATGTTCTCACTTTGGCTGGCACCCAACATCAGGGCCAGAAGATGGTTAATGGAGAAGGACCCCAAAAGAAAGAACATCTGGGAGTAATGATGTTCAAATCCTTCCTTCTCCAGTATGGGCACTTTGCAAAAGTGAGGAGTTGCATCCTTAAAGTAGTGGGAGGACCACCACCAAAATCAATGAGGATAATTTTGTTCTGGAGGTAAGAGATGGATCTAGTTTTGCTTCCCTGCATCACATATCCTGTCATACCTTTGTCCCTGGATAAAGACATTGTGCCCAAGCACCAGCTTTTTGGGTGGCTCCTGAAGCAGACTGTGCTTGCCAGGGTACAGCTGGCAGAGATGCCTTGTGCAGACAACCTCAGCTCCTTTGCTGCTATTTAAAAGGAGCACTTTGTGTGACTACCTGTATTAGGACACAAACCAGACCACTCATTAATATTCTGCTGGCAACACACCTCCCTTTCCATTCCCCAATAGAGACAAAATGAAAAAGACAAGATTCTGTTGTTCTACCTTCCCTCTATTACTCATCCTCCTTGTGGCAAAGAACATCTGGTCCTGGCAGATCAGCCGTGACAGAAGCACTTGTGCCTTGCAGGAATTAATCCAGCTCCTCTCCCACCCCAGATACTCCATGAAGCTCCCATGATAGGTTTGTCAGTTTTATCTTCTTCACAGAATCAGTCCAAAATACCTCCAATAAAAGCCAGCAGCTCAGGCTAAATTTGGGGCACGTCGTGATTTGTGATTTATCCTTTTGCTTATTTTTCTCTCAGCAATGTAGGCTCAAGGCTTTTCATCTTCATCCATATCAAAGGCTGATCTTTTATTTCTTACCTCCTACTTGCATTCAGTGTTTAGAATAGTAAATCTCTTTGGACAGAATTAGGTAAGCTTTACTGTTTCTCAATGTGATTTTCAAGTGCATAGTGCTGCTGTTATACATTTCTTCCTCATAAGAAAAGCAGATTGGGCTTTCTTTTGTAATGAATGCCTAAAAATCCACCAAGTGCCAATCTCTGGTTTTCTGTTACTGGATTCCAACTGCAGATATCAGTTTTCTGGCATACAGTCAAAGTCCAGCCTGAGTTGAGAAGGCACTACAGGCAGCAGAGGCAGAAGGCAAGAAGGGATAGAGACATTCCACTTCAACAAGTGTGAAAGAGCAGAAAGGAGCAAGAGGTAGGAAACAGTGTGAAATGTGCAAACTTTGTTGTCCCCTGGAAAGAATGATTGTATTAACTGTGAGGATCTAAAATCGCTTTCCTAAAGCCATCATGTTGATTACATGTAAAGTAATGATTGGTAATAACGTGTTTAGTGATGCATGAAACAATACACATTTGTATGAAAAATGTTTAACATCTTCATGGGTAAGTGAATAGCATTTGTCACTCTTTGGGTCACAGTCTTGAGCTTAGGTAGTGTAAAACAAAATCATTTCCACTTTTGAGACAGAAAGGTAAGCTTACATTAACTGAGCTGTGGGACTTGCAGTGTTTTGTCTCCTGGCTGATTGTCAGAGCAGTATGGAATTTGGCTCAGTTTTGCTGAAGAAACTGATACACTCTCTCCAGCAGCTTTTTTCTTATATGACCTGTCCATTTATTCCCTGACTTTCTGTGATAGATTTAGTGGGTTTAAGCTTTCCTAACTGAAATTTAACTCTGAATGCATAGTCTTTCTTTTCTGTTCCTTTGCCTTCATCAGGAAGATCTCTGAACACTAAACCAAATGGCCTTTTCTACTATCAAAGCTGAAATGCCAGTGTTGTGCACTTCATGAATATATAGCAAGACTGGAAGGGCAGGACCTTCAAAAGCCATCAGAAGGGGACAGAGCTGAGCTTAGGAAGATCAGGAGAAAGAGAAATGCCAAGTCTGTACTCAATATGGTGCCTGAAAACTCAAAAGACAGATAAACACTCTGCTAGGAAAGGTGCCCATACAGTGACCATTGCAAGAACGAATTAAAGGACAGGAAGCATCTCAAAAATCTAATTTGCAGGAAAGTAAGGATGGATGATATCACTATTTTTTAGAAAAGAATAGAAATATAACTAGGATATACTTGTATGGATGGAAAAGAAGTCAAATCTCACAGAGCAGGAGAAGGAATATTTCTCCGTACGTCCCATGGCCAGAGACTTGCACCCTTGCACTCATTGACTGGAAGTAAAACCAGAGAGCTAGGACAGTGGCACAGAGAAGGACAGAGGAGTGAAAAAAGGAAGGGGGAACATGGAAAAGCAGTAAATTCCCAAATCAGCTATAGTATTTGGGTGATTAAAGAGAATTCTCTAAGTATTGTTTTGATTTTTCAAAGTCTAGTGTTAGCAGACTTCCCAGGGAAAACTGATTAAGATGATAGATATAAATATTCCCAGTATTTCTGGGAAACTGTGCAAGGTATTTGAGAGTCAATAAGTTTGCTGATCTCAGAACATTCTGCAAAGCTGCAAGTGTCCATTTGGAGGTAGATATCAGCAAGTGCAGCATTAAAGGGGAGAAGAGTACCTGCTCTATATTATCTCATGCCCTTCTGGCAAGGAGTTACCACACAAGTGATAGCAGTCTCAAGAAACTCATTACAAAAAATTACAACAAAACCTTTGGTTTGCTGTGACCCAGAATAGAAGAATTGCTTGACCCTTATTGCTCATGAGATCTAATAATAGCTGAATAAAATACAGAGTAAGTTGTTAGAGTAAAAACCTTAGAGGGAGTCTGTTACCCATGCAAGCTTACCAAAGAGCACAACCACACAGATTTTTGTTTCTAATTATCAGCCCACAACAGGCTTCCCACTGGATACTAACCTAGTAAACTAGTGCTAAACATGTCAGTGTGGTAATAGGCCCAAATTTACAGCTCTTTCTGTTTGGCACCACAGACTCTCTTTATCTTTGGCTGGTGATTTTTGTTGACCATTTAGCTTGCTGACTAACTCTTCAGTTGTGTATTTCACAGGCAAGTCAGTGCTGAAAGCAAAGCAATCATTAAGACACAAACCAAAAATAAAATTACTGCAATAATAGCTCATAACTGACTCTCAAACAACATCTGAGAACCTGTACATTTTGTTCCTCAATATTGCTATATTTAAATGGACAATTTTAATGTTAACTTTTCAACAGTTTATGATCACTGTTCTCTTCAGTTCAATGAACAAAGGAAAGCAGAGACTAGAGAACAATTCCAAGGGGATACAGAAGAGAACACCAAGTACCCAGTATTTCAAGACAATGAGCACAAGGCAGAATAATGGGCAAAAAATTCTAATTTAGACCATTCTCTTCTCCTTTCCCTGGTGCCTGACAGAAGTAGACTCTTGCCACTAAACTTCAATAACTGCCTCATGTGCCTGGTGATACTGTTATTTGGTCTTCATAACCCTTATGTTTTAATTGCCTTAGTACCTCTACAAGAAAAAAAGGCATTGCAAGTATCTCTCTGAGGAATGAAAGCTGCTTAAAAATAGAAAGTAACAGGTAAGACTTTTCAGGTCAAATATGAATCGGTAACCACTAGGACTAGTGCTGAGACCAGTTTTGTTAATCTTTGTCAATGACCTCAAGAAGTGACTCCACACTAAAATCCCCAAGTTTACAAGTGAAGATTAGCTTTTTCCAGCAGCCTAGTGCTGTACCAAAGGCAAGTAACTCCAGAAAGAACTTATGTGGGCAGAAAGGCAACAGACATTCAAGGTAGATAAATATGAAAGTGATGCAAAAATAACGTAAAACAGAGCTCCATGGTGTTGAGCTCCAGGGAAGATATCTGGGAGCACTCAAGGACAAGCCACAAAATAATTGACTGAATGAACAGTGGCAACCAAGAAGGTGAATAGAATATTGAACATCATTATGAAAGGAACCAGGAATAAAACAAAGGGCATCATTTTTCTTCTGTGTACTGTGTTCTTCAGGTAATTCTGGTCTTCACATCTCAAGGAGGAGGAATGAAGTAGAGTTAGAGAAAGTGCAGAGCAGGGCAACTACAAAAATCAAGACAGTGAAGCATCTGCCTTCTATAGAGAGATTTTAAAGGCTGAGGTTCATTGAAGAGGAGGAGAATGACAAGGGAATATGACTGAAGTTTAAAAGATTTTGAAGATGGAAGGTAAATGGAATGCAGAAATCACAGCACATCTCATCTAATCTTGCCTTTAACAACCATAATCATTTGGATACTAGGGCAGTGTCAGGTTAATGGACAGAGCTGGGCGCTGAAGCTTGCATACCCCCAGTAAATAGTTCTATTGCAGGCAGAATATTGGACTGGATGAGGTTGTGTTCAGAGATCTCTGCCTCCAGGGCTGCACAGTGCAGCCTACTCAGGTTTACTCTAACCAGCACAAAACTGCTGAAAGAAAAGGAAACAAACACTGCCTGCAGCTCTCCTATAAATCTTCCCCCAATTGCCACATGTTCAGATAATTCTGAATTAACTGATTGCAATTGTCCCTTTTTATTTGTTGTACAGGGTATTACAATATCCTGGTATAACAGACCATATCTGATATGAAGATGTGGATTTTGTCACCCCTTCTGTGTCCAGAATTAGAAGGCAGAGTGAAGGGTTTGCATTTGGTGCTTGCTGTTTAGGGAGAAAAAAGCTTTTCCCCTTTTTTATGTGGTCTTAGATATAGACCTTAACCACAAGCATTCATATGAGATTAATAGCCACATGGATAGATCTTTCCTCTAGAGAACAAATGATTCTGTTAGAGTCATAGAGGGAAGCCTACTGTGATCTTTATTTTCACATTTGAAGAATCATTAACTTCTGATGTGACTGCCAGAGCTTATACTTAATGAACAACTGTTTACACTGACAAGCACATTCAGGTTATTGAGTTGAAATATTTGCACAGACTCAGTTAAATGAACAATAAAAACATCCTTACTGTGCTTTTTGACCATTAAATAGTAATGGCACTTACCCAAGGTAACACACTGCTGAACACTGATCTTATGTTCATTAATATGCCCTCCCTGTGTCACAGCTTCCCCTATGTAAAAGAGACAACAGCCAAGAATTTGGCTGTAAAAGTGATATTTTCTTCCATGATGTTAAGTAATGATTGTACATTTAAAGGACTCATGCTCTGCTCAAGTTGTTCAGTAGCTTCCCTGTGTGCAAATATACACAGAAATAGATCTATAGGTAATAGTTTGGCTCATCAGCTTCTGCAAGAACCCTAAGCTAATTTCATCAGAAAGCTATTAAATGGGAATAGATATGGTACACAAAAGGTTGTCTATATGAAGAGTGTATTAGACCATATTCTTATTTCCTTGATAAATGAAACACATAAGAAGCAAAGGAAATCTTCCCAACTACTACTCATTTTATCAATGAAGATGTAATTTCTCTCTTTTACCTGAACTGGTGCACATACAAGGAAGCTTGTTAATAGAATTTTGCACTGTGTGAAGAAGGAATTAACCTCTGTTGCCTAAGTCTAAGAAAGATGCAGGCTTCGGTGAGTTAGCTGATGATCTCTCTTTTTTAAAGGATGTGTTCAGTCTTTCTAAGTATATGATTTTTTTACTACTGCTATTGTTATTATTAAGATGGATTATGATGATAAAAACCTAACAAGGAACAAAATAGAGAAAAGAACTGATAGTAAGGTTTTTGTCTAGCTGAAAGGGATGACTGTGAAGTGAGGCTATCAGCCTCGTTAGTATCACAGAACAATTAAGAGAGATTTTTGGCTACAACAAGGGGCTATTGACTCTAGGTGAAAGAATGAACATCAGAGGAAGACAGAGGCATGTTGAGGCTGATGTTAATACAAGATGATAGTTTGGTTTGTGAAACAGTCAGTTTGCAAAACACAGTCTTGGTGCTGAGGTTATCAGTATATCTAAGCTTAGACATTTAGATATTAGGGACTGCACAGCATGTACACCTCTAATTCTGGTTTCTCCTCATTTTACCCCTCTCTCTGCCACATGAGTTGTTTTTTACCACTGGCTCATAAATATTCTTCTTTGAAGTAGCTGTGAGTGAGTGACTCACAGGAAACCATGCATTCAGCAGAAGCAGAGTGTGTTTTGGTTTGTATCCACAAATAATTTGATTTTTTTCACTTGGTTGCTATGCCAAATAATTTGATGAATGTTTTCTGAAACTAAATGTCAGCCTGTGGCATGACAGCAAACTGTTCAATAGATGTATTCTACTTGTGTTCATTATTCCTGCAGATCTGCATTCAGGCATTGGCTGGTCTCAGTGTAAGCACTCTGCTTAATCAATTACCTGTACTTCCAGTTATGTCTTTTCCAAAGTTAACTGTCTCAGGTAAACTGGGACATCTACATTCTGCAGGTATATTTAAATTAATATAACAGTAGAGAAAAAATGTTTGGTGTGGGGGTAGGGAAAGCAGACTAGAGAGTTTGAGCCCAGTGAAAAACCACTGACAGGTTGATGGCAACTACCTCATCATCACCACTGATCCTACTGCAGAAGCACTCACCAGCAGACAGGAATTGGACTCAGCAGCTGCATCCTGGAACAACTCAACAACTCTGGAGTGGAGACTGAAGGCAGAACAGAGTCCTGTAGCAGCAGAGCTGGGCTTCTGATTCTCACAAGGCTCAGGTGCTGAACCTTCAGGAAAGGTGGAGTCCCAAACATCTCCTTTTTTATATTTGCTGTTAATTAGGTGCTAAATAGCTTAATCATGCACCTGTTTTGCTTGGGTCTTAGGCCTTATGTAAGACACCCTAAGGCTCAAGCTTCATGTCAAAGTTTCAAGGACTGAATATAACATTTATGGCATGGAATATCTTGGTTTGACTCAAACTAGGACAAATTGGAATTCCATCAAAAGAGTCTAGAAGGAGACCGTCCATGGCTCACAGTACAACTAATTTAGCCAGGCAAAGACAGGATGAATAGAGTGCACCAGGAGCAGAACACAGTCCACAGGGCATTTATGGTTACAGCCATTGTAAAGTATTTGGCTAGAAGTAAGTCATTTGAGCAAAGAAGGTGAGCTTCAGAAACACCCAGCAACCAATGGTTTTGATTCACAAGGATGCTGACACCATGGTTTGCTTTTTACTTGGTTCTGCATTTGCAGCATTTTTTGTCTCTTAAGAACTTGCCATTTCCAAGAAGGTGCCTTACCTGAAAAGCCTGAAGTCCCAGCAATGTTTTGTGCAAGGGCATGGAGTTTCCTAAAATCTTCCTACACAGGGAGCTAGGAAGAAACAGGTTGAAGGGAGCACTTTGGGATTCAGCCTTCTGTGACTAATGTCATGGCATCCTTTGAACACTTATACTGACTGAGGGATTATCTGAGTTGGCAGGTGTCTGCTTCTGAGCTTCAGTCTTCCCAGCAGCAGAGCAACTCTCACAGTACAGAAACTAGCAATTCATGGATGCAAAGTGAATGTCAGTTTGCATTTAGAGCTCCCTCTGAACTTCAATGAACTTAAATATCTGCTTAAAGGGTTCCCATTTTTATTCTTTTCTGCAACATTAGCTTTGTCTTTCAGCCCCAGTGGAAATCATCTGGCCTCTCATTGAATGAATTGACTCTGAATGGCCAATTCATTACTGCACTATAGGGAAAAATTATCACAGAAACTCTCTGCTGAGCATCCTGAGAGCCAGCTGAAGCAGAACACAGCATCAGTGGAGCAATCACTCCTTGATATCTGTCAGGTTATGTGTACCAGTAAGATTATTTATTTTAATAAGTGCTGGCAGCATCTGTAATCTCTTCAGAGCACCATATCACAAATGTGTTGAGAAAGTTGTACAAATCAACACAACACATACCCTTTTCCTTGTTTTGTTTTCTTTTTTTCACATTTATTGGCAATATATTTTAAGATTTGTTTTAGAAGCATAAAAGCATTTGTACAGGCCCACCTACTCCATTGCCCTGTCTATACTGCAGAGTAATATCACAAGCTTTTAGGAAACTGTGTAAGAAACAGGGAGATATATTGTGCTTTTCCCTGTATCCTCCAAGCAACCTGTGACTTAAGGATGTCCTGAGCTCATGGCTATGTGTGTGTTTAATCAAAACTGGTGGATTTCCACACCTTGTATAATCATTTAAGCTGTCTATAGCTTTTGCCTCCACATGTCTGGAAAACCTTTGTTTTACTTCTTAATTACACATTTGATGAAAAACACTTCTTGGTGTTATACTGCTGCCTGATAATCTCATTGAGTACCTTCTAGAGCTTGTATTATGAGAAACAATAAATGAATGCTCTTTAATCACTTCTGGGCCTTAATCTTTATTTTATGGTCTGCTGTCTTGTACCTCCTCAGACACTTATTTTCTGAGCTAGGCTATTTGATTTCTTCATAGGGAGACTGATTTGGGCTGTTAATCTTCTGCATTTTCCTTCTCTGCATCTTCTTTTCTTTCTACTATATACTGGGAATTAAGACCAAAATTGTATTCAGTATTGAAATTGTAGACACAACATGGATTTATATACAGCATAATAAGGTTTTCTGGTTTGTTCTCTACTACTTGCATAATCATTCCTAACATCTCATTTGTTTGTTGGGTTGGAGTTTTTTGACCACTGCCAAGACTGAACTATTCTTTACAAAGAATGAAGAGGGACAATCTCTGTTCCCAATGATAATGGCTAATTTTGAGCTCATAACTGTGTAAATATAGTTAAAGTTGGTTTTCCTTATCTGCCCTACTTTGCATCCTATCAACACTGAATTTCATTTGCTATTTTATTACTCAGTTTCTCAATAATGTAAAGTCCTCTAATAGTCTCTTTGTCAGGCTTTCTTCTTTCCTGACTAATTTCTGATCTGCAGCAAATATCATCACCTTACTATTCACTCTTCTTTCCATATCATTTATAAATACAAATCTCTTTGGTACTCCATCAGTAACCTTTCCAATTTAAAGACTGACTTTTTCTTCTCTGTCTTTGGTTTCTGTCCTTTAACAGCCTTTTATTCTCAGAAAGAAATTTTCCTCTCATAGCCATTTACAGAATCTTTGTTGAGGAAACTTGTTAAAACTTTTTCAGAAATCAGCTTACACCATGTACTTACTGACTCCTGACAAGATTCTATTAAGGACAATAAGTTTTACCTTTTGAAACTTTGGAAATTTGGAAAGTGTTGACTCTTCTTAATTTCATCACATTTATTCAGGACTCTACTAGTTTCTCCCAGTCTTCTTGGTAGAGAAGATATCGAAGCTGTGGTCCTCAACAGCTTGGTCTCTTTCCAAATTTTTCATCACATTTGGATTCTTCTGTTCTCAGCAAGACTGGTTGAAGAGAGATGCACATCATAAACAATATTTCATGATTTTCATACCTGAATTCTTTGAGAATACTGAGAAGAATGCTATCTTATCCTGTTTGGTAATTACTATGCCTTCTGTAATTTCTTCACCACTTTGAGATAGCTCTTCTGATCCAAGAGAGAAATTTATTTTCTACTCCTTTCACTAAAAAATTCAAAAGCTCAACATCTGTTGTTTTGATGTCAATTGCAATAATACATTATACATTGTATTATTTGTCAAGTTAATATTTTAACATCTTTAATCACAACACAGGAAGATTAAAAAAAAATGACCAGAGCAATCAAAAAGCAATACTTGCCTCAGTTTTATCAAACTCATACTTCTACTCAGAAGCTTAAGTGACTCAAGGAGGATGCCAGCTCCCCAGATTTAGCAAGGCAATAGCAGTATGAGAACTGTTTAATTGATAGACTCTAAAGTATATGAAGCCACTACTCGTGTTTCTCAGTTCAGGCTTTGTTACTGGGGTCCCTACTGCTTTTGAGCATCAGATTGATGTGAAAACAAAAGTCATGTGGGAGAATAATATGGGTTATTGACTGCACCGCAAGGAACATGAAGGCAGAAAGGAGTACATTAATGTTTGCACACAGCTGAGCTAAACAAGGATGCCGAATGCTCCCCACGAAGAAATATTTGAGCCATGACCTCTAAAGAGCAATTTTCATTTTAGCCAAAACACTATTTTTCAGTTTAACACAGATCACTGCTAAGGGCAAGCCTTATTTCTTTCCTGCTCATTTTACAACTTGTTTAAATACCTGAGCAGAGTTTAGATGAAGGGAAGGAAGAAAGAGAAATCACACCTGCCAGAGGTACTTAGAGTGATTCTTTATACATGTTGTAAAGACAGTGACCTTGGCAGATCATCTCTTCTTCTCCAGGGTGTTTATGGAATCACCTGGAAAGCATTGACTAAGAATCCCACTGACAGAGCTGGAGACAGCAGGAGGGGAGAGAGGGAGCTTCTTGCTTTTTTGGTGAGTAAGGGATCCTTGTTACGTATTAGATAGGCAGAAGAAAATTTTAATCGCTTCAGGGAGATGCTGATTTGTTTTTCTCCCAATGGATGTAAAAATCTAACTTCATGTCTCCATGGGTTTAGTGATGAAAGGCTGCCTCCTTAACAGCATTACACAGTTGTCATATCATAGAATCATAGAACAGTTCCAGCTGGAAGAGACCTTGAAGATCATCGAGTCCAGCCTTTTTCCTAGCCCTATCACCCCACTAAATGATGCTCCCCAACACAACATCCACTCGTCTCTTAAACACCTCCAGGGATGGGGACTCAAGCACCTCCCTGGGCAGCCTGTTCCAATGGCTGACAACCCTTTCAGTAAAGAAATTCCTCCTAATATCTAACCTGAACCTCCCCTGGAGCAGTTTCAATCCATTTCCCCTTGTCCTATCACTCTCTACCAGGGAGAACAGACCAATTCCTGCCTCCCTACAACCTCCCCTCAGGTAGTTATAGAGAGCAATGAGGTCTCCCCTCAGTCTCCTCTTTTCCAGACTAAACAGGCCCAGATCCCTCAGTTTTTCCTCATAAGGCTTATGCTCTAAGCCCTTTACCAGCTTGGTAGCCTCTGTACTCTCTCCAGCACCTCAATGTCCCTCTTGTAGTGAGGGAAATACGTAAACCAAAACCTGATTCTGTCTTTGGCAGGTTTCTGTCACTTCATCCTAGTCCACGTTCCCAGTGTGACTCGGGAAATTACCAAGGACAAACAGAAAAAGACAATAATAATTCCCCTTTGGGAATGGAGCAGCATAAGCTGCGGCACTGTAAGCGAAGAGGAAGGACTTTCCTCCATCCAGAGCAGAAAGACCAAAACCCCCTGGAGGCAGTAGCAGAGGAAGGAGGAAGACTCCCATTCAAAGCAGCGGGAACCATGGGAAATGGCATTTTGGAAGCGGTATACCACAAAAGGATGAACACAGATGTTTCTGTGAGGAGCACCTGGTGTGTCAACCTATGAGCTAACCTCCAAGGTGAAGCCTTGACAAACCTAAGAATGATGTTTTGTTTTTATGGAAAAACAACCTGTACCTGCTGTGGGTCTGGTGGCAGGTCCAAAGCTAGGCAAGGGTCTAGAGGTTACAAAAGCCATCTTGGTGACACACTGAATCTTGGCACACGGGCATAAATTCTGTAAATGAGAATTATACTGACCCCCAAGAACATTTTACCCTCCCAAGAACAGGCAAAATGTGATGAATAACTTAGACAAAGCAGCTGCTTATTGCAGAAAATATTTTTCAGCCTTACTTTGAAAACAGCATCAGTAGTATAGCAACATTTGTCTTGATAAAGAGAAAACAAATTATTTGGATTAATAGTTAACGAGCTTGTGTCTCAGAAAATGACCAGAATGTTTTTATTTAGGTGTAATGGGAGACTAAAAAATAATCTTAAATTGCTACATGATGCAGAGTTGCTTCAGTGAAGTGTTGATGTAATATGTTATTTTTGCTGTTTCATAAACACTGAGAATAATCTCTTCTAGGAGGTGGCATGGCTAGCCTCAGGAAATAATTGCACTCTAATTTCCATCTGACAATTACACATGCTGACCCCTGAGCAGTAATAGTCTGTAACATAAATTCCATTCCAGTAGGGGTTTTCCCCAAGCTAATCAAATCTGCATACGTTGATAGACAAATGTCTGACGTACTCAGCTTTATAAATCTGATTAAGCCTATTTTTAAGAAATATTTCCAGAATTATAAAGTAACACAAGCTCCAGCCATGACTTCCTGGGTATTTTTTAAGATATGAGGCAGTTACATCACTTTCAAATTTGGAAAATGCATATGCAATTAGAGATCAGACAAACATGGTCATTTTAGTGCTGTAATCTCCAGAAACAAGCTACTGTCTTGCTATCTTACCTTGGATTCTGCATCAGGGAGGCTTATGAAGTGAGGTAAGAAGGGAAAGGGAATTACAAGACCTACATTAATGAAAACTCTTAAATCTAATGATTTCCCCTCACACACTTGAGCTTCTCCTCTCTCCTGTACCAAGCACTCAAAACATCCTCTCTTCTGCAGAGAGCTTCAGCCCTGCAGGGACAAGGACAACCCAGGTTTCATCACAGGTATACCTCCAAGTCCTGGTTATACAACCTGCAGTATGCACAACTGGAAATTGCCTAAGAGCTCTGAGGAAATGATCTGATATATTTAGAGCTATAGCTTCCCTTTATGCCACTATTTTCTGAAAAGTGATTTTAAGCTGCAGCATTTGAATAGAAGCTCAGTATCCGATTAGTTCTGGAACAGAGTCTATAGTGTTTAATAGCCCATTCTCTCTCTCAGTCAATAGAATTTCTTCTTCCAAACCTCAGGGAAGCAATTGTTGTGGCTGGGTTTGGTAAAGTATTCATTAATGTATTGCCAAGTAACAATTACATTGACTGGAGAATTCAGCTGACTATTTTGTATGTTACTCTTCATGGTACCACATTAAAAGGATATCAGGAGGTAATTAAAACATTCTTTAAAAAGAGACCTATCAAAAGAAATATATGTCAAATATTTAAAGAACCACCAAAGTTTATCTCATTGAGATGAAATCCAAGTTAAAGAGACTTAACATTTCCTTTAGAACATTTTCCAATCTTTAGAATTGAATGCTTTAGAGAGAGTATATACTCCAAAGCTATTTAAAGCAAAGGCTAGATTTCTTTAAGTAGAAGAAACCCAGAAAGGAAGTGATGAAGAGCAGTCTTTAAAACACAGTTTATATTGATTTTAAATCATCCCTGACATTTCTTTCTGTTAAGAAGTAAAACACCCTAACATATTTTTCTTGAAGTCAATTTTTTCCTAGTCGAATGATATTTACTTTCTTGGGATAAACCTCATCCATTCCTGTGCCAGCTCCTTGTCTCTTTAAGAAAGGATATCTATTCCTGGTAGATGGCTGCTTCCTGTTTGCCTTTTGAGAAAACAGTTTGTGGCTGATGCTCTGTCAGAAGAGCTGTAGATGCTCCTTCCACTAGCCTGGGTTGCACAGCACCCTTGGCCACCCCATAACACCCAGAAGGAGATGGGAGAAAACTCCTATAGAGAAACCAATTGTTAGCATGTACTGATCACATCTGTAGAAATCTGGTGTTGTATCTAAACCACAAGTTTGCATGTTTAAGCAGCACTTTTTATAACAGCAGATTTAAAAACACAAATATTCTTGGATGAGGGGGCTGGGGCAGAAAGTAAGGAAACAGCAAACAGGCACACTGGTTGAGAATGAAGGGATACTGCCCATAAGGTATCCCAGGGGCCCAGGCCTAGTAAGAGCAACTAACAGCACTTAACTTATCAACTTCATTGGAAGCTACAGGAGAAATTATCTATAGTCACTGGAGAAGATTATTCTGGATAGGATTTAGGTGCTTGTATCCTCAAATCTCATTTGTAGATTACTGAAAGGAAGGGAAGGAAGAGAGAAGCAGCAGTCAGAAGCAAAGGTAGCATTGAGAAGAGGGTGATACTGCTGCAAGGCATCTTGAGAATTCCTTGAGGACAACAAAGCAAGTTATGGCACAGGCCTTGTGCTAGTAAGCCTGATTTCTTATGGAGTTCTTGATTACTTCTTTTCTTTTTAATGGAAGAATGATCTGGATTATCATATACTAGGATGTAGATTTTTGGTTGGTTGGGGATTTGGTCATTAAGCCTCTTTGTGAGGTGTATTCAGCTGAAACCAAGAGCACTCTGTTTCTATCAGCAGTGGGAACAGATAAAACAGCATAGCTGGGAATCCTGAGTAACCTGTGTCCTTACATATGCATGGGGGACCCAAGAGAAGCTTAGTCTCTCTTATGCAAAAAGCATTGGATTTGAAGTCCTAGATTTCTGAAGGATTCCCTGCAAAGGGTATAAACCAGGAAAACCTTAGAACATCTCTTAAAGATTTCTGCTAAAATACTACTTGCAAAGACTTACATTTCCCAAACCAAGCTCATAAAATCACAGATTATAAATTAAACTGGAAGGTAGAAAGACTAAAGAAACATGGTAGGTATTCAAAGGTCAAGTGTGTCACCCTTTTTGACTCTTGAGGTTTGCTTGTGGATGATATAAAACAGAAACCTCCTGTAACCCCTTTGGTTAGCCTCTTATTTAATAAAATAAGTACCTAAAAACAAAAATGTAAGGAAAGAGTTTGTAATCTCCAGGCATGTTTTTAATGCACAAGCAAGTTTTTAATGATCCAGCAACTAAACATGATTTGTCGAGAACAACTTGTATCAAACCAATCTAATGATCCTCTATGACAGGATGACAGACTTTGCAGAAAGGAGGTGAAGAAGCACTGGGTGCTGCATAAGATTCCACTTTTGAAAAGAATTTTGTGGTACTTAGGGATTCTGTGGACGAAAACTGGTTAGAAAGCAATATTCAAATAGATGCTCTCAAGAATTCATTGTTAAAGAACAACCAGGGTTCAGCATGCATTCTTTTCTTGCTGCAACCAAGTTTGCAAGCTTTTATCATAACTTGAACATGTAAGAAAAATATATTCTTGCCTAGCCCAAACTATTTCCTGTACCTTCAGAGGAAGACTTGGAACACTGCAATGCTTTCTTGTTCTACTCAAGATATATCCTTTCATAGCATGTAGTGTTCCCGTTCACATCCCATTTACCTAATGATACTAAAAAGTAGCCTTTCAAGCTTGGCAAGCAGATCAAAGTGGACATTACCATCATCTCCATAAGCAGATATTTCTGCCAGAGCTGAAATATGGGTGCTTTGTCTAGCAGAAAAGCTGGCATTCAGCCTAAGGGGTCTTCCTTGTTTGACATGCATACTCTTGTAGCTTGCATCTCTTAGAGAGATTGATATCACCACAGGAAAGTTTTTTTGATGCAGCTGAGACCAAAATTTGGCTCCTTTATGAAAGATGATAACTCCCAGCAGGTTTTCTTTCCTTACTATAAGATGAATTAGCTCAAAAGGCTGCAGAGACATTTCCAGGTTATTTCACAGCTGCTAAGAGGACTGTCTTAGACAGGAGTTTCTGTGTTTCAAAACTATATCAGTAAAACAAACAGAAAACAGAGGAGATGATCTAGAAAGTTAAAACAATAGCTCATTGTTTGAAGCAGCTGTTCAAAGGGGAAAAAAATAACAAAATACTTCTATTGTGTATTTGGTTGTCTGGACCCAGAAAGGAATGACATTAATCACAGTTGCTGCGTTTTTTTAGTGTAGCAATGTGCATGAGGATGTGAAAGAAATTGCTATAATTTCCTTAAGCAACTCTTAGGACAAACCAAATGTTTAGAGAAAACCACAATAAAGGTGTATGAACATGTTGCTGCTATTCATTGGAGAAGGGACATCACCCTTTTCTGTTTTCTGTAAAATCTGACAAATTATTGTCATTTATTTATTTCATAATGACTGGGAAGTCCTCTCTATCTGTATCTCTAGTATCTGAAAAACTTGCAGATCTGCAGCTAAAGAGGGTTACGTGAATCCCAAGTGTAATTTTTATAGACTGTGACAACTTGATGGTCTCTAAGGGCCTCCCACTGGTCAAACAACAGAACTACATTGGTACACTCAAATAATAAGGCTCCTTTTGTTTTGGAGACAAGGCCAGGGCACGGGGAGATGCTTGAGATGATTTGAGAGAGAAATTCTTGCAGGGTTAGGTGAAAGGAAGAACAAACTTCCAGCTAGAAAATCACTACAAAGCCTATTTAACCTCCTCACTCTCCACAGAGTTCCCAAAAGATGGGTTACTTCCTTGTGCTGTATGTTACTTTTCAAATTAATAATGATTAGGTCTGTAGTAAAAGCAATTTTTTAAAAAGTACCTACAAAACATGAGGGGTGAGGAGGCAAAGACGCAGTGGAGATGAGCAAGAAACCAGAGGGAACATAAAGGAATATAGACATTGTCCTTAGCCTGTTCCCCAAGCTTTCCTCTCTCTAGGACTAGAAATGATCTCTAACTCAGCCTGCAGGTGCAAGGCACTGTTTCAGTTTTGTCACTATGGTCCTTCTTCAGATAGACTAAGAAATCTGAATGCCAGCTCTCCTCTGCTGTCTGGCAGAGTCCAAACCTGGATCCAGTTACATCAGTCTGCCAGATGTCCTAGGCATATTTTTAAGCTTTTCATGCTGTTGCTATACTCCTTTGTTCTCTTTCCATTTCCACATTACTCTTCTTAACTTCATTGTCACATCTTTCTCCTGCTCACGAGGAAGAACTTTCCTGCAGCATTCAACTTGAGTGCATCTCCTTTCAACAGTGGAGCAATGCATCAATGCTCTGTGCCTGCACCCTGAAGCCTAGGCATTTCCCAGCTGTCCTGAAGCCAGCCTGAACACTTTTGATGATTGGCAGTGTTCAGGCAACATACAAATCCAGCCTGCCTTTGAAAAAGTGACATTTCAACCCTTTGTAGAAGGACACTCGAGCACCTTGCCTGCCTCGTGTCATCCTGATGATGCTGCAGTGACTGGAGTTATGGTGGAGGTAGCCAAACCTAAGAAGTGGCCTCCTGAATGCTCCCTTAGGCACAGGCTGTAGCCAGTATTGTTCCCCATGCTATGCAGAACTCTTCCTGTTAAGTGGACAAATGGCTTATCCTACACCTGAGGCAAAAGCCTACTGTGCTTTAGCTGCCTGTGTCTACTGCTCCTGCTTGGTCTGGAGCCATAGTGCTTCCTGGCTTGTCCTTTGGGTCACCTTCCTGCACACAGCATGTGTGGAACAGGGACAGCTGGCTGCTCTTTGTGAGGAACAGCTCGCAGAATCACTTACCTACAGCACTAAGCCTGGCAGCAGTCCCATCCTTTTTGGGCAATGGAAACAGGCAAGTCCTGGCCACTCTCATGTTGCACTTCAGGTTGTTTTTCTTGATGAGGTCTCAGCTATCCATTGCCACCTTCGGAGTGATGCCCAAGGGCTGACAGCACTGACATGGATACAGCCACAATAAAGCGCGTACATCTGGCCAAAGCAATTATGTAGGATAGAGATAGCCTAGCCGAGCCACAGTCAGGAAAAGGTAATTCCATTTCCAATGATTTGATACCTCAAAATCTGCCTCTCCTCTATTGCAATATAGATTAAATATTTCTCTGCAAAGAGAAAGTTCTGACAGACTAGCCCTGATGCACTCTGTTCTTGTGTACCACAGGTACCAACATACCAGCAAGATGGGTTTTGTCCCTCCTGTGTTCCAGGAGATTGTGATCAAAAGCCAATAGTCAGGCCTCAGGAGACCAATGCTGGAACAGCCATACTGCCTGCTGAGGACACCGGGCAGTACCTGGGAAAAGACAGAGGCCAGAAGCCTGTCCCAGAGCTGGTGAGCACTGGCCCTTTGCCTTCCTGTGCCCATCTGGCTTTAGACATGAGGATGCAGCATCTCTTCTGATGAACACTTTTACTGTGTGTAGAAGACACACGTTCTGCTGGCATTAATCTTTCAATCCTTTCACTGCCAGTCTAGCTTGAAGGAACTATTACACAGTCTATAAAGTTTAAAAGAATAAGAAAAGCTTAGTTCCCCATGAAATAGATTGAAACAAAACCCACTCAGAACATCTTTTCTGCAGCAGCCACACAACAAGAGTCAGAAAAGGAACTGGGGCTGTAACTCCGAAACAAATTTCAGAGAAGATACCAATAAAAGGTTTAGAGTCAGGTTGTGCTTTAAAAAAAATTAGTACCAGATTTTCCGGCCTGGCAAATAAGGCTACCAGAAAAATAAAATCATTTTAGAGAACTGTCACTTGTCAGAAATGCAACCCAAATGCTTTGGTTCATACTAGAGAGCCAAGACAGAGGCATAATAAAACCTTTGTTTGGGATTCCAGGTTGTCAGGAGGGTTCTCAAGGTTTCTGTTTCTTCTGACAGACACAGTTTTCAGTATACGTGCACCTCCCTATATGAACAACAATGAAGTCAGAAGCTTACCAGCATCACAGAATCACCAAGGCTGGAAAAGACCACCAGGATCATCAAGTCCAGCCTATGACCCAATACACCACAACATCTAAACCATGCCACTCAGTGCCACATCCAATCTTTTCTTAAACCCCTCCAGGGATGGTGACTCCACCCCCTCCCTGGGCAGCCTATTCCAGAGCCCAATCACCCTCTGCATCAGGAAGTGCTTCCTAATGTCCAGTCTAACCCTCCCCTGCTGCAGCTTCAAGCCATGGCCTCTTGTCCTGTCACTAGCTTCCATGGAGAAGAGCCCAACACTCAGAGTTGTAGCAGACAGTAGTCTCTCATTTTAAAACAGGCAAAAGAAAATAACTTTTTCCTCTTAAATTCGTCTCTGGAGTTTGTTTGCGCAGAATGAAAAGGTGTTCCTGTGTGTGATTATTCTTTAATCAGGGCTGAAATTTGTTCTTTCCAACAACACTACCTATTTTTAAAAAGCTTATTTCTGCTGTGCTGAGTCTAGGATAAATTTCAAACTGTTATTATCCATCTAGGGCAAATAGCATAACTAATTTCATAACAAAGCTATTTTTGCCTCAGTGGAATAGGAAACAGTGCTCCTGTTTTCTGCTCAGAGTACTTCAAGCCCTCCTGTGTAATAAAGCATATGTTGATTCACTGCTGCTGTTGTTTTGGCTGGAGAGTCAGTCTATGCTGTCTGTTAGTGTAGAGATATGTCTACATGGACACATTTTTAACACAAAATCATTTCTATAAATGTAGAACAAAATGGTTGCCAAATAAACCTATTTCTGTGTTTATTGGACTATCACATCAAACCCACACAGACAGAGCATTTGAAACAGAGATTACAGAAAAGTCAGTTTTCTCCACTGACTCGTTCCATCCCAGCTTAGCTGTTAATGTGGCTAATTGGCCAGCCTGCAATCCACAACAATCCAGTTAGGGTGGATGGAAAAGGCATGTTGGTGGTGCTTATGGAAAAAAAAATCCACTTCTCACACGGTGCCTAATCTGTAGTCCTACATTTCAATTTCCTACTAGACAGTTTTACTGACTTTTGGACCTGTTAACAGTAGCTATAAAACCATTCTAAAATACAGCATGATTTAAAAGATGCTGGAAGGTGAGCACCAGCAGAGCCTATCCCTGGCAGCCCATACCTGAGCTATCCCTGGGAAAACAGCAGGAGTGTACAGAGTGGGAAAACAGAGCAGCCCTTACAGCTGGGCTGGGAAAAGGACAGCAGCTGCAGAAAGCAAAGGCAAAGCAGGACTTTTGCTCTGCATCCACAGAGGAGGAAAAGAGCCAAGTACATGACAACAGAGGCCACTGAGGTGCTGGAGATGTTAACTGCCTCAGGAGACCAACTGTAACTGTAGTGTGGGGCTGAAGCACTGACTTAGGTTTAATAGGGGTAATATGAGGACAAAGAGGAAAACAAGACTGCCTTGTTCAGAGGCTGGATGGTGGCTGAATATCCTGCCCCTGAAGGGATGACCCAGAACTCACCTGTGACACATCAGCAGGAAATGACCACGCAAAGGATACCTGAGCAGTGAATAGCCTCCTGATGATACAGAGATGAAAAGAGTTCTGAAACCATTGAAGAGAGGGACTCATAGCAGAGGGATGTATCTGGAGTTTGGTGCTCTGCTCCCCAGGGTACCATTCATACACTGAAGAAAGCATCAATCACATGGTGAAGCAATTCCCAGGATTTTTAAGAAGATTAATGAAGGTCATCAGACATTAGATTGTGCCAATGATGCACAGGGTGGATGCAAACAGGCAGTGGGGCTGGCTCAGAGGAGCTCCTCACAGGCAGAGCTACTCTGACCTGGGGGAAACCTTCAGTCTGAAACAAATGGAGCACTTAGTCATCAAAAGTCAGACACAAAGCAAAGTCCAGACACAGAGACTTCAATGGTAACACTAGAGCCACAGGCACAGAAAGGTAGTGCCTAAAAGCTTCAGTGGGTAAAAAGCTCAGAGTGACATATTATGCTCAAAACCTTCTCTCTGCCCTCCCAGCTGCCCTACCTTTCCACCTCAGGGTGAAATGAATTTCATTACCATTAAAAGAAAATTAAACACAGTTTATTAAGAGATCTAGGTGTCCTTTCACCCCCAGCCAGAAACTCTAGTATTTTTTAATTTATTTGAACTGACTTTCTTGGTAGACTATTAATGACATATGTGTTTGTTCTCCTGCCATGCTCAAATACTGAGAACACAAAAGCCAAGGCCAAGCAAAAAGAAATGGATTTCAATATTTACTTTGGAGGTGACAGATAATTATCAGGGAAGAGTTCTCTTCCAATTAATGTTATCACTGTTGCTGGAAACAGTGAATGACAGCAATGTTTTCACATGCTCTAAAGCCTGGGTCTCTGACAGAGACGAATTGACAGTCATGATCAACTCTTATCTTCCATTCCTTGTAAATTATTAGAATAAATCTGACAAGAAAAAATCACTAGACCTTCACTGGGTAATGAAATAGTGAATGATGAGCAAGCCATGATACTGCTTGTCACACCATCCTGATTGCTTTCTGGATGGATAAACAAAATTAGTAGGTAGCAAAAAAGTGGTGGATGTCATACTTGAATTATGGCAAAGCACTTGATAGCATGTTCCAAATTCACTTGGATTGATTTGGATGTGAGTGCTTTCAGAGGAGTCACAACGCAACTGAGAGGACACTAATAACAGGAGGGGAAAGTGAGCTGAGGGAAAGTGTTTAATAAAGCACTGGAAAGAACCACATTAGGTCTCCCTAGACACTTCTCCAATCTGAACAACTCCAAGTCTCTCAGCCTTTCTTCATAGGAGAGGTGCCACTTAGGGTGTAAATATATTCATGTCTGGAGTGGAGCAACAAGGTATTCCATTCCATACATGTCATATTCAGTATAAAGCTGAGGGATCATGAGGGTCAAGCTGTCTTCTTCAACAGCCAGTGTCCTAGGAGGACTGTTTGTTCTGCCTTATGTTCCTGAGTTCAGTTCCAGAATCCTTGTTGTGGGCACTTTCACAGAGAGCAGTACAGGACTCCTTCACTGAGGATGTCCCCTTTGAAATGTTCAGAGTGTTGTTTGGTTATACAAGGTCAGCAGCAGCTTCTGCAGATCAATTCCTTGTGGTCTGTCCCAGAAGCTGGGAGGAGGCAAATTTTCTGCTCTTCCCTCAAAAACAAGCTACAAGGGTTTTTTTTAGAAAAAAAAGTCATAGTACACAAAAGAGGAAAAGCTGTATGTAGGAAAATAATATAAGTAGTGGAGAATGGGATAAGGAAATGAAAATGAAGGAAGACCTATATGGTTCTGAGTCTGAATATCACAATAATCACATTTTGTCCTCCAAAATATCCTTCCAGATAAAATCATGAGATGAATTGCTTTTCCAGACCAGAAATTCTAGGGAAAACATAATGAGAAAGAAAAAAATTTGATATTTATACGAAAGAGCTCTGGCAAATAACATTTGTTAGTTCTTAGCATCATGAAGTAAAAGAAACAGGTAACGAAGTACAGAGTAAAGAAAGAGACATTTCTTTTTTCTGTTCTCAGTGTTTGAAGTTCCAAATCCATTTACAAGATCTATTGCTTTATTTATTCCTTGCACTAGCATAGTCACTACTTGAAAAGTAAGATATTTTACAAAATTTACCACCCTTTCTTATTTAAGGGTTTTTTTAATTTAAGAATTATTAAGCTATCTCTAATTAGTTTAAAAGTCTATTTTTCTTCTACTGTAGCTAGTATATTCTGATACTTCAGACTTTGACATTGAAGCTGCAGATGAAGAATTGCAGTAAAATCATTGAAGTATCTTGTTAATTGCTGTCTGGTTTCTTATCAGGGGCTTCAACTTGGCAACTTTCATTGGAAAGTAGTTTGTCATAATCTGACAAGACAAATTAATTAGTGTAAAACTCCACTGTGCTTTCATTAATGCTGACATGCCTCAAAGAGTTGACATAACTGCTGCTGCATAATTTATGCAATTGGCAAGGAGCACAGTGAGACCTGGGTTTATTTCCATCAGAGCATTCAGTATTCCCTCTTTAAACACCTACACCTTTTAACAAAGACATTAATATTAAAATGACTTCTTAATACTGTTAAGGTGCAGTATCCCTAGGTGCTGAAATAGCCAGAGTGTTTATCCACCTTTTTCTGCACGTCTGCAGAAAAACAACTTAAAGACTATTGTGCAAAGATTTTCTTTCTGGTGCTTTAAAAATCTTTCAGATGCTTTATGGCCTCTATGTGTTGCTGTCAATGAATTAGAGCATTGCTAATTTTCCTTGGTAAGCATTGGTTCCTGCTACATAAATGTGAAAGGCTACACATTAGGCAAGCAGAGCCTGCTGCAGGAGACTTTTCAGTTCAGCTGAATTAAGAACATTTTAGTTTTAGAAAGGTGCAACTGTTGAGAGCATTACAGATTGCTGTAGTGATTGTTGTGATTGAAGCCCAGTTGGCAACTAAGCACCACACAGCCATTTGCTCACTCCCCCACAGTGGGACTGGGGAGACAATCAGAAGGGTAACAGTGAGAAAACTCATGGGTTAGGATAAATACAGTTTAGGAAGTAAAGCAAAAGCTGCACACACATGCAAAGCAAAACAAGGAATCACTCGCTACTTCCCATGAGCAGGCAGATGTTCGGCCATCTCCAAGCAAGCAGGGCTCCATCACTTGTAACAGTGACTTAGGAAGACAAACACCATCACTCCAAATGCCACCCTCTTCCTTCTTCTTGCCCCGTCTTTATCTGCCAAGCATGATGTCATATGGTATGGAATATCCCTTGGGTCAGCTGGAGTCAGCTGTCCCAACTGTGTCCCCTCCCAACTTCCTGTGCACCTCCAGCCTGCTCACTGATGAGGTGGTAAGCTGTGTAAGCACTGCTCAGCCGAAAACACCTCTGTATTATCAACATTGTTTCCACCACGAATCCAAAATATAGCCTCATATTAGTTACTCTGAAGAAAATCCACTCTATCCCAGCCAAAACCAGCACAGAACTTCAATCTGGGAGTGGGTAGACAAGGAAGATGTGTGGGTGAAGAAACAAGCCTGAAGCCATAGAAAGTACTGTCTATAATTCCTTTAACACTCCTCTGGCCGAATCAGATACAGTATCACATGTTTTAGGAGGACTACTATGTGAGCCCAGCTCACACTGCATGGTGCAGATGCACACAAAAGTCCTGCTGGAGTCAGTAAACTGACTTCAGTAGCTGGGAGATCAGACACTGAAACTTCATCTCACCCTTTTCTACAAAGAATGGATCCTACTCACCAACTTGTAAAAAAATCAAATTCCTAACAAGAACACATGGTCCCATTTTGTTCTTTGTCTGTTGCTTATAGGGTCTAAGGTAAAATGAGAAAGTAGCCCTCCACCATGTCAGCAGCAGTTGCTGTTCTCTCCTGATTATGATCCTGTATTTCAAACACCCATGAAAGCACCGATTCCCTAAAAGTTCCTTTTGTTCTGCTATGCTGCCACTGACAGAAAGAAGAATAACCCATACCTGAAAATTGCAGGTTTTCCCTGGTGGCTGATACACAGGTGATTCAGAAGGAACACAAAAGAGCTGTGAGCCATAGTAATCTAGGCTGCTATTTTCCTTCTGTACACAGCCGTGAAGAAAAGCATGGGTGGCTCTTTCCTGATCTTGCCCTTTAGCCACCCCCCTGCTGAGAGCAGCCCCTTCCCCACTCACTCCTGGGAGGGCTGCACAGCCCACGACATGAGTGTCACACAGGCACAGGGGCCACCACAGCACAAGCAGAAAGTGGTTCTGGTTTGGGGTCTTACCAGGAACTCAGATCCCCAAAATTGAGAGGTTCAAATCTTTACCTTGCTCTGCTGATAAAATTTTATATAATCTTCACCCTTTTTATTAAGGCAGCTATCTTATGAGATAGTTGCCATTTGCAGCGCTCTGAAAACTCAGTGCAAAAACACTAAGCACAAGCCTTCCTTCTGCAGTCTTTGTTGACAAATGTCACACCATTCTGGTTTTGTACATGGCACTTGTATTTCTGGTAAAGAAGGTGTGCTGAGAAGATGCCAAGACTTGCATCAGTTCAGGACAATGGGAAGGAAACAATTAATAAAGTTTTTGCTCTGAACCTCATTGTAATATGCCTGAATAGTACAATAAACAGGACAAGCAGCAGCTGTGTGCACAGCACATGTGAGAAGCCCAGAGTCTGGAATTACAGCTTTTGAAAGATGTCAAGGAGAGATGTCTGTGGACAATGGAAAGACCAGAAAGAAGGAAGAGAAGATATCCTTCCTGAATGAGAATAATGGTGTAAATGGTGAAAATGTATCACTGTCTAGTGGTACATAGTGCTACAATGTAGTAAGTATGCACAAGATCAAAGGAAGGCCATGCTACTGATGAAAACTTAAAGGCATACTCTTACTAAAGCAAGAGAAAAGTTTTCAATAACTTGTTTTGAGTTTTTATTAAAAATCAAAACAAACCAGTCTTAGTGGAATTGAGCTCAGAAAAGGGAGTTTGAGTCAGGAGGCATATAGCATGTAATAAAAGATTTGGTACTTGGTACTTTCATAACTGTGTAAAGGTAAAAGAAAGGCAAGTGTAGGAGCTGCAACACTTTTTATTGCTTAACTGTTGCACTTTTGAATAGCTGATGTGTCCAGAAATTTTCTTGTCATTTTGAGTTTGGTTTTTTTGGTTGGTTCATTGGTTTTTGATTGGTTTTTTTTTTGCAATACAACCAATCTGAATGGATCACAGCATAGCTTCCTGAGCCATCTTACTGGCACTAAAGATGGAGTGCAAAACTGCAATTTGAATAAAGCCAAGGAGTTAGCAAATGTGAAAAGGTATTAAACTATTTTCAGGGCTGATGTCAACTTCTTTTGGTGCCACCACCAGCAGTCATGAGATTCCAAAGTGTTACCCTCTCCCCAGGAAACAAGCAGCAGCAGTTCAGATGTGACACTTAAAAAATGCCTAGAGGCAGAGGTTCTACCCAGGAACCTGAAAAAAATCACACTAAACTTTCTGACATTCAGACAACTCATTTTTTTGATTTGCCAGCACAAATCAGCTGGTTTAACATGCAAAATGTGGTTAAAAGGTGCCCCACATGACACCATCTGGCCAGGGCAGCTTGGCCAACGGTGCCTCTTATTTCAGCTCTTTGCAACAGCACTTGGAGTTGGGTTTGCTCCTGATTTGGAGGATAACAACTGGGCTTTCTGCAAGGAATGCAGGCACATCTGTCTGTGGTTCATGATCAAAGAGGAAAACAGAAAAGTAAAGATCAAAGGATTCCAACTTGAAGCCAAGTTGAGCTTAACTAGAATGAAGGATTTTTTTCCTTCCAGCATCTTCTAGATCTTTCTGTCCTGTACACAATACATTTGCTGAACTTGCAGCAATTTCTGCAACTCTCTTCCAAAAAGCATGTTGCCAAGTAGTCTCCATTTCCAAGTATTTTTCTTATTCATGCTCTCCAAAGAATTACAGAAACACACACAATCATTTTAAAGAACAATAAGTGCAGTGAAAACTGTCAACTGTACTATGTAATTGCATTAAATCCATGCAATTATGTGCAATAATAATTTAATTCCTTTCACTAATTCATTCCAGAGTTAGAATTACACAGAATTAATGCTAATTTTTCATACTTAGAATAATTAATTTGTCTCATTTTATTTGTTTAGGGGATTACTTCGGCAGAAAAGCCTAAACCACTCCGTGACTAGATGATGCACACTTTAAAGCATTTTCCCTTGCCAGTATGTGATGATACAAAGCTTTCTGCAAGACCATGACCACATACCAACATCTGCACTGGAGCACATGTATAGTATTTCCAGATGGTCCCCATGCTTTTAGGTCAAGGACTTTGTACATTTGCCCCAGGGATGACTTCTCTTTCCTTGTACAATCACTTAGTAGAAATAAAGGGATTTGTATTTTTTGCCCATAAAGGTCAGAGAAACACCAAGAAGATTTTATTTAAAGGAAACAAAATCTTACACATTAATCATTCATAAGTATGGAACCAATCAGCTGATGAAAGTGAACACATAAGAAATACAGCAACAAGTGTGTGAAATGAAATTTCCCCACATTTTATCAAACTACAGCCTTGCCAAGGCCCTGTTGCCACAGAAATGACCTGTTGGGCAGTCACTTCTTCCCTGGAAATGTTAAAATTATCTTTGACACCTCAAAGGCTTGAATTTTTTCAGGTATTTGAGTTACAAAGCCTAGAAGCTTCATGTCAGAAGTTCCTCAAAGAGCTTCTGTGGGATGATGTATTGGAAGTGCTGCAGGTTTGTTGGGACATCAGAAGGTTAGGATGTGCTGTGTCACCTTTACAGAGCACTAAGACCCAGGGCACTGTTGTGGTGACACCAGCACAGGCAGGTGCCTGAGGGAAGCATGGGGGAGAGGTCCCAGACCTGCAGCCAGCCATGCAGCTCCCAGGAGTACAGACATCTCTTTTCTCAGATCTGCTGCCAGCCAGCCAGCAAGGTAGAGGGCTTGGACATCAATAGGCCAAAGATGCATCTTTTATTGATTCTGTCTGCTGTTTCTTTAACTCACAAATCACTCCTCTCTGCTCACCTCATCTGTCCTATTTCCCCAGCCAGCCCTCACCACCTCCATGATCCCAGAGTACCTTTCTCTAGCTTGCCCATCCTATGCAGTGGGGTTGTTCCTGATGGAAAAATTTTCTGAGCAGTGCCTTGCAGGGAAGCCAGACATGTTTACTGAAGGGTGCTGACTCCACTGACCATACAGGATTGCTGTATTTTCAGTCATTTATCCCTCCATCCACCAATTCTGGAAGGAAATGAGTTGTCTTTGTTTCAGTTGGGAGAGCAGAAGGGAGAGGAAGATACTCCATGTTCAAATACTTTTCTTCATGTCTGTTATTTTTCTCCACCTATGTCCCCTACCTCTTGTTTTCTTCCTCCTCTCAGAAAAGGCTGGGCAGGGACAGAGTTCCAAGAAAGCTATTGCCTTAAAATCTGACTTAATTAAAATCTCCTTCATTACCATCACTGAGCTGAGAGTATCATTACAATGAACAAGATAATAATAGATACCTTTAACAGTAACAATAAAAGATAACTGCCAATGACCGTTTGTCTCAAATAGTGTTAACAGAATGTACAATTCAGTAATGAGAGATAATTTGGTTGTTAACAGCAGTGAAGTACCAGGATAATTTAACATTCAGATATTGGACAGGAATCTGCTTGGTCCACTTCTCCCTGCACATGGAGCATCCCACCATCTCCAGTGGCAGGGCTTGGTTGCAGAGAAAGATGTCCAGTCATGAGAGCAGGTTCCTGTGGTGATGGTCCCATGGTGCTTCTGCATTTAAGAATTTTGAGGCATTTAAAGCCTTCCTGGGAAGTCAGTCAGTTCACAGAATTGCAGCTGCAGCTGAAGATATGGCCCAAAATATTGAGATAATTTTCTACTTCTAAACCTGTCTCATTTTGGGAGGGATGGAAAGAAACCCTCTCTGCCTGTGCCATGGGGCTGAGCTATTCTCCCTGCACAGCAAGACCTAGGGAGGGGAATTTTGGATCTAGCAAAGGTGCTGGGAGATGGGTGATCTCCCATCACCACTGCCTTTGGCACATGCTCCTGGGGAGCAGTACCAGCCTGTGCACAGCAAGCCCAGCCACATCTGCCTTGCCTTTCATCAGAAAGAAATGACAAGGACACTCAATCTAGAGGCAATATAGCAGGCAGGCTGTTGGTGGCCTTTCATCAAAGACACCTTCATGCTTCTCAGAGCTGGAGGAAGATTTTCTCCACCTCTGACTCAGGACTGAGCACTGACAACACAACTGAGCTTTATATAACTTGATGAGTACAAGATATGTGATGTCATGACTGATACAATGACATCCCTTGCTAATTACTTTTAGTGTATTCTAGACCATTCTGGTATATTTCAAAACAAAATATAGCAAAATGTTTGGTGGAAGGGTGGCATGAAATTGAGATGTATGGAGTAAAATCACATCTTCATTGTAGGAGGTAGGGATAATTCAAGTTCTTTCATTAGGCAGCAATTAAAATGCAGTTTATAGAGCAGGAAAATAGAATATTATTGAACAACTGTAAGGCAGGTGAGCTAATCATTAACTGATTCTACTATGCTGCTTTCTCCAAAAATTAAAGTGATTTCCCTCTAAATTAGAATGAATTAAGAGTGTATTTCCTGATTACACCTTACATAATGATGTAGGGGATGGTGCTTCTCTTCACATTTCCTTTCTCCTTTACATGCCAGGTATGAAAATTAGCTAGATGTTGCCATTAGCCATTTTGAACACAGTCTCTCCCACCCTCACAGCAGGCAGCTGGTAGGTAGACTGTGAAACACAAGCAGCTTTAAGCCCATCATGAATGTGTTTGATGTAATTGACACTCCACAAACTACATCCACTGTACAAACTGCACAGCATGAGTGTGTATGTATTCATGTCAAGAGGCAGTTTTGCTGGGTAAGGAATTTAGAACTGGTTGCAGAAGGAGCTCTGCTGCCAGATTTTTATTTTGGCACCTCCAGGAACTATCTCAGTTCTGAGTGTCTTACAAAACAAAGGAATCCTCTATCCACTCATTTCTGAAGCAGTGCTGCAGCTGTCTGGAGAAAGCAGGATCTGAACAGCAAAAAAAAAAATGCACATCTGCACTTGCATGACCTTTTTCCTTTCCATGCTGCATGATGCACTCATGGCTTGTGGATGCACTTCATGGCTGTCCATGGAGCTGTGTTTCCCTACAGAGTGATGCTGCCATTCACCTCATGGCTAGAGTGTGCTGGGATGCAAACTACAGCTCCCCCACTCCAGAAATAGTAGCTTTCCTCTGGGAGAGGTCACCTACATCCACCCAGAAGGCTTCCAAATTTGTCCTCCTTGGTTGCTCATTGCCTTTCTCATCTTTGGGATTCATCTCTTGAGAAGCTTTGCTTTACTAAAGCATGTGGTTCATGGCACTACCTTTTTTTCTGTGGCTTACAGTATGCATTGTGTGAAACATATGGACATAGGTAACAACCTAAATGGATTGGGATATGAGAGAACAGGAAGTAGCTTGGAATTAGTGCCTAAGTAACAAAGTCAGATTACTGTCATTATTCTCCCCTTCTCCATGTGTTGTAAAGAATACAACTCCAGCTGTGGACCAGAATCTCATTTTGTTAGGTGATTTACTAATAGAAAATGGAAAGACTATTCCATTCCACAAAAGCATTACACAGTAGTTCTAAGTTTATGTGCTTTTAGAAAAAAATGTCTACTCTCCATTATACTTACCACAGCTTTGGCAATTCTGTTTATCTGGAGTAGTAGCAACTACTTCTGAAGCACCTCAGATCCAAGAGCTACACAGATGATAGAAACAGACACAGCAATTCCATTAAAAATAATAACAGTCAATGTGTGGAGGTTACAGGTGAAAGTAATATATTGGACCTGTAAGAAATGGAAAAGACAGACTGTGAATAAGAGTCTGTTCTGGGAGGACATTTAGACAATCACACAATAAAATAGCTAGATGAAGAAAGCCCCCCCAAAAAAACAGAACTGGCAAAAGAAAGGCATGTTTTGAAATGGCAACAAAAGAGTGAATTACACTTAAGGGCTGAGAAGCTGAATGGAAGTGCTAAGGTCGATGGGATGGGAGACAATGGTAAGAGAAGAAATTTAAGAGGAATCTAGTCATTTGATAACTCAGCTATAAAAGAAAATTTGAAAGTTACAGAGAAAGAAGAAAATGGAAAAAAAAAAAAAAGGTTTGGTCCTGGAACCCCAAGGAAGCCTAAGAGGGAATAAGAAGCAGGAATAAACTGCACCACAAAGATCAAGAAACAGCAAGTTCTACAAAACTAGAAGTATAGCAATCTAAAATCAGAGTATCCTTTCTTTTCTCTGAAGCAGAAGAACAGTTTGATTGTATGATTGGTTTGATACACATACAAAAAGAGATTTTACAGGATGAGAAATATTTCAGTTACAGCTTGAGAAAAATACCCATCTTTCTGAAAAAAGAATGGAAGAAAATATCATTGCTGATGCGGCAAGTGGGAGTGAAAAGGGTAAGAGATCTCTATCTGTGATGATCCTTGTACACTTCAGAAACTAAAATTTCTTTTTCAGGACATATGGGAAAATCAATGAGAAATAGTATAGATATGATATCAAAGACAAATAAATCACCCAAATTTTCAATTAGAAGTGCTTCTCACTGTCCAAGAGGAATTATTCCTCTCCTTAGAGAGTCATGAGCCACCTGTGGGTGTCTCAGCCAGCCTTACATAACTTGAATAAAGCTCCTAGTTGTAGACCAGGGGTTTTAAGAAGTTGTTGAAATATCAGCCAGCCTCAAGCTTCAGATTGTCCATGCCTGTTGTGAGGAGCCTGTTGCAAAACTGGATCAATCGCTGCAATAATATCATTTACTAAGGAAAGGAATTTAGTACCTCTGTTGAATCCCTATTGTGCACTATAACTCTGGCTGCTTGAATTTATAGGCTCTTTTCCTTTTCTGACCAAAGGCAAAGCCACATATGTCCAGACTTTCCCTTTTCCACTAACCAGCAGAAAGATGACTCATTAACTCTATTGTCTGCACTAATGCACGAAGTACTTATTCAGTCTTTGAACACTCCAAGAAATACTTCTGAGTGCAGGTATTTAGAAACTGCATTTATCTGAACGGCTTTCATCCTGTTTCTCAGATCTTTTAACTGTTCAATACAATTTCAGAGGTTTAAGTGATAAGCTTTGAGGACACTGTATGTGAGGAAGCAGAGACACTGCTTTTCAAAACAAGAGCTCAGCACTGTGAGGCCATCTCTGCACATCCCTGCCATCTATGGTGCCAGAAGAGCTGTGGGGATCTGAGAAGTCTGCCAAAGCTGTGGCATTGTGTCCAAACTTATCTTCCTTTTATGCTGCTCAGGATAAAATCCTTTGCCATCCTTTCAATAGTCTGCTGCCAATTAATTTACTGCTGATGCTACCTAAACTTTCAGACAGTGCTGACATTTTCATTATTTGGCAAACTCACCTTTCGTTATCCACTTTGCGTCTCATCCAAGCTCCACAAGGGCTGAGATTTACCCTAAGTAACAGCAGATTGAATACACTTTCTCTCTGAAATAAATCTTTTAATCTGCAGAGATCAAATAACAGAATACTTGTAGAGCAGCAGTTCAACTGAAGATTGAATTGCTGCATGCTCATGCCATCCTAATGAGCAACAGCAAGGCAACAGCAGGGAGATCCCATTTCCCAGCTCTGTTTCTTTAATCTACCAGCAAAGAGTGGACAGAAAAGAATCCACAGCTTGATAGGTGGGAGGGACCCCTCTGAACACTTTCTCCAAGCTCAGCTTTTAGAGACACATGGCAAGGACATTTTCCTGCTTTTGCTGATTCGCAGATATAAGGATTGAAACATAATAATTGTCATCAGCACTTGCCAATGAAGTGAGAACCTTATCTTGACTATTGGAGAGCAATAATAAGGGAGCTTTTCGACAAATTTCCCCGTTCTTACATGCTGCTTTTCTGTTTTCAGCAGTTCTCCTATGAAATAGTCATTCAGACCCAAATTCCAGGCACTTTCATATGTGAGTGGCAGAGAGAAACAAAATACAACCTTGTATACAAAAAGGATATGATGTGAACACGAAACCTTGACAGAATTCTGTAGCTATGGTGAGCTAGGGGAAAGCTAGGAAAAATCTGAATTCAGACAACTTAAGGAATACAGTTTGTCTTTCTGCTGCCTTTTTTACTAAAGAAGTTGCTGACATTTCTCTTGTAGAACAGTTTTTCTGAAGATCTGAAGAAGCAAAAAAATATCCAGTGAAAGCACACTGATTTGAAAGATGTTTCACCTTTTTCTGATTTATTTTCTTATAATAACACATAGATCTGAATGCATAATGGTTAAAAAGCTTCAGTGAAATGCTTAAAATAATTTTTTTTCATAAGGAAAATCCAAAGTCTAACTTTTAACTAGACAAAAACCAGCATGGTGCAAGCTGGGCCAGGATTTTACCCAGTGCCCTGCCTCCCACAGCTGAAGATGGCAGCATCCTTCCTGTTGTAATATCACCCTGCTGCCAGCACTATGCTGATAAGCTTTTGAACTGCTATTTATAGAGGCTCTTTCAAGTCTTTTCTTCCAGTCTATGTCTTTCACATTCTCAGAACAGTTAGAGTAGAAATTTGCCCAATATGCATAAACCTTATAATCTTTTGTGAGAAACTCAGTCTCCTCTGGATTAAATCTCTTTGGATTGGTGGGTTGTTTTCTTGTCAGAAATCTCTACACCTGACTGAAAGTCTGTAAAGACCAAATGCTTTTTATTATTCCCTATTTCATTTACAGAGGGCTGTGTGGCCTTCAAACAAAATACAGAAGGGTGGTTTTTCACATAGGGTCTTCCACTGTAAGGCTCACTGATAACAAATATGAGGAAGAAGAAAAAGTACAAGAGTGGGAGAAAAAATCATTCACCCCAACAGATTCAAACCATCAGGGTATATATTTTTATTTGCAATGTGACTAGAAGCCCACAGGGGGAAAGGAGTAGCAAATCCCTTCTTCTCCAAGAGGAAAAGGCACTTCTTTTTTACATAAAATCATAAGTGATATGTTAATGTCAAATGTGGCACATTTGTCATGATAGAAAATTTCTGCTAGTTAAAAAACAACAATTTCATAGGGATTACTGTGAAAGGACTGCTGAATACTGGTGAGCACCAGATTCTAATGGATTTCCTAAGACAGGCAGGGAGTGGCCAATTTCAGCCATCCAGTATTGGCTGTATCACGTGGAAGATACAGATGCAGTGCATCCAAAGTGAAGCTGAGCCTCAAGATAACCCACACAACTTCCATGGGCTGAAGTAGTGCACCTCATGGGCAAAGCCAGAAGGTGTTACGAGTCTAATTAAAATTGCAAAAGTCTAATCAAAGAGTCATTACTAGTCTAGTTATGGTAATACTTAAGGTTGGTGTCCAAATTATATAATTATTACAGGAAAAGCCTAATTAATAACAATACAGTTGAAATTGTGCTGTATGAACTCCCTCATATCCACCCTTCTCGTGGTGCATTGCTGACTTTTGCCCTGGCTTTCTCATTCCTAAGTTCAGCATCTCCTTGGAGTAATGGGTGTCTTGGCATGTCCTCAGCATCCTGCCTTCTTCCCTGGAATCTGACTTTGACAGTGGGGTCAGACTTTAGCTAACACAGACTGCTTATTTAACCTTTCTTCGTTGGTTTTCACTCATGATCTTACAGCCAAGAGTATTTAGCCATAGAATAATGAGAGCTTTTTTCTGGCAGCATGAGAAGCTTCCACCTCACCAGCCACAGAGAATTTGTGTCAGCTTGTGTGCCACCCAGCACAGTCCAAAGAGATAGCTGATGTGATCTTTCTTTCCTCTTCTGCCCAGTCTTGATGGTCATTTTCTAGCATTCCTCGTGCTGCTCTCAGTCTGTGGCTTTCTTCCCCTGGGAATACAAATATGGAAGAGACAAGCTAAGTGACATGAATATCATAAGGCAGAGATCACTTTAGTCTGCAGAACCTCTTTGTTGTGATGTCATATGGCAAAGCAAAAGCAAACCCTTACCATGCAGCCCTCCTTCTATTGCAGACATCGCTGCTTAACTGAAGAGGAGATATTCTCATCTGTGCCCATAAAGGAAAATTCAAATAAAAAGGAACTGATTGCATTACAAAGTCTAGGGGAGAGAAGAGTTGTGTTTCCAAAGAGAATCTTCTTTCATCTGCTAGATTCCTTTCGAGCACCTGCAATATTCAGATGATCAGGACGTTTCCGCTGACCTTCTGCTCCTTAATTTCTGAGTATGTGTTTATTGAAAGCTTTTCTCTTTCTTACATCACTGAGAAAATGTGTAAGTGCAGCATGTAATCTTTTCCTATTAGATGCAAATGTAAAAATAGAAAATTACACCAGGTAATTCATTGACATCAAAGCACAGACACACTTTAGTAACAATGGACTATTTAATCTGATCTTTGAGAAATACAATTAAGCACAAATTATGTAGACAATAACTTTTGTACCAGAAGGTAGCAGCATGTTGAAAAAAATTATATGAATTTATTACTATATCTTAGAGATGTTTCTAACTGGATGTTCTCCGTGTGTGGACCATGAAATTTTCAGAAATAAAAAGAATTAAGCTCTTCCCTTTAAGCATCTTCATCTGTATTTTTCTCAGATGTGAGAGTTTGGGAAGGGAGGGAGTTTTGGAGAGTAGTTCTTTCTTGTGAGGGTTTTTTTTTTGTTTTGGTTTTGTTTTTTGCATTGAGAGAACCTAATCTGAGCAGCATCTAGTAGAGCAGAAGGTAATTGTTCAGTTAAAAAGCCAGGGGGTTTTGCCTCCATTTTCCAACAAGACCTCTCCACCAGCCTCTACTGCCAGGGCAAAACAGAAGCTTTGAAGAGCATTTTAAACATAGTGATGGTTAGAAGTGCTTTTATTCTGCTTCTCAGTGTGCCTTGCAAAATCTCCCCCTGGCTCTGTAAGATGCCCATAGTGAAGGACCAGTTAAGGGGATGGAGTAAGAAAGGGGGACATGTAACTCAGTGTATGCACCGTCCTGCTTCATATGTCCATACTAGCACAGACCAAAACCTGAATTCTGTGCTATGGATGTTCTTTAACAGCTAAGTAATTAGTGAGGGCCAGGCACAGTCTGAAAATCCCTTGGGGTNTAGTGAGGGTCAATGTGATTTAATGTTGTTTATAAAGCTGTTCCACATATTCATACTCTCTGATGATATGTTGATCTCAAGGGTCCTATGTGAGCCATTGTCACAGCTGCTCTGAAAGATGTACCCAGGTAATGCTACTTGACTAAGAAGTATCACAGTAACAAGCTGTTTGTGGCAAGGCAAAACATACTACTACTACCTGCATGCATTCAGACAGTGAAAGATGGCAGAAATTACTTTAAGAAGCTCACATTAGGAGCTGAGTCAGAAACATTTCCCTCGTCCCGTGCAAACCTTGCAGGTATGCCATTGCAAATCAGGGAAATATAGGTAGAGACGTCACAGACAATAAGCAAAAGGTGACTGCAGAATATATAGTTTTGGTATAAAAGTAATTACTACCTTGGTTATTACAGAGTCCCTCAGTCCCTTGGTATTCATGATGTATTTCAAGGTTCACTAATAAACCTTTACGTTTCATAAATTTTGAATAACACTTTCACTGACCACAGCATTACACAGTTGTATATTATTTTACAAATAATATAATCACCTCATTCTTCAAATTGTTCTTTTTTTTGTTTTCTTTAGAAAGGACTGATGATCACACTCTGAAATTAGCTTATGTGGCTTTACTTTTATTTATTCTTCAGAAAACATTTGTTCTGGCTAGTGCAAAAGATTTATATAGGCATAACAAAAATGCCAGTGAAGTTATCAGAAAGTATTCTACTCACTGCAGTGGAAATAGCTTCAGGCACATTAAACTCATGTTCCATTACATCTCCTTCATTTACAGTATGGTGATCAAGAAAAGGAATTAATTTCATATCCCTTCAAGCCTTCTCTGTCACTAAGCAGTTAGTAATGTTTGATTCCCTTCTCCTTGGGTGGTTAATTTTTACTGGCAGTAGGGAAATGTAATTACCTTCATTGTGGTGTAGTTCTAGGCTATACCTGGTCTCCCAGCCATACCAAGAGAATCAAAACTGCCTACTACAGGAATTTCAACATATATATGTTAAAATTATATATTGGATTCAGCAATTTATTTTCCCTTACAGTAACAAATCTGGCCTTTGTGAGCTAGTATTGTATGAAAAATAAGCTGTCCATTCAAATACAGAGAATTCATTGGCAGAATTGCATGATTTTTTCCCACTTGAAATCCATTTTCAGGCTATATTATCTAATAAATAGCAGCTCCCAATCTATGTTCAGGCAGAGTATTATATTAGCATTCTTGGAACTCTATTTCATTATTGCACCTTGCCTGTATGAGATGAATATTTTTCTTTACATAGATGTCAACCTATATTGATGAGATTTTCCAGCTCCTAATAATTGGTATGAAATTGTTCAACAGTCCCTGCACAGAATTGCATAGCCCATTCTGTAATGAGCCATTCAGCATCCACATGAAAAGCCAGCAAGAAAACCACCTTCTCCAAGCTAAAATGAGATATTAAAACTTCCAAAACGATTTAGCTTAACCTGTATTTCACTTGATTTACTCTCTGGCCTAAGCACCTTATGGGTCATTTCATAAGCTCCAAATACAGTTAATTATGTCAAAGAGTGATAACCAAACTCAAACAGATTTCCATGAAAGTATTATTAGAGGAATTAAGTGTAAGACTGAGATGCTGGCTCTTCATTTGAGCCACCATCTGATTATCATCTGTTCTTCCAGCTTCTTTGTCCTCTATGTAACCATGTAAGGATGTATTTATGGTCTTATTAATCTCCACCTGTAGATAACAAAAAAAGTTAAACCCTCCAGACTCTAGGATTGTCAATGTAGACAAAAGCAAAGGGCCAGGAAGGAAGTTTACACACTGAACCTGTGAGCATTTATAACCTTTCTTATTCCGTGATATGTTTTGGATTACTTCAACTATCCCTCTCTAAGATTTCACCCATGCCCAGCCCAGAAGATGGTAGAATATCTCTCTCAAGCAGATGTCCCAGTTTAGGACATGTGTCTTCCATCTTACGCTATGGAAATCCCTCTTTGGTGAACTAAGACACAGTCCTCCTGTTGTCTTAGGCATGGCAACTGAAAATACAGAAGAGTAAACCCAGCTTTGGGGCAGAGGAGCATCCACATGGGCCCAGCAGAAACTCAGGGCCGAGTGCTCTGCAGCTTAGACATCACCAATCTGCTCTAATGGTGGGAGCAGTACAGACATGAGTCAGTCTGCACCAGCTGGCTGTGCAGCCAGGAGAATCCCTTATCCAGCCTTGCAACTGGAAGGTCATCATCTCCCCTACTACAGACAGCGTAGAACAACAAACTCTTTAGTTTAGGTTGCACTGTGTGCTCAAAAAAAAGCCAGTTGAAGGCTGTATGATGCTAAGTAATAGTGGCTGGAGCACAAATTTGTGGATCTAAAGGGCTTAGAGGGAAGTTCTGTAACACATGGGTTTTCCCTTTGCTGCTGCTGTCCTCATAGAACAGTCCTAGGGAATTCCTGCAGGCAGGCCAAGGAGAGAAAATCCTCATTATATGCAGAGTAGGAAGTGCTTCTTACCAACCCACTCCAGGTAACTTCGAAACTCTCAGTGTTCCTTAACAGTTACATGTTCTTTCAGATTGAAGGAAAACTATCTAATTTCTCTCAGCAGAAAACCTAAAATGTTTCTGATAAGTTGTATGGTGAAAAGTACTTATTAAAATGCAGAAATTGCAATGTATAAAATTACAGCTTTTAACTGAAAACTGGCATTGCTACAAGTATGTTGCTGAAAAGAGCAACATGGTTGGTGATACTAGCAGTGTTGAACCCCACACTGGGCTGTTATTTACTAATGTTTTTATCCATACAAAGCATACATCCATTAGCAAGCCACTTCAGTAAAGAAGTAGGGTACAACTGTAGTTAACAATTATTGCAACGGAGCAAGCACTGAATACAGGCTCTTCTCCTCTGCACTCAGACACGCTCACTTTCCCCTTTAAGCTCTCTGCTTATGCTTTATGTGTGAAAAAAATCCTCTCTCTTTTTTTTAATATGATTTGCCTTTCTACATTATCTGCAGAATAAAAGAATAGCAGCAGGGCTGAAACCCTTCAGTATGACTCAGAGAGCTAAGCCACCAGCCACACTGCTAATGTGTTGAGAACCAGCATGCATAGTGGCTGCTTCCCTGCAAAAAGGCTCCCATCAGCTAATATATCTCTGCTCAGTGTCTTCATATCATTGCTTAGATTTAGATATAGATATAGGCATAGATATACATATAGATATATATACATACAGATACAGATATACATATAGATATTTATACATATATCTATATATATGTGTATATATGTGTGTGTATATATATATACATATAGATATATAGAGAGATAGATAGATAGATAGATAGATAGATATACACGGTCAGAGCAAGTGTGTCACAAAAAGTGTGGCCTCAGTGAAGTCAATCATAATATTTCTGGTGAGTTAAACAATTTGCCTCAGGTCTTTATGTCCATGTGGCTGTGTAAAATTACACCTGAAGTGTGGGCCTGAGCATAGCGTGGGGCATTTGTGCTTTGGTTTACCCTGAATGGAAACCTGGTAAAGATAGTGTGTCAGAAGATTGACATAGTCTCCAAACATCAGCAGTGCCCTGACAGAGGCATGAAGAAAGCAGCCAGCTCGTGTTCCCTGAGCACTGCAGCCCAGCCTTTAACTGGATTTTCTGTTCCAGTAGGCATAGGATCCCCCAGCATCAGTTTACCTTGTAACTCTATTTATTGCTAGACTGGTCTTAAGGGAAAAGCTGAATCATGTTTATTGTTATAGAAAATAGG
>VWZO01022827.1:30475-43324 GCA_013396975.1 Bucco capensis
ATCCTCACACCCTAACACCTGTGCATGTCCTCACGCCCCGACACGTGTGCATAGCCTCACGCTCTGACATGCATGTGTGTCCTCACGCCCCGACACGTGTGCATAGCCTCACGCCCCGACACGTGTGCATAGCCTCACGCTCCAACATGCTTGCATGTCCTCACGCTCTGACACGTGTCCTCACGCCTCGACATGCATGTGTGTCCTCACGCCCCGACACGCATGTGCGTCCTCACGCCCTGACACGCATGTGCGTCCTCACGCCCCGACACGCATGTGCGTCCTCACGCCCCGACACATGTGCGCGTCCTCACGCCCTGACATGCTTGTGTGTCCTCACACTCTGACATGTGTGCACGTCCTCACGCCCCGACATGCATGTGCATCCTCACGCCCCGACATGCATGTGCATATCCTCACACTCCAACATGCTTGCGTGTCCTCACGCTCCAACATGAGTGCATGCTCACGCTCTGACACGTGTCCCCATGCTCCGACACGCGCGCGCGCATCCTCATGCCCCGACGCACATCCTCACGCCCCGACGCGCGCACGCATCCTCACACCCCGACGCGCATCCTCACACCCCGACGCGCATCCTCACGCCCTGACGCGCATCCTCACGCCCCGACGCGCGCGCGCATCCTCACGCTCTGACACGCACGCATGTCATCACGTGGTCAGACTCGCCTCCTGCATGTGTGTGTGCATCCCCACAGGGCAGTATGTGGGTTATGTCGTCCCCTAAACATGTGCACACATGTGTGCATCCCAACATGAGTGCACATCCTCCCCTAAGTGTGTGCTCACATCTGCATCCTCACACACTGACATGTGTGCATCCCTACACATAGACACGTGTGCGTGTCTTCATGGGTGCTCACATATGTGCATGCCCACCCAAACATGTGCTCACACACAGCTGTGCACACACATGTGCATCCCCACACACACTGACACGTGTCCATGTCCTCATGTGTGCTCACACACATGCATCCTCACACACAGACACATATGCATGCCCTCACACACATCTGGACTCCTACACACTGATCCATGTGCATGCCCTCACCTGTGTGCACACATCTGCATCCTCAGACATGTGCCTGGCCACCCAAAACATCTGCTGGCACACATCTGCATCCCCACACGCTGACACATGTCCTTGTCCTCATGCGTGCGCACATCTGCATCCTCAGACACGTGCATGGCCACCCAAACATGTGCTCACACACATGTGCATCCTCAAACACTGACACATGTGCCTGCCCACCCAAACACGAGGGCCTGCCCACCCAAACACGAGGGCCTGCCCACCCAAACATGAGGGCCTGCCCGCCCAAACACGAGGGCCTGCCCGCCCAAACACGAGGGCCTGCCCGCCCAAACACGTGCTCCCACACATCTGTGCACACATCTGCACCCCCCCACATGCTCCAGCTGTGCCCACCTCCCTGCACCAGTGCTGGTGACCCGCAGGGCACTCACCAATCTTCTCCTTGTACTTGGGATCTCCAGCACTCTGCTTGTAGGAGAAGCAGATGGTCACTGTGATGCTGGTGGGGGGGGAGAGGGGTGGTGAGCAGAGCCACCAGCAGTGCCACAAGCAGGACAGGCTGGCCCGGGGCAGGGGATGGCTCACCAGGAGTCAGAGGTGCAGCGGGCAGGGTCTACCTTGCTGGGGGTCACTGTGAAGGTCTTGTTCAAGATGTTGATGACAGGTCGAGCTCTGGGTAGAGAGGATGGAATCAGGAAGGTTGGAAGATCATCAAGTCCCAACTATCAGCCTATCAGCACCATGGTCCTAAGTATAACATCTACACATGGGTCAGCTGAGCCACCAGCAGCGCTTCCTTGCCTGATGCCAGAGCTCCTGGAGCTGGGCACATCCCTCTGTGACCACCTCCATGCCCCAGGGGTGCTAGAGGCTGGCTCCATCCCTAGGAGATGGTAGGGATGCACACCAGTGCCAAGTCCCCCCAGGGGTGTTAGCAGAAGCTGGATCCATCCCTAGGAGATGGTAGGGATGCACACCAGTGCCAAGTCCCCCCAGGGGTGTTAGCAGAAGCTGGATCCATCCCTAGGAGATGTTAGGGATGCACACCAGTGCCAAGTACCCCCTGGGGGTGTTAGCAGAGGCTGGATCCATCCCTAGGAGATGGTAGGGATGCACACCAGTGCCAAGTCCTCCCTAGGGATGCTACAGGCTGGATCCATCCCTAGGAGATGGTAGGGATGCACACCAGTGCCAAGTCCCCCCCTGGGGGTGCTAGCAGAGGCTGGATCCATCCCTAGGAGATGGCAGGGATGCACACCAGTGTCAAATCCCTTACCTGAGCAGGACAATCCTCTCAGCCAAGCTGCCCACCAGAAGGTCAGGGTAGGAGTTCCCATCCACATCCAGCCCCCCACTCAGCGAGTAGCCAAAGGTCCTCATGCTGGCAGGGCCCAGATCTGACCCACTGATCACCTGGATTTGAAGGGGGTGGGTTTGTGTCATCCATTGCTCCATGGAGCCAGGGATCCAGCTGCTGCATTGCCAGCCTGGAGCAGGGGATGCTCAGAGGGGATCCAGCCCCTGAGGCCATGGGGAGCAGCTCCCTGTTACCTGCCGGGGTATGTCCAGCAACCCTTCAGCACTGCTGTGGTAGATGTAGACCTTGCCAGCTCCCTCAAAAGGAGCTCCCACAGCAATATCTGTGGGGAGAAGAGCAGGGTCAGCCCCACAAGGATAGATCTTCTTAACCCCTCTTTGATCCTCCCCATACCCAACCTCTCTCCTCCTTGGATGCACTCCCCAAGCAAGGTGCTCCTATCTCCTTCTGACAGGGACAGGCTGAGAGCTGGGCAGAGAGGAAGCTCCTGCAGTTCAACAAGGGCAAGTGGAGAGTCCTGCACCTGGGGAGGAATAACCCCATGGAGCAGGACAGGTTAGGGGTTGAGCTGCTGGGAAGCAGCTCTGCAGGGAAGGAGCTGGAAGTGCTGATAGAGAACAAGTTCCCAGGAGCCAACGATGTGCTCTCATGGTCAAGAAGGCCAATGGTCTCCTGAGGTGCATGAAGAAGAGTGTGAGCAGCAGGTGGAGGGAGGTTCTCCTCCCCCTCTACTCTGTCCTAGTCAGGCCACAGTCAGTCAGTCCTGGACAACCTGTTCTGGGTGACCATGCTTTAGCAGAGAGGTTGGACTGGATGAAGAGACCTAGAGGTCTCATCCAAGCCTCACCATGCTGGGATGCTGGGATTCTCTTCACCTCAAATCCCTGCAGAGACCCAGCTCATCCCCTCAGGTGGGATCTCCTCTTACCTGAAGACACTCCCACCAAAAGGTAGCCCTGCTGTCTCCCCCCCACCCCAGGGTTCCCAGCCCCTCACCCTGGAAGCCATCCTGGTTGATGTCTCCAATGCTGGCCACAGCAAAGCCAAAGGCAGAGTAGCTAGGGCCAGTGAGGACCAGGCTGGGCTCAGGCTGGAAGTCTCCCACCTCATTCATGTAGACATAGACTGCTCCCCCCACCTCCTGCTTCCTCTGGAAGTAGTAGGGGGCTCCCACCACCAGGTCCTGCCACCTGCAGAGCCAAGAGGCTGGTTAGGGCTGGGGGCTGCCACACAACCCCCTCCCCAACACACCAAAAACCTCCCCACCTCCAGCACTGTGCCCTCCTCAGGCTATGACCCACAGACCCCCTTGAGCTTTGGGATGCTCCAGGTGAGACCCACCCCCCCACCCCCCTCCTCTAGACCCCAGGAGTTCGTGGGGGGGGTCCCAGCCCCTTCTGCCCTCACCCATCATTGTTGAGGTCTGCCAGGGCCACGGCACTGCCAAAGTAGGAGCCAACTTGGTGGCCAGGGAGGAGAAGAGTCCTCTGCAGGGTCTGCTGGGAGCTGTGGCTCAGCAGGTAGACAGCCCCAGTGTGATTGTAACGGGGAGCACCTGTCACCAGTGTCACCGTGTCCTGCTGCAGCACTGCACTGCCCACCTCTGCTGTGTACCCTGTCACCAAAGCCACCATGGTGAGATGGCAGCCAGCACAGGAAACCACCCCTGGCATCCCCAGAGCCTGGGGTCCACCCCCCCCCAGGATGACAGCAAGCTGGGGAGGAGTGATCATCTGCTAGAGGGGTGAAGGTCTGCTTCAAGAGGCATCTGGCCAGGGTGAGATTGATGGGTTGAACAAGGGCAAGAGTTGGGTCCTGATCTTGGGTCACAACCACCCCAGGAATGCTCCAGGCTTGGGAAAGCTGCCAGAGGAAAAGGAGCTGGAGGTGCTGGTTGACAGTGGCTGACTATGAGGCAGCAGTGTGCCCCAAGAAGGCCAACAGCATCCTGGCTTGGAGCAGCACTAGTGTGGCAGCAGCACTAGGGCAGGGATTGACCTCCTGGTCTGGGCACTGGGGAGGTCACAGCTCCAATCCTGGGGTCAGGTTTGGGCTCCTCACTCCCAGAAGGACATTGAGGTGCTGGAGTGTGTCCAGAGAAGGGCAAGGAAGCTGGGGAAGGGTCTAGAGCACAAGTGTCCTGAGGAGCAGCTGAGGGAACTGGGGTTGGTTAGTGTGGAGAAGAGGAGGCTGGGGATTGTCCCTAAATCCACATCCCCTAAACCTTCTCTTCACCCCAAATCCCCCCAGGGGGGAAGCCCCCAGCCCCATTCCCCCTACCTATGTAGATATTGCCACTCTTGGTGTTGGGGTAGGAGAAGTCATGGAGGTCCCACATCTCCCGCTGCAGCATGTAGTCAGTACCTGCAATGGAGAGAGGTTAAACCCACTCTGGGACACAACTCCTTGCCCCCAGCTCAGCACCCACTGCCCTTCCATATGTGTGTGAGCACACCTATGGCTGTTCAAGACAGACAAGGAACTGCTGCAGAGAGTCCAGCAGATTCTGTGTACACACAGATGCTCACACACACACACACAAGAGGTTGCCCAACAAAGACACAGTCACCAAGCATCCCTGAGGACAGTGGACACACACCTTGCCAGTTATAGGCACCAGGTGCCCCGAAATAGATGATGTTGGCAGTGAAACCAGCACTGGTGCCCATCTGGCACATGCCAGTCTCATCAGTGTCTGTGTTGGAGTTGCACATCTCGTTGTGGTAGGTCTGCCACTCGTCGCTGAGGTTGAGGCGCAGGTCATTGCCCCTCACGTAGCACTTGCCCACCATCCGCCGCTGGTCCTCACTGCCTGACCACAGCACCTTGGTGTAACGGTGAGCACAGGCCTGCCAAGACAGCCCCACACCCACCTCAGGGCCTGCAGCACCCCCAAAAAGGAGGGGGTACAGTCTCCTCCTTGCCAAAGCCACCACCTCATGCCCCTCATGCTGCCTCTGCCCTGCTCCTGGCATCAGGACATATGTATGGATGCTGCTCTAGCATAAAGACAGCCCATGGGTCACAGTGTTACCCTGGCTAGGATGGTCTAGAGGGTATGATACCTTCCCACCACCTGAGATGCTCCCGGGAGCATCTGAGGTGTTCCCAAGATGCTCCTAAGATGCTCCTGAGTACACCTGAGATGCTCCTGAGAGCTCCCAAGAACATTTAAGATGCTCCTGAGAGCCTCAGTCCATCCCCATCAGTCCACACCACCAGCAGAAGGGTCCATGCACCCTGGCACCCCACAGCTCTCTGCCCCAGGTGGCAGCTTGGCCCCAGCAACACGTGTGTGAAGCATTGGGGTGCACTCACCAGCACCCTCCCAGCTGGCTGCCTCTGGCTGGCCACTGTCACCCCCAGCCACATGTCATCGATGATGGCCTTGTCTGGCTCACCTGAGTGAGGAAGAGGCAGTGTGAGTGTGGTGACCCCTCCATCCCCTCAGAGTGTCCCCCCCCCCCCAGGGTGCTGGGGAGGAGGTGTTTTGGGGTGCCCCAAGGTGCTCACATACTCTTCAGCTCGATGTCAAGCCTCTGGCAGTCTCTGGTGGAGGAGGTGAGGGGACAGGAGTAGACAGCACCTGTCCGAGTGCCATTCACCAGCTCTGTGTCCCTGGGGGCCCCCACCAGCAGCCTGAGGGGATAGAAAGTAGGAGGATGGGTGGGTGGGTAGGGAGGCACAGCAGGGTCACATTCCCCAATGCCCTCCATCTCATTTTGGGGGTGCTGCAAGGGAGAAGGTGAGTGGTGTGATGGTGGTCAGGAGACCCTCAGAGGGGATGGAAGCTGCTTCCCCAGAGTATATTATGCCTTGACACCCCCAAATAATGGGGTGAGGGCAAGAGGCTGGGGCCAGACTCTGCTCAGTGGTGCCCAGGGGCAATGGGCACACACTGGAAGCCAGCAGGTTCCATCTAAACAGAAGGAGAAAGTTGTTTGCTCTGAGGGTGCAGAGCCCTGGCCCAGGCTGCCCAGAGAGCTTGTGGAGTCTCCTTCTCTGGAGAGATTCCAAGCCCAGCTGGAGGTAATCCTGGACAAGCTGCTGTGGGTGATCCTGCTGGAAGCAGAAGGGTTGGACTGGATGATCCAACCTCCACCATGCTGGGATTGGCTTGTGGACAGACAGACAGACAGACAAACACACTCCTTTAGGAAATTTGATCCCAGCCTGGGCTTCCAGCTGAGCATCCCCATCCCATTGCATGAATAGGGTGCAGGAACAGAGGGATCAGACTGATGCTTGCCAACCTCCCTCACCATGGCAGCAGGGGAGAGGGAAGCATGGAACAGCTCAGCATGTCCTGGCTGCCTCCAGCACCGGGGCCCCTAGGCCAGTGTAAACAGGCATGGCCCTTCCCAGCCAACCTTAGAGGTGACGGAGAGGCTGAAGCCTCCGCAGCACAGCTGCAGCATGTCCAGCAGACAGGCTCCCTACTACCATCACTGTGCCAGGGAATGCTGGAGAACTAGGGAGTCCTGGAGAGCGGGAAGACGCAAACACCACCCCCCCACACACACTCCAGTAGCAGGGATGGTGAGTGGGAGCAGCAAGAGTTGATGGTGAGGCCAAAGCCTCTGCAGCACAGCTGCAGCATGTCCAGCAGACAGGCTCCCTACTACCATCACTGTGCCAGGGAACGCTGGAGAACTAGGGAGTCCTGGAGGGCTGGGGGAGACACACCTCATCCCAACCCCCTCCAGGAGCAGGGATGGTGAGGTAGGAGCAGCACTGGGTACATCTCTTAGAGTCGACGGTGAGGCCAAAGCCTCCACGGCACAGCTGCAGCATGTCCAGCAGACAGGCTCACCCCTATTGTGCCAGGGAATGCTGGAAAACTAGGGAGTCCTGGAGAGTGGGGAGACACACCTCATCCCAACCCCCTCCAGTAGCATGGACTGTGAGGTGAGAGCAGCTCTGGGTGCATCTTGCTTCCCAGAAAGGTTCCGGGCTTGTCTCTCCCTCTCCAGACAGTACCAGGGGTCCTCCTAGGGGAGGTAGCATCCTTCCACCCTTCCGGGGGGGTGACTCAGGCTCTTTTTTTTGGGGGGGGTGAGGGGGTGGTGAGACATCCCAGTTGAGTCACAGCACTGCCAGGCAGTGGGGAGGTCATTGGCATCCCTGGAGGAGTGCCAGGTTGGAGATGCCAACACGCTCAGCTCAGCTCCACATGCACTCATCAGCTCCAAGGTGATGCTGCAGAGAAACCCCAGCACCCACCTGAGCATCCCCAAATCCCCAAGGGAAGAGGCTGGGGAACCCCCCAGGCAGCAGCAGGGCACAGGAGCCACAGTCCTGCCGTGGAGCTGGGGGACAGCAGAAGGATGTGGGGGGGACTCCGGAAAGGCCAGCCCAGCCTTTCCGCCGGGAAGTCCTTTGGGATGGTGAGGACAATGGCGTGGAGGAGGCACGGCCACTCTGTGCCAGGAGGAGGAAGCATAGCAGGCAGGCTGCGGGGGTGAGGAGAGGGGGGGGACGGACACACAAGGCAGCTAGGTAGCTGCCACAACCCCCCAGACCTCATCCCAGGGCACTGGGGGAATGAGTTGGCCAGTTCTCAGCACAGCCACCAGAGGTAATGAGTTCAGTTCTCAGCACAGTAACCAAAGGTAATGCATTATTTCTCAGCGCAGTAACCAAAAGTAACGAGTTGGTCAGTTCTCAGCGCAGTAACCAAAGAAGGTAACGAACTAGTCGTCGGTGCAGTAACCAAAGGTAACGAGTCGCTCAGTTCTCAGCACAGCCAAAGGTAACGAGTTGGTCAGTTCTCAGCACAGCCAGCCCAGAGAGGGACAAGTTTGCCTGTCCCCATCCCACTGCCCCCGGGGCAGGGAGTGCCGGGGGAGGGCTGAGCCAGGCTCAGCTCAGCTCAGCTCACGGGCACGTCCGGGCAGAGCCAGAGTAGCTGACTCAAAGCCCAGGCACAGGAGGAATGTGAGGCCCCAGGCAGCCCCCGCCTCGGCACGCGGGGGCCCCCCTGCATCCTCCCTCCCTGTGCTGGGCACTGCCAGCAGCATGGCTCTGTGCTGCAGGTGAGGGAGGGGGGGACAGCAGGGAGGCACTCAGCTGCAGATGAGCCCCTAAAGTGTGTATGTGTGGGGATTGCACCCCCCAGGAATGCTGGACTTGCTGCTGGCATCCCCCCTTTGGAAAGCAGGACCTGCTGGGTGCCAAGGTGAGCTCAGCTCCTCCTGGCTAATTCCAGTCTGGCACAAAGGACTCTGCCCCCCGCAAAATCCCTGCCCCATACAGCTAAGGGGGACACACAGACACACACAAGGGGCATCATTGTCCCCACTTACCTGAAAGGGAAGTGACTCAGTGCAGCTGCTGTGACTCAGGGCTGGANAAGGGAAGTGACTCAGTGCAGCTGCTGTGACTCAGGGCTGGAGGGGGGGGGGGCCTGCCCCCCCCCCCCAAGCCCCAGCAGCACCCACAGCCCTCAGCTGCTGCCCCACATCAGGAGGACTCCTGAAGGCATGAACCCACATATGGTCCCTTCCCAGGGGTTGCCCCTAGCCTCCCAGGGTGGTCCTGCCTCAGCCAGAGCCCAGCTCCAAGCACAGCTCTTCCCAAGCACCATCATCCTTGTGTCTGTGCCCCACAGGTCCCCAGGGGGGTGGGAGCTGACCTAAGCCAAGCAGCTCTGGCGTCTCTCTGCCTCCAGCCAAGACTTCCCAGCACAGCAGCCCACCCGCAGGCTCTGCTCCTGGCACGAGGGCTCCTGGGGGGGCTAGAAGCTTCTGAGCCCTTCCAGAACAAGGGCAGGATGTGCACAGGACCCCCCCCCAATCCATGCTTGCCCCCAAGGTGCCATGTGGAGCCCAGTAAGGAAACCTAGGAAAAGCAGGAGGTGGGATGCTGAAGTTTCCATCTTGAGGAGGCCAAGGAGCACCTTGAGGCACTGGTCCCACCAAGGTGGGGTGTAGGGGCTAAAAGATGGGGCTCAGGCAGGCCTTGTGCTTGGGAGAGCAGAGCAAAGGCAGGAATGGGCAAACAGCAGCAAGAGGAGGAGGCTGGGAAGGAAGGAAGGGAGGGAGGGAGGAATGTGAGAGGCTGTGCCCAGTCCTAATCCATCCTGGTAATTTGGGATGGAGAGGATATGGTGGTGTGGGGGGCTCCCTGCTGGAGCTGTGGGATGCTCTCAGCACCCCAGGTACTGAGCAGCCCCCAAAAGTATCCATCTCCAGGGTGGGAGAGGCCTGATGAGGATGGCAAAGGGATACTTGACCCCAAAGGGCTATGCCAGAGGGGTCTGTGCTCCCCCCAAACAGCAGCACACACGCACCTCCAGCTCCAAATTCCCCCTCCTGCCCAGGCTGGGCAGAGAGCACAGCACCTCCTCTATCTCCTGACATGCTCCAGGGTGATGAACATCCAGAGGCTGGAGGGGGAAGAGTGGGCAGGAGGTGGGCGCTGTGGCACAGCATCCCATCCTGCCCCATCCCAGGCAGTGATGGTGCAGTGGGACACAGGGACCCTCCCCAGAGCTTCCCTCTCCAGAATGCTCCAGGTTTGAGAGCTCAGCTCTGCAACTGGACTGCAGGACACCCAGAAACCACCCCCCACAGCCCCAGAAGGAGACAACCAAGGAGTGATCCCAGCACAACCCAAGGCCCCAAACCCCCTCCCACCACCCCAACTCCCCCTTAACCAGTGCCACTACCCATGCCAAGGTGGTGGGGGAACCTTGCAATGATTAATCCCCCCCCAGGGAGCCCTGAGTAGGCAAATCTGCTGATGGCTGCACTGGGAAGGAGGCAGGCGAGGGGGAGATGGCTCCTGGAAGCAGGGAGGGAGGGATGGACAGACAGACAGATGGATGGATGACCCCCTGGTTGCTGGCTCCACCGCAGCACATCCGTCCCCCCTCTGCCTGCCAAGGAGCTGCAGCCCCACAGGCCCCTGGCCAAGGGGGGGGAGCATGGTCAGCCCAGCTCCAGCAATCAGTAGAGAACCAGGCGAGGGGGAGGGAAAGCTGGGAATTCAGCTGGCCTTGCTGCTGGCCATGCTCTCCTCCTCCCCACGCAGCCAGCCTGGACCAGAAGGACCCCTCCCCAGCATCAAGAAAACCCTCCCACCCTGCTCCCCCAGACACACAGGAAGGAAACTGAGGCACACAGAAGGTTGCTGCCTCCCTCCTTGCTGTGCATACAATGCCTCCAGCCTCCCTAGTACAGAAGCACCATGCTTCAGTTTCCCCATGTTGCTCAGGAAGCCCCAAACCCACATGGGTCAGAGTCTCCCAGCACTGCCAGGTCCTGTCAGCTTAGCCACAAGCTGAACCCTGTCCCCTGTCTGGGAGTAGCTGGATCCAGCAGAGCCAGCCTAAGGAGTTTCTTAATCCCAGGGAGGCTGATAACACTTCCACCTTGCCTTCACCTGGCCCAGGGAGGAGAGAGCAAACAAACCTTTGCATGGGCACAGCTCTAGGACCTGGAGAAACACCATAGGGGTGGAGGCAGGAGGGGACACACACACTCTCCAGCGTCACACCAGCCTTGCTGTGCCAAGCTGGCCCCCTGCCAGTGCCCAGCTGGGAAGTGGCTCTCCCCATTCCTGTCAGGAATGCCAGCCATGCTCTGGAGCATCCCCTCTCACCCCACTACCCATGACAGCAAGGCAAGGTGTTGAGCCCCCCCTCCCCAAAAACAACCAGGGGACACCCTCCCGGTGGGTATGATGTTGGCAGGAAGTGTCCCTTTCCTGTCCCCACCCTGGCAGGGCTGCACCTGCAAGCAGAGGCCAGGGAAGCCTCCACCCATTCCCAGGGATGAAGGAAGGGAGTGGGGTCACTGCAGCCTGGCTGAGGATCACCCTCCCCATTAGCACAGGGCTGGGGGCAATGTCTGTACCAGTCCCACCTCACTGTATCCACCTGGAGTGGCTCTGACACCCCAAGCTGGGGACAACAGATGGAGCAAACCTTGTGGCTCTTTCCAGCCACTCCTGCCTGCACCTTCCCTCCACCCTGGGCAGGAGTGAGGGGCAGGCAAACCCCTCTCTGTCCCCTCCAAATCTCCCAGGAGGGTGGGTGACTATCGGGACATCGATGCTGGTATTCCCCTCCTGCCACTGCCACCAGAGGCAGGTGCCTCCTTGGCACAGCCTCTCCATGCTCCCAAAGGTCTCCTGTCCTGTTCCTCCCCACCTCCACAGGGACAGGCAGCAGAAGGCTCCCAGGGGAAGGAAGTGCAACCTTTCAAAGCCTTTCCCCCACAGAGCCTCCACATCTCACCAGCATCACGCTCAGACACGCACAGGNACACCTTGGCAAGAAGGACAAGCCAATGTGTCCTGGCTGACACCAACCTCCATGTCCCTGTGCCAGCTGCTCCAGTGCCACCAGAGCTGGGAGAACTCAGTTGTGGATGGGAGCCAGCATGTCCCCGTGGAAAGAGGGGGGTGAGGGGGTGTCCCCGGCGTGCTGGGCTGGCTCCTGAACCCCTACAGCTGTTCCACAGGGAACAGCTTCACTCCCTCCTGGACAGGGAGCAACAAAAAGCCATGCCACGGTGGGACGAGAGGCCGAAATGCATCTCTGGAATGCGGAGCAGCAGATGCCTCCGTTCAGCAGCTGCCACCAGTCTCTCCAGCACGGGCACAGCAGAAAAGCGGGAACCCTCCGGGATCCCCAAAAGGCCCCTCCAGAGCTGGGAGTGCCACGGGACGGTGAGCCAGCAAAAAACCTGTGCCCTCAAGCGAGAACAACTCAACCCAACCCAGCCCCGACGCCTTCTCCCCAGCATGCGCATACAACTCACACCTCCAGCCAAGAGGATTTGGGAGCTGAGGATGATGCTCGGGGTGGGGAGGGGTGTCTGGTTGAGGAGGGGGTCAGCAGGGGACACGGGGGGTGACAGCGGTGGGATAGCACGGGGAATGCACCGGTTGAAAAGGGCTTTTGTTGGGGTTTTGCTCAGCAGCAGGAATTACAGTTCAACAGGTTTCCCCCCTCCCCGGCAGAGCCAGGGCTGCTGGATGGGGACAGAGTTGAAGGGGGGACCCGAGGGGCTTCGCAACGCCCCGGTGAGGGCAGCACTGCCGGTACCGAGCTGAGACCCCGCGGGTTGAGGTGGTTCCCACCTCCCGGAGCGGCTACCAGGCTCCGTGCCCACCCGCGCTACCACGGCGTGTCCCCACTCTACTGCCAAACCCACCTCGTGTCACCAGGGTCCTGCGTGGGGACCCAGCACCCTGGGAGCGGGGGGGAACTCCGCGGGTAGGATGGGAAACCCTCCAATAAAAGGGTGCAGGAGATAATCACCTCGCAGGGCAACTTCAGAGCATGTAACTCCTTATCCTGATCTCGGGGGTCGCTTCCTCCCACAAGGGACCCCCCCCCCCAATCCTGAGCGATCCCCTCCAGCACAAAAACCTCCCTCGCCCCGCAACTAAAGCTCCTCCTCCGAGCTCCCCTCCGCCCCGGGGACCTTCAACCTGACCCGGGGAACCCCACTCCCGAGGACTC
>VWZO01022827.1:55440-71276 GCA_013396975.1 Bucco capensis
CTTTTTTTTTTTTTCTTTTTTAATTTATGGGGGGGGGAGGAGGACAAGAAAAAAAGAAAGAGAAAAGATGACATATGTATGGCTTATAGAAATGCTGGTGCATCACTGCTGGAGGACAAGAGCTAATCCTGCTGCCTTGCAGTGCTGCCTGCCAGCCAAGCAGCCCCAACAGCTTATGTATGCCAGCAGCTCTATTGCCCCAGGGATGGGTACTGAGGAGGTCATCATGCTCAGAGAAGCCTAGACTGCTTTGGGTTGGAAGGGACCTCTGGAGCTCATCTAGTCCAACCCCCCTGCACTGGGCAGGGACATCCCCAACTAGAGCAGCTTGCCCAGAGCCCTGGCAAGCCTCACCTGCAATGCCTCCAGGGATGGCAACTCAACCACCTCCCTGGGCAACCTGGGCCAGTGTTCCACCACCCCCGTGGGGTGCAACTTTATCCTAACATCAAGTCCAAATCTACTCCAATTTCAAACCATTGCCCCTTGTCCTTTCCCTGCAGGCCTTTGCAAACAGGCCCTCTGCAGCCTGCTTGCAAGTTCCCTTTAGGTCCTGGAAGGTCACTAGTAGTTCCCCTGAAGCCTTCTCTTGTCCAGGCTGAACAATCCCAGCTCCCTCAGCCTGTCCTCAGAGCAGAGGTGTTGCAGCCCCTGAGCATTCTTGTGGCCTCCTCTGCACCTGCTCCATCAGCTCCATGGCCTTTGTGTGTTGAGGGCTCCAGAGCTGGACCCAGTATTGCAGAGGAGGTGTGAGCAGAGCAGAGTGCAGTGGCACAATCACCTCTCTGGCTCTGCTGGCCACGCTTCTCTTGCTGCAGCCCAGGATGCCATTGTGCTTCTGGGCTGCCAGCGTGCACTGGTTGCTCATGGGCAGCTTCTCAGCCACCAGCACCCCAAGGCCTTTTCTGCAGGGCTGCTCTCCATCATCATGTAGCCCTCCTGTCCCAGTCATGAAGCATGTCCTGGGCTGGAGGCTCCTGGGGCTGCAGCAGCCACAGAGAGGCAGGAGCTCCCTGCACCTGCCTGACCTCCTCTGGGCTGCCTTCCTCTGTTCCTCCTCACTCAGCTCCATCTCCAGCTGTCTGAGAGGGCTTCACCACCAGCATCATCCCCAGCTCTTCCAGCCCAGACATGGCCAAGACCCCCAGAGCTCTCTTTTGCAGAGCTGCAGGATCCACACATCCCTCCCCAAGGGCTAAGCTTGATCCTCCTGCCCTGGCATGCTCCTGAAAGCAGAATGGGGCTGGAGAGCCAAAGGCAGGACCCCTCAAGCTGGGGACATCACCACATTGACCTGGGCAGAGGAATAAAATGACCATCCTTCATTATGCCAGTTGTCCCCTGCTGGCAGCAGGGATTGGGATGTGCTCCAAACAGGACTGCCATGGGGATTCTGTGACACTCAGCCCCTCCAAATGGGATTTTACCAGTAGCTATGAGCAAGATGAGGGCTCAGCTGTGGTTTGCAAGCCCTGTGGGTCCAAGCTGTGGGAGAGCAGTACCTGATGTCCCAGCAGTGTCCCCACACAAGGCCTGGCAGGCAGCCCTTTCCTTCCCCATTGCATCACAACTCTTGCATCACCTGGCTGCCAGCACAGAGCACGGGGGTAGCAGCCCGCCCACAGCCTGGCCTGGCAGCCACCAGCCCTTCATCCCCTCCCCAGCTCTTGGCTAACCCAGCAGCCAGGGCCCAGGAGCCACAAGGGACATCCCTGGCAGTGCCACCAGCTGTGGCTTCCTCACTGTTGTGTCACCTCTGGAATATAGGAGACAAACACTCCTGGGTGGCTTTGGGGACATCTCTGCTCCCCATATCCAGCCCTGCTCATGGTTCATCACCCTGAGCAGGATGAGGAGACAAAGCCCATTCCCTCCCCAAGCCCAGAGCTGCCCTGGCAGTTTGAAAGGGACCAGCTGCATTTCCACTTTGTGCTGGTAGAAGGAGAGGAGTAGATTTAGATTGGATATTAGGAAAAAGTTCCTCCTCATGAGGTTGGTGGAACACTGGCCCAGGTTGCCCAGGGAGGTGGTTGAGTTGCCATCCCTGGAGGCATTGCAGGTGAGGCTTGCCAGGGCTCTGGGCAAGCTGCTTTAGTTGGGGATGTCCCTGGCCACTGCAGGGGGGTTGGACTAGATGAGCTCCAGAGGTCCCTTCCAACCCAAACCAGGCTAGGATTCTAGGATAAGCTCAGGGATGGCCTTGTCCCCCAGTGGGATTGCTCCCAGGTTAAACCCACTGGAATATCTGGAGGTTCTTGGCCTCTTCTGAGTGTCCCCAACCAGGGACACTTTAAGCTGGTGGAGAAAAGCCAAGAGCAATGTCAGCAGTGCTGCACTGGCAATGTTGTCCTTCTCCCAGGGTCAGAACATCTCCCAAACCTCCTCCTTGGGGCACAGGACTCTGTCCCTGTCCTCATCCCCATCCCACAGGAGCATCCCAAGCAGGACCTGAGCAATGGGAGTGTCCTGTGTGGCTGGGAGATGTGCTGGGGCAGGAATTTCCCAGCACCCAAGGGTTCCCTAACTGGGATCTGCTGCCATAGGCCAGGGCAGGAGGGCTCAGAGTACCAGGGGCACCCAGGGATGAAAGTGTCCCTGTTATGGGGGCTGGGTGCCAGCTGCCAGTGTGACCACACCACCAGCACCACGCAGGCTGGCTCCTAGCCCCAAGGGCCAGAGGCTGCTGCATCCCTCCTGCTGCAAGACCAGACCTGTGAGTGGTTCTGGCTGCAGGTCCTTGGCAGCACATCCATCAGGAAAGCTGAGTGGCCTCTGCCTCCCACTTCCCCCTTTCCCATCCCAGGCATGTGATGCTGCTGAGCCCTCACCAATCCCACCAGGAGCTCACCTGAGATGCACCAGGCTGGGATGATGCTCAGCACCCTGAGCCACCCAGAGAGCTCTTTGCAACCCAGACCACACCACATTTCAGCTGGAGAGTCATTCCTAGAGAAAAGCCACCCCTTCCAGCCCAAAGCTTCTCTCCAGGGTGAATCCCACCCATGAGCAGCTGAGTTCTGCCCAGTCTCTGCATGAGGAGTTCTCCTTTCTGCCAAAGCAAATCCTTCTGCCTTCCTAAAGGCTCAGTGGGGAGGACAAGCTCCATCAGTCAGGGACAAGAAAGCCTTGCCCTGCACAGAGCTCTGCTTGTGCCAGACTTGTCCCCCACTTGGGACATCACCCAGCCACACAGGGGACATCAGGCACCATGGCTTGGCTCCACACTGTCCCCCAGGGTGCTGAGCCAGCCCATGAGCTCCACATCCTCCACGTGCCATCACTGCAATGTGCCCATGGCCATCACAGGACACAGCTTGGGGACAAGCATGGCTGTGTCCCACGGGGTTCACTGTGAGCACCCCAAAGCTCCAGGCTAAGGAGTTCACCTTGGCTGGCAGAGTAGTGAGAGCTCATGCCCAGCCCAGGGCTCCTCTCCAGCTCCAGGACATCCTATTCCCATGCTCCCAGATCTCCAGCCCTTCTCATCTCCCTGCTAACTCAACCTCTCAGGTGGGAGCCAAGTGCTTGGCAAAACTCTGGCCCCAGGTGCTACCAAAGCAACCAAAGCCACTCATGGCATCCTGGCATCACTCCCTCTCTGACCTTGCTTCAGTTGTGGTCTCTAGGGCATGAAGGGACCCTTGGAGCAGGGGAAATATAAGGTGGGAATATCTGGAGGGAAGGATCATGGCATGTTTGTGCAATGGAGCAAAGCTCAGGAGGGATTCACTGCACCAAATTGCTGCTGGGGAGAGCTCCAGAGCAGGTCCTGTCCTCCCTGGGGCTCACAGACACTCAGCAGCATTGGGAAAAGTGGGAAATCATGAGAATGTCTTTCCTAGCTTCCTGGAAAGCACAAAGGGAGATGTTTTCCACTGTCAAACCTGCAGGGGAAAAAAACCATCCCCTGCTTCCCAACCACTCAGGGACAGCTATTCATTGGGCTGCTGGAGATGTGGGGCAGTAACCCTGGCCCTGACCTGCCCTGGGGTCCTCAGCCTGCCCCACGTGTCCCCCTCCTCCCTCTGCTGCCCCTATTGAGGGAGACATCTCCAACAGCTCCAAATTGCCTGTAATTACCCCGAGGAGGCAGGGAGAAGCCCTTCACGAGGGGCCCAGCTCCACAATTACTCTAATTGTCTCTCCAAACAGCAGCAGGTCCTGCACAGATGTTTAAGCAGGGGGAACATAGGCTCAGCTCCCTGCTCCAGCATCCAGGAGCTTCCAAGGACCAGGATTCTACCCCCTCCCACAAAAGGGAGCCCAGCAGGGAGAGAGGAGCCATGAAGTCATCACTTAACAAGTGTACAGCTTATTTATAAATGAGGAGCACATAAAATAACAGACAGTAGTTATAAATAAAGCCAGGCCTTGGGGGTCCAGGGATTCCCCAGCCCCTCGTGGGGACTTCCCTGCCCCATGTCCATGAATGGATGGACCCTTGGCTGCAGCCAGAGGTCAAGTCCTGTCCCACCAGAATGGATGCACTGAGATGTTGTGCTGGAGCTGCCTCACTTCAGATCACAATGGAGCAGGCAATCCCTAGACTGTGGTCACCTTCCTCCTCTTCTTCCTCCTTCTCTACTCACTGGGGTGTCCCCAGGGCTTTGCTGGGCTCCCCAGTCCCTTGGGGTGGTGGTGGCTGAGCATCCTCTCCTTTGCTAGCCCTCCTGGAGCTGCTGGGTGTTGGAGTCATGGCAGCATCACATCATGGGGGTCCGGGGGATGGTGTCCTGTGGGTGAGGCTGGTACCAGGCTCCAAAGCTGTTGATGTAGCTGCTGGGGGCTAGGGGAGCCCCTTTACCTGGCACAGGGATGTCCCAAAGAGGGGGGATGTTGGGAGAGCAGGGGGATAGGGAGGTGCTGGTGTGGAGGTGCTCCCCATCAGGCACACCTGAGCCTTGCTTCATGATCTTCTTGTACTTGGAGCGCTTGTTCTGGAACCAAATCTTGACCTGGGGGAGAAAGAGAGAGCAAGGTGAGCAAGGGGATGGGGTCTGTGGCCAGTGCTTCCCTCTGGGCTCCCTAGCTTCCCCACCTCCACCTCCACCCAGAGATAAGCCAGGCTCTGAGCACAAACCCCCACTGAGGAGGAGATGGTGGGAAAAGGCACAGGGAGCCTTGACAAACATGCCATAAAGAGAGAGGCACCCGAGATTCCTAAGCCCCATGTGGCCTCCTCCTTGCAGCACGGGCTGGCTGCTGGCTGCTGAGTGCTGAGTGCTGAGTGTTGGGCCTGGGTGCTGAGTGGTGGGTGCTGGGTGCTGAGTGGTGGGTGCTGGGTGCTGAGTGCTGGCTGCTGAGTGCTGAGTGCTGAGTGCTGGGTGCTGGCTGCTGGGTGCTGAGTGCTGAGTGCTGGGTGCTGAGTGCTGGATGCTGAGTGCTGGGTGCTGGATGCTGGGTGCTGAGCACTTGGTGCTGAGTGCTGGGCGCTGGGTGCTGGATGTTGGGTGCTGGATGCTGGGTGCTTAGTGCTGTGTGCTGGATGCTGGGTGTTGGGTGCTGAGTGGTGGGTGATGAGTGCNCTTGCCGTGCTGGGGTGGTGGCCCCGCTCATTCCTTGCCTGCCGTTCCCCCCGCGCTGCCGGCAGGTTCCCACTTGTCTCCTCTTCCTTGGCTTTATGAGCTCGCTTCGCCCCTGGCTCCAGGCTGCACCCGCTGCCGCCTGCCTGTCTCTCCCCATCGCCTTCAAAAACCCACTCAGCCCAGCCCGCAGCCCAGGGCAGCCCAGAGCCCCAGCACGGCCCGGGCCAGCAGCCAGGCTCCGGGGCTGGGAAAGTCCCTGTGCCGCTGGGAGGTAGGAGCAGGGGCGCCCCAAACCTCAGCCCCGGGGGCCCGGCGGCGCCAGCTCCTCGCCGCGGTACGGCACGGCTCGGCAGCGGGCCAGCGGCACCCCGGCAGCGGCAAGCAACCTGCAGCACCACTCACTCCTCACAGCCCAGCAGCACCCCAAGAGCATGGGAGAAGCAGGGAATTGTCGAAGCTGAGAACTGTAAAACTATGGAATCAGAGAATGGTAGAATCTGAGAATTGAGAATGATAGAATCTTAGTATCATAGAATCCAAGAATTGTGGAGTCAGAGGATTAGAGAATTTTAGGATTAGAGAATCTGAGAATTGGAGAATCAGAGAATTGCAGAAGATGAGGGTTTTAGTATCATAGAATCCAAGAATTGTGGAATCAGAGGATTAGAGAATTTTAGGATTAGAGAGAGAATTAGAGAATCAGAGACTTGCAGAATCACAGAATAGAATCGTAGAGAATGAGAGAATCTAGAACCAGAGAATAGCCAAAAACTTAGAATCTTGGTATCGTAGAATCAGAGAATTGTGGAATCTTAGAATTGTAGAACCAGAGGATTAGAGAATCTGAGAGCTATAGAATCAGAGAATTGCAGAATCATTGAATCTTAGAATTAGAGAATCAATAGCAAAATCTTAATATCACAGAATCAGAGAATTGCAGAATCTTGGAATCTTAGAACAGGAGAATAGCAAAATCTTAGAATCTTAGTATCACAGAATCAGAGAATTGTAGAATCCTAGAATTGGCTGCCCTTAGAAATATAGAGTGATAGAATGGCAGAATCATAGAATCTTACAATTGTAGAATCAAGAGAATTGCAGAATCTGTAGAAGAATAGAGTTGTGGAATCAGAGAATAATAGAATCAGAGGATTGTAGAACCACAGAATCAGAATCCCTTAGATTGGCTCATCCAACTTCCAGCTGTTAAGCTAACACTCCCAGGTCACCACTAAGCCATGTTCCTCAGCATCTCATCTCCACTGAACACTTCCAGGGATGGTGACTCCACCACTGCCCTGGGCAGCCTGTGCTGATGCCTAACCACTCTTTCAATGGAGCAACTTTTCCTAACACCCAACCTTAAACCTCCCCTAGTACAACTTGAAGCTGTTTCCTCTTGTCCTACCACTCGTTACCTGGGAGAAAAGACCAACTCCTACTCACTCCAACCTCCTTTCAGAGAGCTGTAGAGAGTAAGAACGTTTCCCCTTGAACATCATCATCTCCGGAGAACCAAAGGGCACATCCCTGGGGCCATGGCCATGCTGACAGTGCCCATACCTGGGTCTGGGTGAGCCCCAGTTGTGCTGCCAGCTCGGCACGCTCGGGCAGTGCCAGGTACTGGGTCTGCTGGAAGCGTTGGTTGAGAGCTTGCAGCTGCAAGCTGGAGTAGATGGTGCGAGGCTTGCGCAGCTTCTTGCCCTTGCCGTTGAGGCGCAGCTCCCCGTTGGCGAGGGCTGGGGGCTTCTCATGCTCTTGGGGAGTGGGAGAGGAGCAGAGAGTTAAACCCACGTGCTGGCAGGGGAAAAAATAGACAAACCCAAAGCCCAAATCCAACCCAACCCCAACCCATCCCACCCTGGCCCTGAGGGCAACGACTGGTTTGACTTCGTGGAGGTAGGGCAAGAAGAATCCTCAGCCAGGGGAGTGCAGAGGGGGTTTCAGGAGTGTCTGCTTCTGGGACATCCCTTCCCTTGTTAAACACCTTAGCACAGAAAACTGAGTGTGAGCAAGCGAATACAGCTAGTTCATGAACATTCCCCACATCAAGAGGAGAAAGAAGCATCTGGCAGGTCAGGATAGTTCTGCTTCGTGGAGGTTAGTTTGGGAGGAGAGGGGGAAGAAGAAGGAGGGAAGCTGCTTTTGCTGTGCTGGGTTGTCTAAGCCCCAGGTAGAGCAAAGGGGAAACAGGAGAAAAGGAGGGATGGGGTTATCTATCTAATATCATTATACAACCCCAAAAATGGGCAGGCCACAAGTCCCTCTGCCCAATACAGAAGGAACCAGGCAGGGCCCCACAGGGTGATGGTGGGGGGCAGTAGGATATATCCCCCCCAACCCTGCCCTAGGGGCCCTTGCTGTGGGTGTGATGTTCCCCTAAGCTACAGCAAGCCCCCAGGCTGCCCCTTGCTGGGAGGTCTAGGCTCCTATCCTGGACCATCTCCTCCCCATTGAGCCTTTGGGCATCCCTGGGTCCTTTTTTGGGGGCAGAAGCCCACTGAGGACAAGGTAGTCTCTGGCTCAGCAGCATGGGGCTGATGTGGGTGAGCAGGTCTGTGCACCCATAAACACCTCACACACAGTCTGCTCTGGCCACAGCCATAGACTCTCTGGAGCTTATGAGGGGCTGACAGGGCTCAGGACCCTTCCAGGGGGCAGCCTGGGGACCACTTCTCCCCGAGAGTAGCTCAGCTTGCAGTAAGTATCCTGCATCAGCTTTGGGGGGAAAAAAGTGAAGAATGGGGATGCAGTGGGGTAGGGAGCTGAGATGGGAAGAAGGTGGTGGTGGGGCAGAGGAGAGAGTCTGCCCAGCTCAGGGGGCAGGATGGGGGCATCCAGGGGGTTCAAGTGGGAGTACATGGGCAGCCAGGGATCTCAGGGGGCAGGATGAGCATCTCAGGGGGCAGGATGCGGGCAGTTGGGAGGTCTCAGGGTACAGGACTGGGGCAGCCGCGGCTCTCAGGACGGAGGATGCGGGCAGCCGGGGCTCTGATGCTCCCCATCCCCGAGGGTTTCTTGCATTCCCACAGCTCCTCCACCCTCGCCATGCTCCGGACGCTCTGGGATCTGGGGGAACAGCACCCCCCGGGGTCCCCTCAAGGACCTCCCCGGCGAGCCGGCGCAGCCTCAAGTCGCTTCCGACGGCTCCGTCCTGGAGCTTCCCGGTAACTCCCCGTCTCTCCCCACGGGGTGAGTGCCCCGGGAGTGCGCACGTACAGCACCGAGCACTCCTTGCCCACCTTACCTGCCTCCTGCAGCCTGTTCCCGGGAGCCAGCCCGGGCGGGGGATGCTGGGCACCGGCGGGGGGATAGGGCAGGTAGGACCCTCCGTGGGGGGTCTGGGGAGCACCACCGGGATACGGATAAGCCCCAGACCGGCCGTAAGAAGCGAAGGGCGATGAATCGTGCTGGGGGTGACCGGCAGGATGGAGACCGTGGAGCGGGTAATGAGGCGGCGAGGTGTGAGTGAGCTCCAGGAAAGTAGCTTTGGAAGGGTCAGGTCCCAGCAGGCTCTCGGCCATGGAACTCATGGTCATGATGGGCTGAGTTGGACCGGGCCAGGCCGGGCCGGGCCGGGGCTGGCAGCCCCCGGAGCCCTCCGTGCCGCGTAAAGCCCCACAGCCCCCGACGGGCTCCGCGCTGCCGCGGCCCCGCGCCCGGGGGATGCCCTGCCCGCCCCGTCCCGCCCGGACACGCCCTCCGTGACGTCACGCACCGGGGCACCCTCCCACCCCTCACTATCACCCTCCCCCCTCCCCAGGTTGCCCCCTTCCCAGGGGACAGCCCCCTCTGTGTGCCTCCCCCCCTTCCCGTGTGTCCAACCCCCTCCGGGTACCTCCTCCCCTCCAGGGATGCTTCTCCTCGGGAGGGACGTGGGGACATGCAGAGAACAGAGCCGGAGGAGCTGAGGCTGTTCACACTCAGCTCACTGGTGGAGGGACACGGGAGGGACAGATGGACACCAGACAGAGGGATGGACAATGCAGGGTGTCACAGCCCAGTGCATCCCCAGTGCTGGTGCTCATGGGTGCTGCTGGAGGACACCCAGGGTGCTAGGGTGGGGTTGGGAGCCCTGGAGTCACCCCACCCTGGCAGACAGGAGGACTTGGGCCCCACGGAGCCCTGACTCCTGGCAGCAGGTACCAACCTGCTCAGCTGCTCCCTCCCACAGCCCCAGGGAGCTCTGACCCTGGTGGGGTGTGTGGGGCCAGGACTTGCCCCATAGCCTCCAGCCCAGCTGCCAGCTAGGGCAAAGCCAGGGGCAAAGACCTCCATGGGGCTTGGGGACACTGTCACCACCTTTGTCCCATCACCACCTTTGGGGACACCATCATCACCTTTGGGGACAGGCAGCCAGGCCCCCAGATGGTGCTGGCAGGGACACTCTGCACCTCGTGCCATCCCAGGCCTCACACCAAGTCCTGGATGTGGTCAATGAGCTCCAACCTCACCACAGTGATGGGTTTGGGGACACTGAGGTGACAAAGCAAGGAAAGGAGTTAGGTGACCCATGCCAAGCTGAATACTGAACACTGGCCATGAGGTCTCAGGTGCCACCCCAAGCAGGGTTTGCCCGAGAAGGACTAGCCCCTGGGGGTGAGCAGAGTGACAGAGGACCAGAGATGCTGGCAGGGAGGGTCCCCTGTCCCCACCCTCCCATTAGACCATCTTCAAAACATGTTTCCATGTGGCCATGGAGCTGGGTCTGAGTCACTCCGAGCAAGGGCCAGGAGCTCTGGTATAAATAGCCAAGCTCTTGGCTAACCCCAGGACACACTGGGACTATGTCCTGCCCCAGACACCCAGTACATCACTCCAGACCTGATAACATCTGCTCTGCTTCCCCATCCCAACCTCTGGATACCAAAAGGGTCATTTCCAGCACATCCAGTTCCACAGACCAGCTCCCTTTGCTCAGGGCTCTCCATGTCTCTCCATCCCAGCAAAGCACCACTGAAACTGTCCATGGGGATGCCATGGGCTCAAAATCCTATGTAAACCCTGACTTTGAGTGTGAGGAGAAGCTATCCTCTGCCTGGGCCACCAGACTCCAGAGGCCAACGTGGAAAATCCTCCAACTCCACCCAGGCAAAAGGGAGGGTGAAGCAGCACATAAAAAAGAGGCACAAGGAGAAATCCAGATGTTCTCCAGCCGTGCCAGGGCTGGCTGAAGCATCCCTAGGGAGCCCAACTTGGCCAGCACCCAGGGGGAAGGATGGCCACTGCCAGGATCACAGCAATCCTCCTCTGATCTGCTCTTCCCCCCAGTTCCTCACTTTCCCTGCTCGAGTGACTCAGTTCTCACCAGCTCCAGGGATGGGTGCTGGATTGCTGGGATGAGCTCCTGGTGGCTTCTCTCCCCCTGGTGCCCCTCTGGTGCTGAGGGTGGGAGGGAGATGCTGGGGCTGGGGCTGTGTCCTACTATACCACAGAGGGTGCCCATGGTGCTAGGGAAGCTCCCAGGGCTGGGTCTGCAGGGGTTGGAATGCTGAGGGGACCTGGACCCACTTCCCAGCCCCCTCTGCTCTCCCTGCCCTCTGCTTCCTAGTGGATATAGCAACCCTAATTGAATAAAACTACCCCAAAATGCCCATCAGCTAGCAGAGGAGCCAGAGTCCCTGTGCTGGGTGCTGGTGGCAGAAGGACAGGGTCCCCATGGGAGTTTTGGGGCAATATTTGACTTCTGGCAGGAGAAAGAAGACCCTCGGGGCCAAACCCTCTCCTGGATCAAGGTGCCATAGCTTTATTTCACTGGTGGTGCCAAGGAAGGATCTCACCCCATCATGTCTGGGGGGCTGGAGAGTGAGTGGATTCCCCAACTTGGGGATGTCCAAGAGGGTCTCATGGCATGGGGTAGCCTAGGGATAGCAATGAGGCAGCTGTCACACCAGATGAGAGGCAGTCCATCTCCTCCTCCTCTTCCTCCTTCTCCTTCTTCTCCTTTCTCCTTCTCCTCCTTCACCTCCTTCTTTTTCCTTCTCCTTCACCTTCTCTTCCTTCTCCTCCTCCTCCCTCTCCTTCTTTCTCCTTCTCCTCCTCCTTCTCCTTCTTCTCCTTCTCCTCCTTCACTTCCTTCTTTCTCCTTCTCCTCCTTCACCTTCTCTTCTTTCTCCTTCACCTTCTCTTCTTTCTCCTCCTCCTTCTCCTTCTTTCTCCTTCTTTCTCCTTCTTCTCCTCCTCCTCCTCCTCCTCTTTCTCATTCCCTTGCCCTTCCTCCCAGACTCCACAGCAGCCTCACACATGCAGAGTTCTGAGCTGAGGCTCTGAAGGTGTCAATCACAGCATCCCCAAGCCCCATCCTGTGCCAAGGAGATGTCCCAGCTCCAAGCCCACCGGGGTGGGCTCAGGACCACCACAATCTGCTTCCCCATTCCCTTGGGAGATGGGGTCAGAAAGTGGCACCCAACCTTCTGGCTGTGAGGAGCATCCAGCTCCCAGCCAGCCCTCACCTGAGGGGCTGCTTCCCACCAACTTGGGCACCTGGAGGGCAGGGGCTGGAGCCACCCAGGCACCTGCCTGGAGATGAGCATGGAGGTCAGATCCCAACCCTGCTGTTGGTGTTGGTGTAGATTGGCAAGGCCAGAAGAAGGTTGTCTGAGCAGGGTTTGGGGTTTGGAGGGGCAAGAGGCTGCCAAAAGAAATACATTGAGTCAACTGGTGTTAAATGAGAAAATATATAATAAAATAGAATAAATAAATCAAGGCCATGCTGGGAGCCAATTCCAAGCCTTGATCTCAGCGGGTGGAAGGTGCTGGTCCATGCCATCAGCAAGAAGATGTTGGGTGCTGCCAGCTGGGACATGTGGGAGCCACCTCACTGCCCTTCCCGGCGATGCCAAGGTGATGGAGGCTCCAGGTTTTACCTGGCAGCTTGGAGAGGCTGAGGAAAGCAGGAAGGATGAAAGGGATGCAGGGAGAGGGTGTGGAGGAGGTGGGGGGTATGCAGGAACCTATGTGCCAGGTAACAAACCTCCAAGATCCTCCAAGATAAAGGGAGATCCCAACAGCTGTAATTAAGCCTTGGAGATGGAGCTGCGCAGGGTAGGGAGGTAGGGGAGGGGGGGAGAGGAAAGCCTGAAGCCAAGTACAGGAATTCTGGCTTAATGGCAGCCCAAGGAGAAGTTAATAACAAGCCGAACAAAGTGGGAGCAGACAGCCTGGCGTCTGCCCTCCCACACGCCAGCGCTGCCACACTAACCAACAACCGCCCCAGCCCCAGCCGCGGCACTCAGCCCGAGCCCGAGCCGAGCCGAGCCCGAGCCCGAGCCCGAGCCCGAGCCCGAGCCCGAGCCCGAGCCCGAGCCCGAGCCCGAACCCGAGCCCGAGCCCCAGCCGACCCCGAGCCCGAGCCCGAGCCCGAGCCCGAGCCCGAGCCCGAGCCCGAACCCGAGCCCGAGCCCCAGCCGAGCCCGAGCCCGAGCCCGAGCCCGAGCCCGAGCCCGGCACAGCGGCGGAGAAGCGATGCTGCTGTCAGCGCTGCTGCTGCTGCCTGCTCCCTGCTCTCCTCTCCCGACTTCTCTCCTGCTTTCTCCCCGGCTTCTTTCTGGCTTCTCCCCTGGCTTCTCCCTGGCTTCTCCCCTGGTTTCTTTCTGGCTTCTTTCTGGCTTCCACCCTGGTTTCTCTCTGGCTTCTGCCTTGGCTTCTCCCCTGGCTGCTTCTTTGGCTTCTCTCTGGCTTCTCCACTGGTTCCTTCCCTGGTTTTTTCTCTGGCTTCTCCTTTGGCTTCTTCCCTGGCTTTTTCTCTGGCTTCTCCTTTGGCTTCTTCCCTGGTTTTTTCTCTGGCTTCTCCTTTGGCTTCTTCCCTGGCTTTTTCTCTGGCTTCTCCTTTGGCTTCTTCCCTGGTTTTTTCTCTGGCTTCTCCTTTGGCTTCTTCCCTGGCTTTTTCTCTGGCTTCTCCTTTGGCTTCTTCCCTGGTTTTTTCTCTGGCTTCTCCTTTGGCTTCTTCCCTGGCTTTTTCTCTGGCTTCTCCTTTGGCTTCTTCCCTGGTTTTTTCTCTGGCTTCTCCTTTGGCTTCTTCCCTGGCTTTTTCTCTGGCTTCTCCTTTGGCTTCTTCCCTGGTTTTTTCTCTGGCTTCTCCTTTGGCTTCTTCCCTGGCTTTTTCTCTGGCTTCTCCTTTGGCTTCTTCCCTGGTTTTTTCTCTGGCTTCTCCTTTGGCTTCTTCCCTGGCTTTTTCTCTGGCTTCTCCTTTGGCTTCTTCCCTGGTTTTTTCTCTGGCTTCTCCTTTGGCTTCTTCCCTGGCTTTTTCTCTGGCTTCTCCTTTGGCTTCTTCCCTGGTTTTTTCTCTGGCTTCTCCTTTGGCTTCTTCCCTGGCTTTTTCTCTGGCTTCTCCTTTGGCTTCTCCTCTAGGTGCTTCCCTGGTTTCTCCTTTAGCTTCTTCCCTGGCTTCCCCTTATCTTCTTCCCTGACTTGTCTCTGGCTTCTCCCCTAGCTTCTTCCCAGGCTTCTCTCTGGCTTCTTCCCTGGTTTCTCCCTTTGCTTCTTCCCTAGCTCCCTCCCTAGCTTTTTCCCTGGCTTCTCTCTGACTTCTCCTTTAGCTTCTTCCCTGGCTTCTCTCTGACTTCTCCTTTAGCTTCTTCCCTGGCTTCTCCCTTAGCTTCTTCCTGGCTTCTCCCTTGGCTTCTTCCTGGCTTCTTCCCTGGTTTCTCCTCTTTTTTGGCTTGTTGACTGGAGCAAAACCTACCCCAGGAATGAATAGGGAAGGATGAAGGATCGTAGAATAGTTTAGGTTGGAAAGGACCTTTTGATGGAGCATCCTCTAGGAAGAGGCTGGAGCAGGTAACAGTGCAGGGGAATGGCTGTGCTCCACAGCACCTTCCTGTCCCATGGCCTGATCCTGCTCTGTAGGGGAGCACCAACAGGAGCAGGAACAGGATTTGTCTCCTGGATGCTGTCAGACACTCCTGAAGCACCCAGGACCTGTTCCCCTATGTGATGAATCACAGAGATGGGAGCTGCTGGTGGGGAGGTGACCTGAAGGCACAGAGGTGGCTCTGGGGACACATGCACCCAGAGAGGTGACAGCAATGAGGCCATCGCAGGACCAGAGGGAAGAGGAAGTTCACACTAATAACATTTTCTCCCTTTTTCCCATTGCAGAGCTCCATCATCCCTCCCCTCAATGCAGCAAATATCTTGGTTTAGAACTTAAAAGTCTTTTCCAGGACTCAGATCTGGTCTGGGTTTGATTTTCCTGAGGTCCTGCCAGCTGGAAATCAAAGGAATGAAAGGATCCTGATGTAAATCAACAGTGATCCACTGAGGGGCATGGAGTGCCCTTGATTTACATCCCTTGAGCCCTTGGCCCCTACTGAGACAGATGAATGAGGGACCAAAGGAAGGGGGGAGGTTCCCCTTCATGGCATCTCTGGAGAGAAGCAAACCTAGCTCTGGCTTTGCTTTACACCAGCATTATCCCTTAGGATCAAACCTGAGAGGGTCTTTCCTCATCCCTGCTATTCTTTGGTGAGTTTATTAAGTGCCTGGGATTAATTGTGGCAGCAATTTTCTGCTGTCTAAATTGCCCATGTCACACTTCTTCCCCTGGTGCCCCAGTCTGTGAAGCCAAGGTTTGTTTTGGGGAGTGGGGAGGAGGAGGAGGAGGAGGGATAATTATACTCCATCTGGAAACCTTTGGGGAAGGTGTGAAGCTGCTAGGCAGAAATATGACATATTTAATCAATTATTCCATTCATTAGGCCTGGCTTGGGCTCCTTGCCCTGCTAATTTGACAAGAGCAGCACTTAAAGAGCTTTTCCCACCCTCATTTGCTTCTCCTCACTAGAGCACTGCAGAGTTCCAGAGCTGGAAGGGAGCTGCAGCTCCAAAGCCTTCAGCATCCCAGCAAAAGTCACCAGGGAGGAGCATGAACCTCAGAAAGCTTCTTGTCTACTGATGGAAGGCCACAAAAGCCTTTGGGGAGCTCCAAAAAGTGTTCTATACACCTATATTTATATATGTATATATCTATATAGATATAGAAAGATCTATATATAGTTATATAAGATATACATAACTATATAGACATATCTATATATAGCTGTCTATATAATCTATATATAAATATTATATAGATATATACGTTATATATATGTATATAAATACAAAAGTCTATTCTATATATACATTATAATATAATATATATAATGTATAATGATATATATAATATAATATATAATGATATATATAATATATAATATATAATGATATATATAATATATAATATATAATGATACATATAATATATATAATATATAATAATATATATAATATATAATATAATATATATAATATATAATATATAACGATACA
>VWZO01022827.1:86536-97229 GCA_013396975.1 Bucco capensis
AAGCTCTTCATTTAAAGCTCTCCAGCTTCCAATTCTCAATGTTGGGATGCTCCCCTCCAGCTCTTCATGTTAGGGATGCTCCCCTCCAGCTCTTCATGTTAGGGATGCTCTCCTCCAGCTCTTCATGTTTGGGATGCTCCCCTCCAGCTCTTCATGTTAGGGATGCTCCTCTCCAGCTCTTCATGTTAGGGATGCTCTCCTCCAGCTTTTCATGTTGGGATGCTGCCCTCCAGCTCTTCATGTTAGGGATGCTCTCCTCCAGCTTTTCATGTTGGGATGCTGCCCTCCAGCTCTTCATGTCTACCCTTTCCTGCTTGCCCAGGCACTGAGCATAGCAAGTGGAAGAGCCTAGAGCAGCAATCCCCAAGGAGATTCTGCTGCAGGAGTTTTGTCCCCATGTGTGTCACAGAGCCTGTTGGTCCCCACAAGGAGCCTGTGCTGCTAGCTCTGACAGCCCCAGCTCTCCATGCCCTGCATGCTGGCCCAAAAAGCAATCTGTTGGAAGAGCTCCTGGGATTGCTGCATGCATCCTATCTCAACCTGAGTGTTTTCAGCAGCTCTGCATGTCTGAGGGAGTCTCCTCATGCTCCAGCAGGGATGCTATTCCCATCTGTCCACTGCTGGGGTCTAGAATGGCTCACAGCAGCCCAGACTGCTTAGAGGTTGGAAGGTGACCTCTGGAGCTCATCTAGTCCAACCTCCCTGCAAGAGCAGGAGAAGGATGGGCTCTAGTTGAGTTTGGACTATCTCCAGAGATTCTCCTCTCCTTAGACTCAAGCTCTCCAAGAGATTCCATCAACCTTTGCTTGGATGAGGAAGAGGAAGGAGACCCAAAGAGAGAAGAGAACCCTCGAGAGGGCAATGTGACCAGCTGTTGAATGCCATCTCCTTACCACCTTCCCTAACCCTCTGCACCAGCCTCTTGAGATGCTGCAAGAGCCACGGGGCAAGGAGAGACCACAGAGCTCCTGGGTGGCTCCAGAAAGCCCAAGCCATGCAGATATTTCAGCATTTCTCTCTCTTGTGTAAGCACCAAGGGCAAGCTTCCTGGCAGGTGGATCAAAGCATCATCAGCTCCCTCTATGGGCTGTGGAAAGATCCAGAGGTTAGCCTCTACCAACCAAGGTGCTTCAGAGCCCAAGAGCAATGACTCATGCTCTGGAATGGCAGCTCTCTCCAGCTCCATCCTCCTTCCTTTGGCACTTCCATCACTCCATGCTCCTAGGTTTCAACCTGAGCCCTAAATCCTGTTGGGGCTCCTGAGAGGAAGGTCAGTACCTTTTGTGGAGTTAACCCCAAAAACCTCAAGCTAATAAACCTAACCCTAAAGCCAAAGGACTATCAAGGCTCTTGGAATGTCTCCTGCAAAACAATGTGTCACTGCTGGAGCCAAGAGAAGAGAAGGAGCAGCTCCAGGTGACTCGTCACCTGCCCAACACCCCTGGGCAAAGGTGGAGTGGCTCTCAGTGGTCCATCCCTCAGCTTCCTGTTTGCTCTGCCCACAGCACACTCCTGGAGCAGCTGGAATGGCCAGGAGTGCCCTTGCCTGCACACACCAGGGGTGGCTTGTTTGATTAGGAACAGGTTACCTGGAGACGACGCTTCATCAAAGGCAAAGCTGCATTGATGGCATCCCAGGGATGCTTGGCTAATTGCAGGTTCCTGCTGCTTGGAGCAAGTTGAACCTCTGGTCTTGGCTCTGCTGGAAGTTGTTATGCTGGAGAGGAGCACTGCCTGCGAAAGGCAGGGGAGGAGGAGAGCAAGGAGCTTCCCTCAGCCTCCACTGAGGAGGTTGTTGTGCTAGGCTTGGTGAATGAAGCTCCAGGGAGGGCTCCATCCATGCTCCTCCTCAGAGCCTTTTCCAAGCATACTGAGGATAGCAGATAGCNGGTATCACTGCCCACACTTTCCCGTGGGCAATGAGTTTAATGCTCCCTCTGCTGTGGGCACAGTTATGGCACCAGGGGCCACAGGAGACCACAAGGGATTGTCAGACTGTGCCTGCTGCTGAGGAGGTGCTGTCAGAAAAAAGAGCCTAAAGAGGTGGTCCCAAGGATTGCTTGGGAATCCCAGCAGCTGCCTGACCAAGGGAACAGGCAGCAGAGCAGATCCCAGAATGCTAGGGCTTGGATTGGACCTCTGGAGCTCATCTAGTCCAACCTCCCCTGAAGAGCAGGAGAACCTGGAGCAGCTTGCACAGGATGTGTCCAGTTGGGTTCTGAATATCTCCAGAGATGGAGACTCAAGTCAGATTAGGCAGCATGGCTCAGCTGCTGGAGTCACATCCGAGGGCTCTCCATGGCTTCCCATCCATGTGCTGCACAGCTCTGGGCAAATCAGCTCCCATGCTTTTAGGAGAGCTCCATGGATTCCCATCACCTCCCTCACTATTAGGACACTTCCATGGATTCCCATCCCCTCCCTCACTCTTAGGACAACTCCATGGATTCCCATCCCCTCTCTGCCTCTTAGGACAACTCCATGGATTCCCATCCCCTCTCTGCCTCTTAGGACAACTCCATGGATTCCCATCCCCTCTCTGCCTCTTAGGACAACTCCATGGATTCCCATCCCCTCTCTGCCTCTTAGGACAACTCCATGGATTCCCATCCCCTCTCTGCCTCTTAGGACAACTCCATGGATTCCCATCCCCTCTCTGCCTCTTAGGACAACTCCATGGATTCCCATCCCCTCTCTGCCTCTTAGGACAACTCCATGGATTCCCATCCCCTCTCTGCCTCTTAGGACAACTCCATGGATTCCCATCCCCTCTCTGCCTCTTAGGACAACTCCATGGATTCCCATCACCTCCTTCACTCTTAAGACAACTCCATGGATTCCCATCTCCTCCTTCACTCTTAGGACAACTCCATGGCTTCCTATCCCCTCTCTCACTCTTAGGACAACTCCATGGATTCCCATCCCCTCTCTCACTCTTAGGACAACTCCATGGATTCCCATCCCCTCCTTCACTCTTAGGACAACTCCATGGATTCCCATCACCTCTCTCCCTCTTAGGACATCTTCTAGCTGCAGCTCTCCTCTTTGTGGAATGAGACTGCCAAGGATCCCCATACCCCACGGAGTGGTTTAGCCTCTTGGCTCCAATTCACCAGTCAGAGGTTTTCCTGAGTGACTTTCCTCCTCCTCCTCCTGGCCAAGAAAAGAAAGTGAAATCAATCAGACCTCACAACAGCTCCTGGTGCTTGGTCTAATTTACCTGTTTCCCAGGCCAAACCTTGCCCTTTCTTTAATGAGTGCATTTTCTCTAATCACCTCCTCAGAGCCCATAAACACAAGTGCAAGAGCAGTTAGCAGTCACCAAGGACTGATGATGATGATGAGGAGGAGGAGGAGGATGTGCTTGGAGCCAAGCAGCCCTTCAGAGCAGGGTGCTTGGCACCTTTGAGCCATCAGCTATTATCTCATTTTGCCCTCTTTGGTAATAACCTCAAGCTTTTCTACCAATGCAGAGAAAGTTTTTCATGCTTGAGGGCTGAGACACTTCAAAGTTTGAATTTTGTCTCTTTTTTAGGCTACTTTAAATGGGAAACAAGTGTCCTGAAGTGCATGGAGATAACTAACATGGTGCTGGACTTGATGATCTTAGAGGTCATCTCCAACCCTTCCTGATTCCATGTAATGTGGGCTCAGGAGCAGAATGAGCAAGGAATGACACCTTTGAACAGCTGAGCTAAGAGACTAGGATGTTCTTGTTGAGTTGGGACAGGTTTCCCAAGGATTGAGAAGCTGCTGGAGAAGTTGTCCTTTCCAGCAGCTGGGAATCAGCTCGATCCCAGATTGTCACACCCTCTGTATAACTCATCAGGAGGGTGGAGGTAGGAGGAACAAGGCAAGGTTGAGCAAGCAGCAGCTCTTTCATTTTTTGGGAAGAGTTTCAGGATTTTGAAACTTCAAACTCTTTCAGAAACAAACAAACCAACCAAGGGTGATGTTTCCTCAACCACAAACAGCAAATCTCTCTCCCAACTCCATGCAGAAGCCAAGAGGATCTCAAAGGATCTGGTTTCATCAGCCAAATCTGCTCAAACATGATGCCTTTTTCATCCTAACCTATAACATTTTCTCTTCTGGAATGATTTCTTCTCAAAAGTCAAATGGTTGGCAAGAAGATTGGCAGCTTCTCAGCCTTTCTCAGGAGGTTCTCAAAGGCACAGCTAGAGTTGGCTGAATCCTGTGGAGTTTCCACTGGTTCATAGATACATTGAATGGCCAAGGGACCTTAAAGCTCATCCAGTTCCAACCCCCCTGCCATGGGCAGGGATGCCAATCACTAGCCCAGGTCACCCAGGGCTGCATCCAGCCTGGAATTGAACACTGCCAGGGATGGAGCAGCCACAACCTCTCTGGGCAACCTGTGCCCAAGAGGAACTCTTGAGATAAGGCATCCCACCTGGAAAGAAGTTATCCAGGTATAAGGCTTTGGTCAGAAAAAGACTGAGCATTCCAGCTTGGAGCAGGGTAGAGAGAAGGAGAAATATCCAGGTGCNCTTTCTGTGCTGAGTGTCCATAAGGTGCATGTCACCAGGCTCAACAGAGGAGCCTTCCCTCCATATGGCTTGGAGGGATCTCATCTGGATGTCTCCTTTGATCCAGAAGTTCTCCTCCTGCACTCAGCAGGGACATCTCCAACTAGAGCAGGTTGCTCAGAGCCATGGCAATGAACTCTAGGGCAAGGAAGAATTCTTCTCACCAGGAAAGTGCCAGGAGACTTTGGCTTTCCCAGGGAGATCCAAGGGAATGATCTGGTTCTATCTCCAGAGATGCCCAGCCCAAGAATCCAGGGGATGGAGAAGCACCATGAAGCTGAAGGACAATGGATGCTTCAGGGCTAAGTTTGTCTAAACTGGACATGAACACATTTAGGTTAGAAGCAAGCAGGCTCCTTCTTATCAGTCACTTAGCCTTTAATGTATGTGAGAAAGACAATGGATGCTGTTGGATGTTCAGAGCACCTGAGGCTCTGTCTACAGTCCAGAGAGAGAGAGAGAGAAATGTGCTCTGCTAATTCACCTAGGCTAATGCAGGAGGCACCTGGCTTTGGGACAGCCAAAGTCCTAGAGCTGCTGCTCTTCCCTAGCTGACTCCAAAGGCAAGGAGATGTACCCAGGTCTGGCATCATCCAGACCTCCAGGCAATGCTAGATGCACACAAGATGGAAGTGGAAAAGCAGCATCAAGTCTGTGTTGAGATGTCCCTAGGAGACACCTTCATTCCAGGACCAACATCCCTGGGAGATGAAAGGCCAGCAGGATGGACCAGGTCAGTGATGCTGAGCAGCAAAAAGTGAGTGCTCCATGAGCTTTGAAAGGAGAAAAAGGAAGAGCTTGGAGTTGTAAGGAGAGGAAAGCCTAAGGCATGTGGGCTGGAGTTAGCTCAGCACATCCATCTCATTCTCCTAACTGGAGAACTGGAAACATTGCAGACATCTTAGAGATTGAGGAAACTTTCTTCCAACCCCTTCCAGGAGGAATGGAAAAGATGCCAAAGCCTTCTGGAGGCTGGCAGGACATCACCCCATGCTGCTTGGTGCTGAACACACCTTCCCCCTCCCTTGTCCCAAGGCCAGGGTGACCAAGCATCCCTGCACAAGTGCCACATTGCACACAAGCAGCTTGTCACCAAGCCACTCCATCCTGTGCAGAACAAGTTTAGGGGCCTGATGCAATCCTCAGTGGGTGATCAGTCCATGGGCAGCATTCCTGGCCATGGAGTCACCTGGTGCTCACAAAAAGGCCCTTGGAAGAGGATACATGGAGTGGGTGCTTAGCCTCCTGTGTTTGCAGCAGCCTCGAAGCATCCATTGTCCTTCAGCTTCATGGTGCTTCTCCATCCCCTGGATTCTTGGGCTGGGCATCTGTGGAGACAGAACCAGACCATTCCTTCTCATCTCCCTTTATAAGCCAAGGTCTCCTGGCACCTTCCTGGTGAGAAGAATTCTTCCTTGCCCTAGAGTTCATTGCCATGGCTCTGAGCAACCTGCTCTAGTTGGAGATGTCCCTTGCTGACTGCAGGAGGAGAACTTCTGGATCAAAGGAGACATCCAGATGATGAGGAAGGACTTGGGGAGAGGGCAATTGGGGCCAGCTCTGTCCCAGGACCTTCAGGAGATGGCAGAGGTGCTGTTGGTGTTGCCTAAGGTGCAGCTCAGTTATTTTTCATTCATTTAAGAGAAACCAGAAGGATTCTGAACGAGCAGGAGCCAACTCACTCACTCCTGAGTTCAGACCATCATCACATCCTTAAGAAGCTGAATTTGATCCTTAATTCACTGGGCTAGGTTTGCCCAGAGAGGTGGTAGTTGCCCCATTCCTAGAACCATTCCAGGGCAGTTTGGACCTTGGAGTTTTAGCTGCAGATAAATGTCCCTGCTAGCTCCAGAGGGGCTGGACTAGCTGACCTTGAAAGGTCCTTTTCAACCCAAACCATTCTGTGATGCCACAGAAGTTATGGAAGCTCTACCCCAGATACCACTGCCAGAGAGCTGAACACCCAAGCCATCAGCTGTTTCTTTCTTTTTAATTAACTTCATTTCACTAATCAGCTTGATGAATAGCAATGCACTTGGTCCACTTGCCAAAGGATCACAAACCCACCTCAGGAACACAAAATACTTGACTGTGATGGCTCAGAGAGCTCAGCACCAGTGTCTGAAGCCATCACATGAAGTCTAGGTTCATCTTCTTGCCACCATTCCCTTCTGTATCCCCATGGGGTTCTCCACTTTGGCTCCCACTGAGCTTTGAATGAAGCAGAAATAACTCCTCAGGTGCCTTTGGAAAAAAAAACAAACCACCATGGGAGTTGCCAGGACTTAGGAGAAGCTAGTTCCCACCTGGAAAAACCAGCTGCTATCTCTTGAAATTCAGGTCCCCACAAAGCACTCATGGCTTCTCTTCTCAGCAGGCTCTCCTTGGCCAAGCAGACTGTCTGCCCCTTGCCTCTCCCTGCCAGAACTAAGCCTTCCAAAGGGATCTCAAAGATGGAATTTCTAGGCTGACAGATAAGGAGGGTGAAGATGCCACAGGGAATGATTGGCATATGTTGCAGTGGAGGCAGAAGGAGAGCTGAGCTGTAATTAGAGGCTGGCCTGGTGGCAGGACCTGTCAGGTGAGTCACCTCCAGCACATCCCAAGAGGTTTCTCCTCTTCTCTCTCCTCTTGCACCTCTTCTCCATTGGGTTCTTTCATCAGCTGCTGGCTCCCTGGCTTCCTTACAAGCCTTGAGGCATTGAGTCACCTGTCATCAGGGCAGGAACATGGCAAAAAAGCACCTCATGGGCCACCTGACACCAGTGTCATGCAGCCAGCCTGCTCCACTGCTGGAAGAGTCAGTGCTGGGGACAAGTGGGGAAAGAGCAGAGACTCCAGGAGGGGCAAAAAATCCTAGAATTATAGAATCCTAGACTGGTTTGGGTTGGAAGGGAGCTCTGGAGCTCATCTAGTCCAACCCCCCTGCAGTGGGCAGGGACATCCCCAACTAGAGCAGCTTGCCCAGAGCCCTGGCAAGCCTCACCTGCAATGCCTCCAGGGATGGGAACTCAACCACCTCCCTGGGCAATCTGGGCCAGTGTTCCACCACCCTCGTGGGGAGGAACTTCTTTCTAATATCCAGTTTAAATCTACTCCTCTCCACTTTAAACCCATTGCCCCTTGTCCTTTCCCTGCAGGCCTTTGCAAACAGGCCCTCTGCAGCCTTCTTGGAAGTTCTCTTTAGGTCCTGGAAGGTCACTAGTAGTTCCCCTGAAGCCTTCTCTTCTCCAGGCTGAACAATGCCAGCTCCCTCAGCCTGTCCTCAGAGCAGAGGTGTTGCAGCCCCTGAGCATTCTCGTGGCCTCCTCTGCACCTGCTCCATCAGCTCCATGGCCTTTGTGTGCTGAGGGCTCCAGAACTGGAAGGGAAGGATCATGCAAACTTTACCAAAGCAATTTGAGAGGCTTCTTGCCTGGAATAATTCAATATCCAGCTTGCAAAGGGCAGAAGATCCCTAGGAGCATCCTTACATTGCCAGCTCATGGCATCTCTCTCTGCTCAGTGGTGCCAAGGGGCAATGAGCACACACTGGAAGGCAGCAGCAGGAGCAAGTTGTTTGTTGTGAGGATGCAGAGCCCTGGCCCAGGCTGCCCAGAGAGCTTGGGGAGTCTCCTTGTGTGGAGAGATTCCAAAGGCACCTGGAAGTGATGCTGGGCAAGCTGCTGGGACTGATGCTCCTGGAGCAGGGAGGTTGGATTGGCTGATCCCCAGAGCTCCCTTCCAAGCTCCATCAGTCTCTGTGTGATTCTGTGATCCTCCTACTCCTGTGTAACAAGTAGAGCACCACAAACCACTGAAGGTTTCATCTTTGTGCAAGATCCAGCAGAGAACTTAACCTTATTGCTGCCTTCAGTGCTTTAGGGGTGGGTTTGGGCTTAAACTCTTCTTAATCCAGCTCCTGGCTCTGGCAGTCCAAAGAAATACTGTGGGAAGACAGAGGAGGTCTTACCAACCAGGTGGAAATAAAAGTAAGATATGGTTTGCAACTCTTACTTGAGAAAGAGGAAAATCCACTGCTGGAGGCAAAGCTGAACCAATAGGAATAGGAAGAATAAACCCAAACTAGCACAGGAGATGGAAATGGGAATAAAATGCAACAGGGGAAGGTGGTGCCAGTCTTATCAGAGAGTTTTTATCACAGCCACCAACTCCAGGCAAAGGAAACAAGCTCCACAGCAATAATTGCCATGTGGCTCCAGGATGGGGATATTAGGAGAGGATAACTTCCATGGGTATGGAGATGCCAAAAGGGAGCCAATGAGGAGTGGTGGGGAAAGAGGAGGCTCAGCTCAAAGAGGATTTGCTACTGAGCTCTTCAGCAAAAGACCTGGAGAGAAATCCTCTCTGATGTCAGCATTGATGTCACCTTCTGGGAAGAGCTCTCCTGTGCCATCAGAGGTGCTCACTCAGGACAAGGACACATTAGGACCACAGACACTCCACTGCCCAGGATGAGGGAAGAGCTTGTTGGGTTTTCTGACAGCAAAGGAGAGAGAGGAGGTGTTACAAGGAGGTCCAAGTGCCCAAGGCTGATGGTGCTAGGAGAGGAGATGGTTGAACACAAGAGATGAGCCCAGGAAGGGTGCCCAGAGCTCTGGGACCTGAGAAGCTTTCACAGGAGACAAAGGGATGCAAGAGGATTTCTTCTGGAAAGAATGGCCCAACTGTAGGACAGAAAAAGTTCTATTTCTTCTCCTTTTAGCAGGCTTTCTCCTTTTTTCTCTTTGCTCCATCCCATGTCACCCTTCAAGAGCTCAACCTGACTGAACCATTTCAGCTTTACTGACTGAAGGCCACATCCATGGAACCAAACAATTCCCTTTCCTGCACTTCTGGTCTACAAAACCCTTTGCTTTTCCTTCACATGGACAGCAAAGCCATTTCCCACTCAGGTCCTCTCCAAGACCACTTGTGTTGTCTTTAAATCCCCCCCACTGCTCCAGAGCATTTTCCACCTTCAGGAAGGATTAAATCCTTTTTGCTAAGAGCAGTTCTAGGTGAACCTGACCCAGTTCAATGAGAACTTCCAGGCCAAGCCAAGAGATCTTTCTCTTTTATTAGCTCTGTTCTAGCTTCCAGAGGATGTTTTCTTCTCTAGGTTGAAACATGGTCCTCTGGAAGCTGGTGGGATTTTTGCCATGGCCCAACTCTTTTCCTTTTGTTTTTTTCCCCCCCTTTTCTTCTGCAGGGTGAAGAGTCAATGGGAAACAGATCCCTTTGGCACACAGCAAGCAGGAGAAATGAGAAGCACATGGCTCCTACCCCCCAAAGAGGTACACAGGATGCTGATCCTGGTGAAGACTTCCTTTGGCCTCCCAAGGAAGGAATGGCAAATCCTTTGGAGTCTGCTCCTCCTTCACACACTCCTATGGCTACTTTCCTTCTCTCTTTTCCATCCTTGCTTCCCAGGATTGGAGCTTAGCTCCAGTTTCTGTCCTCCAGGTCTTCTAGAGAGCTCAGTTTTCCTCACTTTGGAAGGAGCTGGTGTTGCCTCTTCCAGAGCTACATCTGCAGGTTCCTCAGGAGGAACAGAGCCTTGGAAAGCTTCTCCTTGGTTGGGAATCCTCTTAGCACTGGCAATTGGATCCTAAAGCAACTGCCACAGTGCCTACTGCTTTGCTATGGAGAACACTCCAGTGGTAGAAGCTCATGGCCTGGAAAACCATTGGATTCCTGCAGTTTGTTCATCACTTGGGAATTCCTTTGCTGGCAGAGCTGGCAGCAAACCATCTCCTGACTCCAGGAGGAGAAGCAAAGCCAAAGGATCAGGTGTAAATGGAGATGAAGGGATGTCTATCCAGTGCTGGAAAAGCCAAAGGATCAGGTGTAAATGGAGATGATGGGATGTCTATCCAGTGCTGGAAAAGCCAAAGGATCAGGTGTAAATGGAGATGATGGGATGTCTATCCAGTGGTGGAAAAGCCAAAGGATCAGGTGTAAATGGAGATGAAGGGATGTCTATCCAGTGGTGGAAAAGCAAAGCCAAAGGATCAGGTGTAAATGGAGATGAAGGGATGTCTATCCATTGGTGGAAAAGCAAGGCCAAAGGATCAGGTGTAAATGGAGATGAAGGGATGTCTCTCCAGTGCTGGAAAAGCCAAAGGATCAAGTGTAAATGGAGATGAAGGGATGTCTATCCA
>VWZO01022827.1:98233-114134 GCA_013396975.1 Bucco capensis
TAGGGATGGAGAGGTCATCTTCTACTGATGGAGAGGTCACCTTCTAGGGATGGAGAGGTCATCTTCTAGTAATGGAGAGGTCATCTTCTAGTGATGGAGAGGTCACCTTCTGCTGATGGAGAGGTCATCTTCTAGGGATGGAGAGGTCATCTTCTACTGATGGAGAGGTCACCTTCTAGTGATGGAGAGGTCATCTTCTAGTGATGGAGAGGTCATCTTCTAGTGATGGAGAGGTCACCTTCTGCTGATGGAGAGGTCACCTTCTAGTGATGGAGAGGTCACCTTCTAGTGATGGAGAGGTCACCTTCTAGTGATGGAGAAGTCACCTTCTAGTGATGGAGAGGTCACCTTCTAGTGATGAAGAGGTCACCTTCTACAGCAGCAACTAAAGCACCATCCACCTGTGCCAATCCCAAGCCATCCCCACCATCATCATCAGGAGCAACAGCATTCCCCTTCCCTTCCCAAGGAGATGTGTTGGAATACATCAAGACCCAGCAGCCATCAGCTGAAGAGCAGCAATGCCCACCAGAAGGTCACCAAGCCTTCAGAAGCTGTGATCTTCCTCTGCCAGCCACCAGGAACCTTGAACAAAAGTTGAGATTTTGATGCCTTGATCCAANAGCAGCAACTAAAGCACCATCCACCTGTGCCAATCCCAAGCCATCCCCACCATCATCATCAGGAGCAACAGCATTCCCCTTCCCTTCCCAAGGAGATGTGTTGGAATACATCAAGACCCAGCAGCCATCAGCTGAAGAGCAGCAATGCCCACCAGAAGGTCACCAAGCCTTCAGAAGCTGTGATCTTCCTCTGCCAGCCACCAGGAACCTTGAACAAAAGTTGAGATTTTGATGCCTTGATCCAATTCCAAGAACTAGGACGTTTAAAAAAAGGGGGAAAATCAACAAAAAACTACCCCAAACCAACCACAAGTACAACACAAAGCAAATGTGATGAGAGAGAGCTAAAAGCATCAGGAGTTTGCCAGTATGGTGATGAAAGAAGAGCTCTTTGGATGGTAATGATCTGTCCAAGCTCTACCCAACTGCTCAAAGCTGATTTAAGCTCTCCCTGTGAACTTCACCATGGCCAAGGACAAGCACACAGTGTGGCACCTGGTTAAAACCTGCCCACCCACCCCCAGCAGGGAGCTCTGCTGCTCCAGAACCTCCTTCCAAGCCCAAAAAGGACAGGAAACAATGACTTGGAAGCTATTTGAGATGCCTGTGACACCAGAAGGGCTCAGAGATGCTTGGGAAGGGAATGGCTTAGCTTGCACACAGGTTGGGTACAATGAGGAGGACTCCAAAGCAGTGACACAGGTGGAGATGGAAGCTGTGATGCTCTCACTTGTCATGGATCTCTCCTAGCTTTCCCTAGTCAGGCTCCAGACATACAGAGCACTCACCCTGGCAAATCCTCCTGGTGGTTCTGCTCTACACCAAGCACCAAGGCAGCAAAGCCCAGGGCAGATAGGTCATGGTTAAAACAAAAACAGACCCAAAATCAAGCTGATGGATTTATTCCCCACTACCCTTGGTGATGCCCTGCACTTGGACATTGAGCATCCTGGGCTGCAGCAAGAGAAGCGTGGCCAGCAGAGCCAGAGAGGTGATTGTGCCACTGCACTCTGCTCTGCTCACACCTCCTCTGCAATACTGGGTCCAGTTCTGGAGCCCTCAACACACAAAGGCCATGGAGCTGCTGGAGCAGGTGCAGAGGAGGCCACGAGAATGCTCAGGGGCTGCAACACCTCTGCTCTGAGGACAGGCTGAGGGAGCTGGGATTGTTCAGCCTGGAGAAGANAGGGTCTCCTAGAGCACATCACTCAGCATTGTGTCCAGATGCTTTGGCAATCTCTGCACACAAGGACACTCCCCAAGCTCTCTGGGCAGCCTGGGCCAGGGCTCTGCACCCTCACAACAAACAACTTTCTCCTCCTGTTCAGCTGGAACCTGCTAGCTTCCAGTGTGTGCCCAGTGCCTCATGTCCTGTTGCTTGACTCCAGTGAGCAGAGCCTGGCTCCATCCCCTTGGCATCTCCTCAGATCCTCCTCCTCTCCAGGCTAAGCAAGCCCAGCTCCCTCAGCTTGTCCTCAGCAGGGCTATGCTCCCCTTCCCTAACCATTGGACTCACTCTAGGAGCTCCATGCCACAAAACCTTCTTCCAACTCCACGTGGCTTCCAAGACAAGGGTCACCCTCGTGGGGATGCTGACACATCATCTCCTTTTCCCCTCTGCTGCTGTGGATTTGGGAGGCAAGCAAGAGCCAGCTGTCTCCATCACTCATGAGCAAGCTGCCTGCAGGAAGGTTGGGAAGCCAGAGACCTGCCTGTTGCTGCCAGCTTCTCCTCCACCTCATGCAACCTTGGGCAAGTTCCCTTTGCTGCATGAAGAGGGACAGCATGTGGAGCTCCTTCCCTTGCTGGCATCTCCAGAAGCTTTGGAAGGCAAGCTTAGCTCCACTGCCATCAGCTCCAGGCAGTGATTCCTGCTTGTTGCATCAGCAGTGCCTGGGATGAAAGAACTAGGATTCCACACCCACAGGAAGGTAGGACAAGGCAGTGCCATGGGAGCAGAGCTTGGCACACTTCACGTGGGCTCTGGAGACATCACTGCACCTTTCCTTCCCTTTGCCCACTGCAACCATCAGAGGAGCAAGAGTCAATTCCAGATCTAACAGCTTCTTGGAGTTGGTACAAGAGGTCCAGGAACAAACCCCCTTCCTCTGGCTTTGTTTGTCAGGTCCCACATGGTGCCTCAGCTGCTTTCTCCTCACCTCTGGAATTCTAGCAAGGACCAAAGAGTCAAAATGAGATTGTAGGCTCCTCCAGCCACAAGCCCTACAGTAAATCAGGGTTAAAAGGCATTTCCAGGCATGTCTATCCACTTTCTGGTGACTGTTTCATCCTCTTTTTTTCCTGCCAGACAAGCTCCAAACACACAACTAGATCCCTGTGGAAGTCTTTTGCCCTCCCTGCCTTTCAGCATTTACTTCTACACCTTCTCAAAGTGCTGGGAAGGGAAGGGAAACAGCTGATGGTTGACATTCAATGACTTTGGGTTGTGCTTGACAAGGTTTAATGGCTACAAAGCAGCAGCTAACACCCCTGACCTGGTCCTCTGGGATCTTTCAGATGCATTCCTGAGGCTGTGGAAGCATCATCCAAGCTTCTTTCACAGAATCCCAGTATGTGNGCTGGACTCTCTCCAGCAGCTCCCTAGCCTTGTGGAGCTGAGGGGCCCACAACTGGACACAGCATTCCAGGGGAGGCCTCCCCAGGGCACAGGAGAGGGGAGAAGAACCTCTCTGGCTCTGCTGGCCACGCTCCTCTTCATGCATCCTAGGATGCCATTGGCCTCTTGGCCACAAGGGCACATTGCTGCCTCATGGGCATCCTCCTAGCCACCAGCACTCCGAGAGCTTTTTCCCCAGGGCTCTTCTCCAACACATCAGTTCCCAGTCTGGACTGATCCATGGGCTTGTTCTTTCCCAGATGGAATACCTTACACTTCCCCTTGTTAAATTTCATTCAGTTTCTCTCTTGCCCAATCTTTCCATCTTGGCAGTGTAGTTTGGGCTTGTTTGAGGACAGAGAGCAAAACTCCTTCCCCCCTCAAGTCAAGCCACATCAGTGCCATGCCATGGCCATGGAGAAGAGCAGTGGCACAGCTAGAGGGAAACTCCAGCAGCTCTGAGCCCTTGGGGCTCTCACTTCTCCCTGGGATTTAGCTTTCCAAGTGTTTATGTTAAATAAACTCTAAAGTTATTCAACAGCCTAATTATTGGGAGCTAATTACCTGTGGCATTAGCCAAGGCAGCATCAGCATCAGCATCATAGATAGAAAAGCATTTTTCACTGGTGCCAGGTCATGACACCACCCTAGGTGAAGAAAATCCTTTCCTAGTTGGCAATGCAGGTGTTCCTGTGTCTAAGGCTGGCCCAGCCAAGCCTCAGTGACCTCTGCAAGATATTCTGACAGCTTCTCAGTATTATCCCCCAGGGAAAACCTGCTGGCTTCCCTCTTCCTGTGGGATGCTCCAGTGATGGCAGCAAGAGGGAAGAGTGACCTTCTGCTCAGCTCTCAGGGGACATGGGGACAACACAACTCCCTGATCCATCTGCATTTGAGTGCCTCCAGCTCCTAAAGACTGCAGAGACACTCTGTCTCTGCAGAGTGAGGTCCCTGATGCCAAACTCACCTGTTGAGAGATGCTAGCAGGTCAGCTTCACTTGGCTTTCTGCAGCCTGGAGGCAAGGCTGAGCACCACAGCTCCCCAAAAGGAGTGAGAACATCAGCACTGGAGCTTGTTCTCACCACACTCTGCCTGTGCTGAGCATCATTTCTGCAGGCAGAAGGGGAAGGGAAGGATGAGTGACAGGCAAGAAGGGGAGAAACAAGCCTCTAATTAGATGCAAGACAAGTCTACAGCACACAATGAGCCCCAAGCTAGCTCCAAGCAGGATGGTACCATCCCCACAGCCAACACAGCGAGGAGGAGGAGGATGCAAGCTTCTCATCCTCAAGGTCAAACACCCCTCTAGCCAGAAAATGCTGCAGAAAGGAAGGGAAATGAGTGAATGCAGCAGTCCTGGGCACCCTGAGAGCACCATGGTTGAAGCTACCTTGGGGCACAGAACCACACCAGAGCAGACAACAGCTCCCAGACCTGGAGGAACTTGAGATATCAGCATGGGCTTGGGCTGCCAGTACAAGGCAGAACCAGCTGAACCTTCTTCAGTGCACCAAACCCTCCCCAATGAAACCAGGAGAGTCTCCTGGAAGAGCAGGACATCCTAATGATGTCTTAACTACTCCTCCTGGCAACCTAGGCACCTTGTGAGGCTTCAGCAGGTGTTTGGGACAAGGAAGCTGCAGGAGAAGGTGCTCAAGGTGAGATGATGTGTGCTCACTGACAGGAGAAGGTGCTCAAGGTGAGATGATGTGTGCTCACTGACAGGAGAAGGTGCTCAAGGTGAGATGATGTGTGCTCACTGACAGGAGAAGGTGCTCAAGGTGAGATGATGTGTGCTCACTGACAGGAGAAGGTGCTCAAGGTGAGATGATGTGTGCTCACTGACAGGAGAAGGTGCTCAAGGTGAGATGATGTGTGCTCACTGACAGGAGAAGGTGCTCAAGGTGAGATGATGTGTGCTCACTGACAGGAGAAGGTGCTCAAGGTGAGATGATGTGTGCTCACTGACAGGAGAAGGTGCTCAAGGTGAGATGATGTGTGCTCACTGACAGGAGAAGGTGCTCAAGGTGAGATGATGTGTGCTCACTGACAGGAGAAGGTGCTCAAGGTGAGATGATGTGTGCTCACTGACAGGAGAAGGTGCTCAAGGTGAGATGATGTGTGCTCACTGACAGGAGAAGGTGCTCAAGGTGAGATGATGTGTGCTCACTGACAGGAGAAGGTGCTCAAGGTGAGATGATGTGTGCTCACTGACAGGAGAAGGTGCTCAAGGTGAGATGATGTGTGCTCACTGACAGGAGAAGGTGCTCAAGGTGAGATGATGTGTGCTCACTGCCAGGAGAAGGTGCTCAAGGTGAGATGATGGTGTGCTTACTGACAGGAGAAGGTGCTCAAGGTGAGATGATGGTGGACTCACTGACAGGAGAAGGTGCTCAAGGTGAGATGATGGTGTACCTGCTGCCAGGAGAAGGCTGAAGAACCATGATCTGTCCTGCAGATGTAGATGGTCCTGAGCTGACCTCCCCTGGCATGAATAACCTGTTGGTGCTCCAGATCAAGAACTGGACACTGAGGCACTGCACAGAAACCTGGCTGGCAATGGAGAAGCTGCTCTCTGAGTCCTCTTGGCACAGACATCCAGGGCTCTCAGGGGAATCCTTTGGGGTGAGACAATGACCCCTGGAGATGTGTTCACTTCAGCATGAGCTTCCATGAAGAAGCAGGACTCCCCAGGCTTGTAAGGCAGGAGCAAGGAGAGAACAACTGCCTTTGGTGAGGGATGCCACAGCAGGGAGACAGCAGCTCTGCACTGGGGGGGGGGTCACAGCACAAAGTGTTATCCACCAGCAGCAGGGAAGTGATGGCAGGAGACAGCAGGCTAACCTCTCTACACAAAGCATCACTCAGCCTGAGCACAACTGCTGCCTGAAGAACCACTCCATCATCCTCTAGCCAACTCCAGGCCTAAGCACTCCAGGTGAGGAAGACAAGAGACAAAGCCAAAGTGCCTCATCAGGCAAGTGTCCAAGTGGTTGTGTCAGCAGCAAGCAAGCTAAAAAGGTGCTGCTGGTGCATTGCTGCCCTGGTAGCACTGGCAGTGCCTCTGGCTCACTGAAAGCTTCCAAAGAAAGGGCAGAAGCTTCCTCCATTGCTGTGCCCAACAGATCCTGGTGCCCAGGTGACGTCAAGCTGTGTCAGCACAAGCATGTTCCAGCCTGAAGATGACATTGCCATGTCCTCCATGACATCACCTCCAGGATGAGGGTTTTGGGGCTGAGCCCACAGAGCAGGTCCTGCTGTGACTTACTCAAGGATTACTCCATCCCCACCAAAACTAGCCAGCATGGCCCCAAGCCAAGGCTACCCTTGACCTGCCCATGGAAATGAGGACACTGCTCCAAATCCTTGGCCAAGCAGAGCCAGCTCACAGCCTTGGGCACTTCAACATTTAGGGATTAGAAAAGGACTTCTCTGGCTCAAATCCCAGTTAACCCTTCCCAGCTCCACTCAGCTCAGGAGTTGTTGTTCCTCCTGAAGATCACCAAGGGCTCTCAGGAAGGTGCCTGGCTCAGAGCTAGTGCTGCAAAACTAAGGTGAAAGAAGATCCAACAAGCCATCCATGGACTGGAACCTTCTCCAAGGGTTTTTCTGAACAGCCTGGCTTGGGTGTCTTGTGCTGCTGGTGGGTTTGGTTCTTCCTTTCCCATTGCAATAGCTATCCTTGCAGATAAGCAAGCTGATAAAGTGGGTGAGGAGCACAGCAGCCAGGGAGGAAGCTTCATCCACAAGCTCATTAAAAGGTACATCTGGGAAAAGAACAAGCCAGCAGAGCTTTCTGCTCTGTCAGTTTGTTTTATCCCTTGGGATCTGAGGAATATCCCTTGGGATACTACTTGAAAGGCAATGATTGACCAAAAAGAAAGAGATGCAGGACAAGTGTCACCACCTCTAAACTGAGACTCCAGCAGCAAGGAAGCATTCCTGCCTGCCCTGGAGCTCCAAAGCTCTGGCAGCAAACACCTGGGGAAGTCCCAAGAGCTCTCTTGCCACTCCACATTGCCCAGAGGTAAATTCCCCTTTGTCTCCAGAGGACTTGCAGACATTGACCTTTGGGCAAAGGAGGTCAGGGGAGGTCAGCAAGGTGGGCACAGGCCTTGAAGGATCTGATTGCAAACTGGAGCAGGGAGCTCATTCCTCAGCTATTCAGTGTCTCCTCAAGGTCACTGAGTCTCCATGGACCACTTCTCTTGCAGGCATGAGGTGGGGGAGGTTAGTGGATTAAGCTGGACACAAGGAACCTTTCCTTGGGCTTTTTAGGATATAGCACCAGGCTTAAGAGACTCTGGAGCAACAGAAACAAGCCTCAAAACATACAGCTCCCAATTCCTCAGTAACATCATCTCCCCTTTGTGTGACACTTGGCTGCAGAATGCTCCCTGAACACCAGCAGAAGCTTCAGAGGCCACACAGACACAAACTGGTGTGGTGCTACCCTCTCAGCATGGCAGTGGGGAACCAGCTCCTTTGGGGATGTGGCTTGTGAGCTTGCAAGAGAAGCAAGGACCAAGCAGGAGCTGTAGCCTTCCCTTATAAAGGCTCAGAGAGCTGCTTTTAGGTATAGTTGATGTGCCTTGGAAGGTCTAGGCAGGCTTCATCACCTTGGAGCACACAAGGCAGCTTCAGAGAGCATCTGCAGCTGCACTGCAGAGATTGAGGTGTTCTGGGGAACATACACCAAGGGCTTAGCAGAAAGCTAGGGAGAGATGTTTTGAGCAGGACCTGTTGGGACAGGACAAGAGGTGATGGTTTGAAACTAGAAGGAGGAGATTCAGGCTAGATAGAGGAAAAATGTTTCCCACTGAGGGTGGTGAGAGCCTGGCCCAGGTTGCCCAGAGAGGTGGGAGATGTCCCATCCCTGCAACCATTCCAGGGCAGCTTGAACCTTGGAGCTCTGAGCAACCTCATGTAGTTGCAGATGTGCCTGCTGACTGCAGTGGATTTAGATGATCTTGAAAAGTCCCTTCCAACCCAAACCATTCCATGATTCTCTCCAACACTTCCTCCTTCCTCAGCCACCACCCCAGTACGGAGCAGATCTGAGATCCTAGCCTTGCCTGGAGCCAGAAAGCAGCAAAAGCCAGGGAGGCAAAGGGTTAAGGAAGAGATCAGTAGCTGTCATCAAGCACCCTGGAAGTGCCCCAAGAAGTCTCCAGTGCTGGTACCTGGGCGCCTGGCTCTGTGTCTGGGGTGGAGTCCTGTAACCACAGGGCAGCCTCGCCTGCATTCCTGCTCCCTGACTGACAGCTCAGCTCCAGCCTCAGCCTTGGCACGAGGAAAGATGCCTCCTGCAGGGCCAAGGCAAGACTCGCCCTGGAAATCTCCTTACTTAGGAGAAAACAGGTTGAGGAGCCAGGAGCCAAGTTCAGGCTTGGCAGCAGCTGCTGTTTTGCTGGAGCTGTTGAGGAGCGCGCCCCAAAATTGCCAGCTTGCATCTCCTTAGATGTCTGAGCAAGAGCCTAGCTGGGAATTAAGCAGGGAAGAAGGGCTTGCAAGCAGGAGGAACCACAGCTGGATTAAGGTAGAAGACCTTTGGCTCTCTTGTTCCCTGGCTCACACAAGATTTTGGGTTGACATCAAGCTTTTCTGGCACTGCTGGTGATAAGGAGAAGCTAAAGGAGAACTCTGCTCCCAAATTCAATCCCAGGGTCCAGCAGAGAGGAGAGCAGCAGTTGGGCTTGCTAGAGCCAGGAGAAAGACTCAGGGCCCCAGGCTCATGACCACTTCATGGCTTGGCTGGCAAGGGCATCAGAAATGCTGCTAGCACCATAGGTAAGCATCAAGCTGGTGGGAGAGAGCTCTGGAGCAACCACTCCTGGCTTCCAGATGGTTTCCATCAGCCTTGGGAATGACCAGAGGTGTACAGAGCTGGACTTCCCACCTGCTGGAATTCATCCAAGTCTCTGTCCTCACCTTTCATTGGTTCATTCATCAAAAGTACATGAGGCTGGCTCTGAACCTTCTCCCTCCCAAAGCCTGGAGGTCTTCCAGCTCCAAGCCTTCCAAGCTACTCTCTGACAACAGGGATGGGTGATGCCAGGCTGGGAGAGTGCCACAGGTGCCAGAGCACCACAGGACCCCACAGCACCTGGGGACATGGACACATGTAGCACTAGCTCCAGCACTGTCCTGTGCTCATCAGGATGGGATTTGTCAACACAGAGAGCAAGGGCAGGATGCTGGTGTTTCCTAGCCCTATTTTCCCAGTTTGGAACAGCTGAAAGTCACCCTGCTACCCACACAAGTACAAGAACTCTCTTTCTTAGCTGGCTCAGCTCTCCCTCACACCAAAAGCCTTGCTGAGCACTATCATCTTGCCCAGAGATGTCCCAAGAGCCCAGGTTGATGCTTTGCCCTCCAGCAAGGTTCTGAGGAAGCAACTCACTGCAGGAGCTCTGGCACCAACACTTGGTCCAGCTCAGCTGCAGCTTCAGACCATGCTCAGGACACCTTCTTCATCTTGTGCCAGCTCACATGCAGCTTCAGACCATGCTCAGGACACCTTCTTCATCTTGTGCCAGCTCACATGCAGCTTCAGACCATGCTCAGGACACCTTCTTCATCTTGTGCCAGCTCACATGCAGCTTCAGACCATGCTCAGGACACCTTCTTCATCTTGTGCCAGCTCACATGCAGCTTCAGACCATGCTCAGGACACCTTCTTCATCTTGTGCCAGCTCACATGCAGCTTCAGACCATGCTCAGGACACCTTCTTCATCTTGTGCCAGCTCACATGCAGCTTCAGACCATGCTCAGGACACCTTCTTCATCTTGTGCCAGCTCACATGCAGCTTCAGACCATGCTCAGGACACCTTCTTCATCTTGTGCCAGCTCACATGCAGCTTCAGACCATGCTCAGGACACCTTCTTCATCTTGTGCCAGCTCACATGCAGCTTCAGACCATGCTCAGGACACCTTCTTCATCTTGTGCCAGCTCACATGCAGCTTCAGACCATGCTCAGGACACCTTCTTCATCTTGTGCCAGCTCACATGCAGCTTCAGACCATGCTCAGGACACCTTCTTCATCTTGTGCCAGCTCACATGCAGCTTCAGACCATGCTCAGGACACCTTCTTCATCTTGTGCCAGCTCACATGCAGCTTCAGACCATGCTCAGGACACCTTCTTCATCTTGTGCCAGCTCACATGCAGCTTCAGACCATGCTCAGGACACCTTCTTCATCTTGTGCCAGCTCACATGAAGCTGCTTGATGACATGAAGGATCCCAAGATCACTGCTCTTAAGGGAATATATGGATGATGCTGGCTCCTGATGTCCTTAGTGTGGCTTAAGGAGCTCTTAAGGGAATATCAGCTGAATTTGGGCAGCTCAGTGTATTCCAATGCAAAGCAGGAAGCACTGCAGTAATCTAATCACTTGTAATCCTCCACACATTGTCCTAAGCATCTTCTGATTCACTTTTCCTCCCTGAGGAGTGCAGTGAAAGCAGTGCCAGCTCTGGCAGAGTGCTTTGATTTACACAGATGAGGAGCACAAGTCCATTTCCTCTTCTTGCCTTTTGTCTTTGCTGTTGAAACTTGTAAGCTCTTCAGAGGCACAACAGAAAAGGCCCTCCTAAGCCTGATTTCATCCTCCAAACTCTCTCTCTCTGCCATAACTGCTTCAGCCCCACAAATGGTTTCCTCTTTCTCTCAGCCCAACAGCAGCTCAAGCACCTCCAGAGAAGCTCACATCTTTGTCTGGGGAGCAGAAGTTTGCTCAGACCTTTGCAATCCCTCCCAGGAGAGCTTCAGGACCATGATGTCAAGCCCTAAACCAGGTGGCATTAATCCTCCTTGTCACTCCACATCATTCCTCACCAAGGGGATGCTGAGGGGCAACAAGAGCAGGGCTGAGGCTGATCACAGCAGAGTCTAGCCAGAGCATCCAGGCAGGAGGTAAAGCCACAGGATAGGCCTGAGAAGTCCAGCTAGGAGATAGGCTACTTCCAGCACAGCTCCTAGAGCAATCCAGGAGGCAAACACACATGCTCCTACCACATAGCTCAGGAGAAGAGCAGAAACCCAGGGACTGAGCTTAGATAGAGATCCTCAGCCTATAGGCAGAGAGGATGAAGAGCCCAGGGGAGGCTGCTCAGGGGCAAGAAGGCTATAAAGACCCTGTCAGCCATGGAAGGAAGGGATGCTTTGGGAGCTTTCAGGCAGCTAGGGTCTTTCTGGTTACATCCAGTTGCTTTGTTCTGCCTAGAGAAACTCAGCAAGCAGTAGTGCCCCTGAGTGCTAAAAGCTGCCTGGAACCCAGGGTGGCTTCAGAAGATAGAAACAGAGAATCCTAGAACATTTCCAGCTGCAAGAGACCTTGAAGCTCATCAGTGCAGCCTTTGTCCTAGCCCTAGCAACCTGCTCAATGATGCTTCCCAATGCAACATCCACCTGGCTCTGCAACCCCTCCAGGGATGGGGACTCCAGCANGCACACTGCTGGCTCAATCCACATGCCTAGGTTCCTCTGCAGCCACTCCCTGAGCCTGGAGCACTGCTGGGGGTTGCTATGGCCAAGGGGCAGCACTTGGTTGCAAGATGCTGAAACTTGGCCTCCAGAGAGCCCAGGCAGCACTGGCTCTTGGATTGAGCCAAAGAGCTGAGATCAAGGCTCAAGGGAAGTGATCTCAGAGAAGATTCTCCCCTTGATCAGTGCTCCATAACCTCCCTCATGTATTTTCTGCTCCAGGACTCTCTGGAAGGAGCTAGGTTGGGCTGCTGGCAACTTTCTGCCCAAGCAGTGTCCTCTCCTCTCATTTCTGCTTCCCTTGGTGCAGCACAAAGAGCTTTCAGTAGCCTGGCCAAGCACTGATCCCTTCCCTCTTGACACAAGAGCAATTTGCTCTCTTGATTGTACCTCAGTGTATCTCAGAGAGAGAACCAGAGCCCAAAAGTGGTGGTTCCAGCTGAATGAGTGAAGATAGAAATGCTCCTTCCTCTTGTTTCTCTTCATGCTGATTCATGCTCCTATAAAAACCACCAAAGGAACTGCCAGGGCCTGGAGAAGAACTTGATCCAATTACATATGAACCACTGCTAGTTCTTGGTGAGGTCTGCACACTGTCAAGGAAAGCAAAGCAAAGCAAAGCTGCCTTTGTGTCCATGAACTCTAATCATCTGCTGGGAAGCAACCCAAAGAGCACAGGCTCCTCTTTTTCCATGCCCTTCTCCTCTTCCCCATTCCAGACCAAGGTGGACATGACAAGAAAAATGGAAACAGTCCAAAAAGCAAATTTCTCCCCCACAAATCTGTTCCTGTTGAGTCATGTCAAGGGCCTGATGGTACAAGGAGAGTACAGGAAAAGCAAGGTTGTGGGGTTTTTTTTCTGGTTTAATGGAAAACAGTGAAGTTAGGAATGAATAAGTTGTCCTCTTAAAGGGAATGAAGGTAAGGAACCTTCAGGTTTTGTAACAGAAAGGAATAAAAAGGGAAATTGATTCTTGCCCAACAAAAGGCTTCATCCTGACAGAGTCTGAGGATGACCAAGCTGGTGATTTGGGCAGAAAGCAAGAGGAGATTTGGGGAGCAAGGAAAAGACCTTTAGAGGTCATGTAGTCCAACTCTCCTGCAGTGTGCAACTAGAGCAGGATGCTCCCAGCCCCAAGCAACCTGGCCTGGAATGGATCCAGGGATGGGACATCTCCCACCTCTCTGGGCAACCTGGGCCAGGCTCTCAGCACCCTCACTGGAAACAATTTCTTCCTTCTCTCCAGTCTAAATCTCCCTCTTTCAGTTTCAAACCATCAGCCCTTGGCCTGTCTCATCATGTTTGGGGTCAAGCTCCTCTCAGTCCCTGAGATCCTTGCTGTGTAAGATGTTATGGAGCAGGATGGATGTCTCCTTTTCACCTCCATCATTGCATCTAACCCAACACTGAGTGGTAGATCCTAACCCTGCAAGCTCCATATTCATCTCTCCAGTGGGGAAAGGAATGGGAAAGGCCTGTCCTCCAGATTGCCATCTGGCTCTGCTTCTCTGTGGAAGCAAGACAGGGAAGGGTTGCTTCTAATTGACCCCAATTCCTCAAATAGTCCCAATTGCCCAAATAATAGTCTCCAAATCCACTTGGAGCAGAGCCAGGTGTCTTGGTGCCCTATGACCTTAACTCTCCTCTCTTCTCTCCAAGGAGCACTGGCAATGTCTAAACTCAGAGAAGGATGTGTCACTCCAAGAAGTTTCCAAGCTCTGGATCATAATGACCCTAGAAAGACCCAAGAAAGGCTGTCAGACAGCTTGGTATGGTCAAAGGGACCCTGAAGGGTTAAAACATCACTTGGCTTTCAAGAGAAAGTTGTCCACTGAGGAGGAGAAGAGAATTGGTCTAGTTTGGTTTGGGTTTCTTTTTTGTCTTTATCCAAAGGTTAAAACCAGGTCAAACTTCCTTTGTGCCACTTGAAAGAGGAGCTAGGCACTGCTAGGAGGCAAAGAGATAGAATGATAGAGGTTGGAGAAGGTCTCTAAGAGCATCAAGTGATTGGTCTTGAACCCAAAACAAAGGAAACAAAAATCCTTCAGCTGCCAGAGAGTGAAAACACCAAACATTTGCAATTCTCCACTTAGAAGCAGTTTTGTCCAGGCTGCCTCATCCTGCTTCACATCCCATGTCCTAAAGCTTTCTAAAGGCAAAGTTGGGAGTTGCACTCAGATTTAAGGTGGAACTGGGTTTATTTCTCAGCTCTGTTGACAGCTTGGAGCTGTCTCACTTAGAGGCTAGGAATTTTTCAGCCCTGGAGTCATGGATATCTAATCACTAGGTCTGGTTCTCATTATCCTGCTCCAAACATCCCTCAGCCAATGTCACCTTCCCTCCCCAGAGACATTATGGCAGCAGAAAGGTTCTCCTGCCACTAGAAACATCAACATCTACAACTCTAGGGACACTGAAATACATCTCAAAGGTCCTGCTCTTTGCTGCTGTTTTCCTTCCACATTGCTGCTGGAGCTCCAGGATGTAGGAATGACCATGGCTGTGAGCAGCTTGCTGGGATGTGCACCCCAAGAGACCATGCTGGAGTCCTCAGGGCCTTCAGCTTTAGCTCTGTGTGTCTGGTGAGGAGCAGCATGGAGAAGAGAAGGCTCAGGGGAGAACTTCTCACTCTTTACAACTCCCTGAAAGGAGCTTGGAGTGAGCTGGGACTTGGTCTCTTCTGCCAAGGAACAAGTGACAGGACAAGAGGGAATGGCCTCAAGTTGTGCCATTGGAAGTTTAGGTTGGATATTAGGAACAGAGTGGTTAAGCCTTGGCTCAGCTTGCCCAGGGCAGTGCTGGAGTCAGCATCCCCTGGAAGTGTTCAAAGCCATGGAGATGTGATGCTCAGGGTCATGATTTAGTGATAACTTGGCAGTGTTAGGCCAACAGTTGGACTCTTAGAGGTCTCTTCCAACCTCATTAATCCTATCCAAGCCTCCACAATATCCCAGAGCACACAAGGAGAGCAGCCTGTCCCCATCTCCTCAACCACACCAAGAGCAGAGAAGATCTCACACCCACCTCCTGCTTGGATGCTGCCACTGCTACCTAACCCCCAATGCCAAGAGGGAAGAAGATCCAGCCCTGCCTGGCATGGCTCCTTGGGACATCCATCAGCTGATGTCAAGCTCACTGTGTGTCTCAACCTTGGCCTCTTAGCCCTGAGCTGATGGCAGGGAGAGAGCTTGGCCCAGTGGCCAGCCAAAGATCTGTCAGTGGCCCTGCCAGAACTAACAACAAAGACAAATGGACCCATCAGAATAAATGGCTCTTAATGGGCTGCAGGAGGCAATTGGGCTGGAGGTGCTGGCTGGGCACCATATGTGAATTCTTCACTAATCACCCCAAATTGGTCCAATTTGTTGGAGAGCTGTGCAGGGACTTGTGTACCAGCAGCTCTGAGAGTGGGAAGCCCAGCAGCAAGAGGCCTGCATGCATGGAAATCATTTTACACTTGTCTGGAAGCTTCCTTGGGGCTCCAGCAGCAAGGCAGAGGGAGAAAAGGAGGGGGTGGGCAGGGAAAGGAGCAGCAGGAGATTTCAGCTGCAAGATTTGGGGCTTTTCATCCTGATTTTTTTCACTTAATGCTCCTTGTCTTGAGGAGGATTAAAAAAAAAACCAGGAGGATCTAAAGAGATTGGATGTGAATGGAGGAGACTGTTGAGGTTCTAGCTGATGGCTAATAATAGCCTTGATGGAGCACTGGGGATACACAGCATGGAGCTTAGCCAGGAGAGCTCCATGGCAAACAGAGCTGGGGAAGCTGAGGAGAAGCTGTGCACAAGGAATATTGGGGAGGAGGAGGCTCAAGGAAGAGCTTGAGGGGTGCAAAGATGTTCATGAGGTGAGACATACTGTGTGCAGTTCTGGAGCCCTCAACACACAAAGGCCATGGAGCTGCTGGAGCAGGTGCAGAGGAGGCCACGAGAATGCTCAGGGGCTGCAACACCTCTGCTCTGAGGACAGGCTGAGGGAGCTGGGATTGTTCAGCCTGGAGAAGAGAAGGCTTCAGGGGAACTACTAGTGACCTTCCAGGACCTAAAGGGAACTTGCAAGCAGGCTGCAGAGGGCCTGTTTGCAAAGGCCTGCAGGGAAAGGACAAGGGGCAATGGTTTGAAATTGGAGAGGAGTAGATTTAAACTGGACATTAGAAAGAAGTTCCTCC
>VWZO01022827.1:139470-159168 GCA_013396975.1 Bucco capensis
AAGGGAAGGGAAGGGAAGGGAAGGGAAGGGAAGGGAAGGGAAGGGAAGGGGTCCAGGAGGAAGAGGAGACTTCCCTGAAGGATCTACCTGAGGATTGAGCTGGCTCCAGCAATCCAAGGATAAACAGCTCCCTAATACCATCCATAAACATCATATCCAGAGGAGATTGCTTCCCTGCTCCCATCCTCCCCTGGCTCAGCTCTCTGCTCTCCAGGGAGTGATCAGGGCACAGAATTCACCTCCTGCACACCTCCTGCTGCTCTTCCCTTTGCATCCAGTCCATGGGCAAGCCCTCTGAGCAAAGCTTTTATCACTTCTCCTGGCAGCTCATGCTATTCCCTACCAGGAAAACAAACAGAAAGGCACAGATCAACTTGCTCCAGGGATCTAGGAAACCCAACTTTCCTCCCTTCTGGATGCCAGCAGGATGCTGAGGTTGGGGCAGTGTGCATCTGCCTAAGCAGTCAGACTGTGCTAGGACAAGGGGGAATGGTTATAAGCTGAAGGAGGGGAAATTTAGATTGGAGATTATGAGGAAGTTCTTTCCCCAGAGAGTGGTTAGGCACTGGCACAGGTTGCCCAGAGAGGTTGTGGCTGCTCCATCCCTGGCAGTGTTCAATTCCAGGCTGGATGCAGCCCTGGGTGACCTGGGCTAGTGATTGGCATCCCTGCTCAGTGTGGGGAGGTGGAATTAGATGATCTTTAGGGTCCCTTCCAACCTGAGCCATTCTAGGATTCTATGATCCAGGCTCAGTGCCCAGCAGCACATATTGGGCTGGATGTAAGCCTCAAGATCCAAATGGATCATGAACTCTTTTCCAGCAGGTGACTCAGAGCTTGCTGCTGCCATGGCAAAGGCTGCTGTGAGGTTTTGCTGCTCAAGTGATGACACTTGAGCCTGGATTTGGGAAGAGCTTGCTTGCTGGGCTGGGGGAGAGGTGACTTGCAGCAGCTCTGGCAGTGTCACTGGAGCCTTGCAGGTGACAACATTTGCCTTCCAAGTCTTGTTGTTGGATGGCAGCCTGTTGGAGCTGCAGCTTGTGCACAGGAACAGCAAGCAGCAAGTGTTGAGCCAGCAGCTAGCAGAAGCAGCTGCCAAAGCCAGCATCTTGTGGGCAAGCTGGGAGCTGAAGAGGAAGGGAACAAAAGGAGTCTCTTAGGGATTCATTGCCTAGAAACCCTTAGGATTCCTTTGCCTTTTTGCCTGGCTCTGACTGCTCTAGGGGAAGGTGTCCCAGGCCATGGCTACATGGAGCTTACAGGACCTTGAAGGTCCTTTCCAACCCAACCCACTCTATGATTCTAGGACATCTGCTTAGCTGTGGATGGGAGGATTATGATCATCTAGTGAGGGACATGGAGAAGAAATCTGATGGAGAGCAGCTGAGGGAAGTGGGGTTGGTTAGTGTGGAGAAGAGGAGGCTCAGGGGAGACCTTCTCACTCTAACTCCCTGCAAGGAGCTTGCAGTGAGCTGAGGGTTGATCTCTTCTCCAGGGTTAGCAGGGAGAGGATGAGAGCCTCAAGTTGCAGCAGGGAAGGTTTAGTTTGGATGTCAGGAGGAATTTTCTTCCCTGCCAGGGTTGTTAAGCATTGGCCCAGGCTGCCCAGGGAGGTGCTGGAGTCTCCATCCCTGCAGGGGTTCAGGAAACATTGGGATGCTCTCCTTAGGGCCATGGCTTAGTGGCATGGGAGTGCTAAGTGTGGTTGCACTTGCTGAGCTTAGAGATCTCTTCCAACCTTCATGATCCTATGATCTAGTTTTTAAGCAGCTGGAATTTAGTTGCCTCTACCTAAAGACCTTATCAACTGAGCTTTTTTTATGGTGCTGGAGTCCCCATCCCTGGAGGAGTTCAGGAAACATTGGGATGCTCTCCTTAGAGCCATGGGTTAGTGGCTAGGGATGCTTGGACTTGCTGAGCTTCAAGGTCTCTTGCAAGCTGAATGCTTCTGTGTTTGTGTGCAGCACACACACAAAGGGTTAAATCCATCCAGGTGAATCCTTTCCAAGCTGCACATCCCATCCTAAACACAGACAGCTTGCAACCCTTGATGGAAAGGTGCAAAGTCAGACTTGTTTGGAAGAGGAGAGCTGCCTGCTCCCAGCTCCTGGCTGTCACCTGTCAGTTGTGGAGCTGCCTCCAGGCATGGGAGGCTCCAGTTCCCCAGAGCAAGGCTCAGTCCCAGCTCAGGAGATATCCTACATTCCTCCCCCAGCTAAAAAAATGACATTTGGGCTTTGATCTCTGCTCTGTCTGCACCACAGGGAGACAAAGCAAAGGCCCTTGGGGAGGGAGAGGAGGAGGAGGTGGGAGGAAGGGGAAGGAGGTGGATGTGCCAAGCCAATCCCTAAGCCAGCCTTCTCTCCAGGTCCTGGAATCAAAGAGGATTGAGGGGGTGGGATGAAATAGGAGCTGGAGCCTGGCAGAAGGGAAAAGACCACAAAGAGTCAATCTGAGCCTTCTCCTAAGGCAGGGAAGGCTCCAGTAAGGCAGGACCAGATGGCTCCAGAGAATGGGAATGAGCCTGGAGATGTTTCTTCTCTTGGTTGCTTTGAATGGCAGCCAGGACAAGAGGAAAGCTGTGCAGTCCACTGCTTGGCACTCATGTGCTTGAATTCTGGTGGGAATTGGGAGAACATCCTGCCTGGCAGGCTCCATGCTTAGCCCAGGCCTTGCATGGTCACAGAGCCTGAGCTCAGCTCCTGGAAGCATCCTGGGAAGTCTAGGAGTGCAACTGCAGGCCAGGCCTGATTTGGCATGCAGAAGGAGTCAAGCTGAGCTCCCAGAGCTGCCAGAGGTGGGCAGGAGATGGAGAAGGGATCAAAGCACAGGAAAAGCAGACAACATCATTTGTTGGCAATGCCTGCAAAGGAATCTACCTTTGGGCAGCCAGAGGAGACTCAGAGAGGTGGAGATGAAGGGATAAGGATTAATCCAAGTCCTGTGCCTGCAATCTCCTGGCTGGAGGAGATGGTTGCTTGCCTCCTGGAGCATCTCTGCTTGTGCCACCCTGAAGCCTAGCTCCTTGTGGCACTGCAGAGTGTGACTAAACTTCCCTGAACTCTTTCCATCTCCCAGATGCCTGAGACCTCAGCTCTCTGTCTCCTTGGCTGTCCCAGAGCTCCTGTTGGACTTTCCTGTGTTGGACTTTCTCTAGGCAGAAAACTTGATCACAGCCAAACTTGACCTAAACCAGAACTAACTTCACTCTTCCCTCACCTCCAGCAGAGTTTTCAGCTACAGAAACCTTCCTTAGGATGAGGACCTCAGGAGGCATCTTATCCCACAGGTCATTTCTCCAAGCCTTGAAGCTTTTTTTTCCCTGTTGTATGGACAATTCCCAAGCTGTCTCACTCCCTGCAGCATCCTGGGGAGTTCCCTGCTTGGAGCTAACTCCTAGCACACCTAGGAGAGAAGGGAAGATGCAGTCCCTTCCTCCAAGGGATGGGCAGAGGAAGGGATGCAGTGCATTAAAGGGAAAAGTTGGACAACTTGCCTAAAGCTGCTTCAAGACCTGTGGAAGGAGAGCAGGATTTCTGCTCTCTGGGCCAACAACTTTAACCTCAGGGTCACCCTCTCCTCCTGGAAAGCACTGAACCTTCATTCAACCTTCAGAACAACTCCCATTTGTTTATATGTATATATATATATATATATAATATTGTCCACACCTGAGACATTACTGCCTGGCAATCTCCAGGCTCTATCCCCACCCTTGGCACTCTTTTCATCCTCCTAGTTCCCTTCCTCCTCTTGCTCAGGAATCTCCCCTGCAGGAAGAAGAATTGGCTTTGGCTCTCTCCATGAGCCAGCACTGCTCCTTCCCTCTGGGCTGCTGGGATCAAAGCTCAGTGCTCCCCTTGGCCAGGACATCCAGAGCCCTTGGGAATCTCTTAGGCCATGGATTCCTGCCTTCAACCCCCAGCAGAAGCTCCTGGGGCAGCAAAGTCCCAGGCAAGGGATTCAGCTGCAGGAGCACTGGCTGTTTGGGATGAGAGCAGCTGGATGCTGGGATGAAGATCAGGGATGTGCCTGTGCTCCCTGGCTCTGCCAGAGCCTTCAGCAACTCCTTTTGCCTTCTCCCTGCTCTGGAGGAGAACAATGTTCCCACATCTCCTGGCTGCTTTGGTTTGTCTCTTTAAACCTTGCTAGGTTTGAGCTCATCCTTTGCTGCTCTCCAGCACTTGGCACAGCAGAATCCAAGCTTGCTGAGGTCTTCAGAGAGTTACAGAATCCCAGAATGTTAGGGGTTGGAAGGGACAGAGAAAGCTCATCTAGTGCAACCCCCCTGCCAGAGCAGGAGCACCTAGAGCAGCTCACACAGCAATGTGTCCAGGCAGCTCTGCAATGGCTCCAGACAAGGAGACTCCACAGGCTCCTGGGCAGCCTGGGCCAGTGCTCTGGCACCTGCACTGCAAACAAGTTCCTCCTCAGCTTAATACTAAACCTCCTGTGCTCCAACTTGCTCCCATTCCCTCTTGTCCTACCATTGGATGCCATGGAGCAGAGCCTGGCTCTCTCCTCCTCACACTCACCCTTCCCATATTTCTAAGCATTGCTGAGGTCTCCTCTCAGTCTCCTCTTGTCCAGGCTGAAGAGACCCAGCTCTCTCAGCCTGTCCTCCTAGGGCACATGCTCCACTCCTTTCAGGATCTTGCTGGCCCTGGGCTGGACTCTCTCCAGCAGCTCCCTATCCTTCTGGAGCTGAGGGGCCCACAACTGGACACAGCATTCCAGGGGAGGCCTCCCCAGGGCACAGGAGAGGGGAGAAGAACCTCTCTGGCTCTGCTGGCCACGCTCCTCTTCATGCATCCTAGGATGCCATTGGCCTCTTGGCCACAAGGGCACATTGCTGCCTCATGGGCATCCTCCTAGCCACCAGCACTCCCAGAGCTTTTTCCCCAGGGCTCTTCTCCAACACATCAGTTCCCAGTCTCTACTGATCCCTGGGGTTCCTTCTCTGGGCAGCACTTGGCAGTGCAGACCCAATGCCAAAGGCACCAGAGCTTTGAGCTGTGAGCTCTGAGCTCCTGTGGCTGCAAGGAGTGCAACCCAAGCAGTGAACTGCTCCATCCCTTTTGGGCTTTCTCATCCCCCACTCCTGATTTGCAAAGAGGCCTTTGGGCTACACCAATTCATTCCAAGGCTGTGCTTGCTGCCTTTCTCCTCCTCTCTCCTGAGCCTGCACCTACCTGCAGCTGCAGCTCAGCTCAATGGCAATTGGCAGCAGGAGGGGAGCCCCAACCCCCAGAGCTCCTTTCATGTTTCCCCAGGGAGCTGGGGAATGTCTCTCCCATCTCCCATCGTGGGTGGCACAGAGCTAAATCCTCTCCTTCAGCAGCAGAACACGTTCAGGAGGTGCCAGGGCTTCCTCTCTGACTTCAGCTGCAGGATTTATAGCTCCAGAGCTGTCAAGCTACAGCCCCAGCAGCTGCTCCAGAGGAATCCCTAAGCTGGGAAGAGCTTCCCAGCCCTTCCCCAGCCAGCTGCTTCACTCTTTGGCTCAGTGTTCCTTCCCTTGTACAGCAAATATCACTGCCAGGAGGGGATCCTGTGCCTCACAAGCAAAGGCTTTGAAAGGCTACAAGCAAACCTTTCCATGCCTGGCATTCCCATCATGGTGCTGATGTGGGATGGGATGCTCAGACTCTAAGGAATCAGGTCCCTCATGTACTTAATTCTGGGATGGGATGCTCAGATTGACAGGAATCAGGTCCTTTGTGTACCTAATTTTGGGATGGGATACTCAGATTCTAAGGAATCAGGTCCTTCACATACTTAATTTTGGGATGAGATGCTCAGATTCTAAGGAATCAGGTCCTTCACATACCTGATTTTGGGATGGGATGCTCAGATTGACAGGAATCAGCTTCCTCACATACTTAATTTTGGGATGAGATGCTCAGGTTGACAGGAATCAGGTCTCTCACATATCTAATTTTGGGATGGAATGCTCAGATTGACAGGAATCAGCTTCCTCACATACTTAATTTTGGGATGAGATGCTCAGATTCTAAGGAATCAGGTCCTTCACATACTTAATTTTGGGATGGGATGCTTGGATTGACAGGAATCAGCTTCCTCACATACTTAATTTTGGGATGGGATGCTTGGATTGACAGGAATCAGCTTCCTCCCTTACTTAATTTTGGGATGGGATGCTTGGATTGACAGGAATCAGCTTCCTCCCTTACTTAATTTTGGGATGGGATGCTTGGATTGACAGGAATCAGCTTCCTCCCTTACTTAATTTTGGGATGGGATGCTCAGATTCTAAGGAATCAGGTCCTTCACATACCTAATTTGGGGATGGGATGCTCAGATTGACAGGAAACATGTTCCTCACATGTCTAATTTTGGGATGGGATGCTCACATTGAGAGGAATCAGGTCCTTCATGTACTTACTTTTGGAGACCCAGGTTTGGGAATTGGGAGCAGCAGATAGAATTCCCAAGTCCCTGACACTGAGCCCTGAAATCCAGGACTCCATATGGCACAGACAAGCTCCTCTACACATGCCCAGGAAGATGAGTCCTCCAGGAATGTGGCTTTAGGGATCCCTTTGGCAACCTCAGACCATTTCTCCTTGGGTTAATGATTGTTAGGAGGTTGATTCTCCAGCTTTACTCCACTGGAATGAGACTTAATCATACCTTTTTTTGGGGGGGGGTNGGGCAGCTCACGTCTCCAGGATGAAGAACTCCTGCCTGCCTAAGCTCATGCTCTATGGGCAACTTGCCCCTGGCTGTGGCAAGAGAGGAGCCCCGAAGAGGAGATGCAAGGACTCCCTGAAACAACAGCTCAGCCTTGGCCATATTGCTCCCCTGAGCTGCTCTCCTCTGGCCTCCACTCAGCAGCTCTGCACACACACTAGTTTGAATGCCATGGATGGTTTGGAGCAGGCACGCAGGATCACTCTGGAGGAGAAAAGACAGCATAGAAAGAATCGTGTCTTGCAGCTTCTACCTCCTGAGGAGTCCTTGTGCTGTGCCTTTTGCAACTGCTCTTGTCTGTCCCAAATTGGCCTTTGCAGCCAGCAGTGCTTGGAAAAAGCACTTGGGAAGAGCATGGATGGAGCCCTCCCCAGAGCCTGGCCATGATGAAGTGAAAATGGAGCTTCCCAAGCCATCCCCACCCCTCTCCAGAAGCTGGCTCCAACAGACAACATTCCCAAAGTCATCAGATGGGAGAGTTGGCAGCACAAGAAAGAACTAAATAACAGGAGAGACTTCTCAGCCCAACAATGTCAAGGGGTGCTTTGTCATTCCATTTCATGGAGCTTAAGCTTCTGCTCTGACTTTCTTGGTCTCCCCAAAATAAAGCAGCCTTCTCCTTGAACTCTCCAAGCCCTCCTGGTGAGCTGGGATGAGGCAGAGGCAGCAAGTTACTGTGTCCCAGCCTGTCTGCCCTGCTGCAGGACATCAAAGAGGACTTCAGAGATGAATCAAACCCAGCTCTGGCTGAATTAACTTGCACTCCTTTGGGTCAGGCTTGGCTCAGCTCCTGGCTAACCTCTGGTGCCACCAGCTGCCTTGCCCTGAATCCTAGAAAGCTCCAGTCTGCTTGGCTTTGGAGAGTGCCCAGCCACAGCAGCCTCCTGGGAGCAGCCAGGGTGCTTATTAAATGCAGGGGAATAGCACCAGGGCAGCAGGAAATTGTAGCCTTCAAGGAGATGGAGAGCTCTCATTTGGTGTCCCTCTGGCACCAGGCACTGCTCAGGTCACATCTGACTTCATGAGCTAGGCCAGCCTCCTTGGCAAGGTCTTCTTGTGCTCCCAACCCAGCACTGATCCTCCCTCTCCATCCTACTGCCATGAATTCATGGATTAACTCCCAACCCCAAGCCCTGCTAGAGGGAAGGGAATGGCCACAAATCATCTTCAAGTGACTGACAGATGACCATCAGGTTGTCCCTGGGATAAGAACTAAAGATGTTCTCCAGGGAATGGAGGAGGTGCTGGGGCTGTTGGCCAGGGCTCCTGGGCTCTATTTCCAGCTGTGGGTGGCATTGTGGGATAGGGAGGGAATTGGAAGGCAGGATGTTGGCCTCTGCTCATGGCTTTAGGAGCTGGTGACTGGGTCCTTGGATCTTGCTTGAGGGACTTAGAGCAAAGGAACTGGTCACTTGGTCCTTGGATCTTCCTTGAGGGACTCACAGCAAAGGAACTGGTCACTTGGTCCTTGGATCTTCCTTGAGGGATCAGAGCAAAGGAAGTGGTCACTTGGTTCTTGGATCTTCCTTGAGGGATCACAGCAAAGGAAGTGGTCACTTGGTCCTTGGATCTTCCTTGAGGGATCAGAGCAAAGGAAGTGGTCACTTGGTTCTTGGATCTTCCTTGAGGGACTTAGAGCAAAGGAACTGGTCACTTGGTCCTTGGATCTTCCTTGATTCTAAGGAATCAGGTCCCTCCCATGCCTAATTTTGGGCTGGGATGCTCTTGTTTTCCAGCATGTCCCAAGCATTGGATCACAGTTCTGGGCTCAGCATGTTGCAATAACACCAAGGAGATCCAAAGCCAGCAGAGCAAAGGCAGTCCTGGAGAGCTGCTGACCTCAGATGACTTGCTTATCCATTTGAAGCATCAATGGCATCCTGGAGCAGGAATAAGAGGAGGAATCTCACTCAAGGCTAAGCTTGGGACAAGCTTCTGAGCCTTCTCTCTACAGCTCAGAAGGTTTCCTGCTGCTGGCCCTGGAAGGGTTAATAAAGGATTTGACAGATGCTTTATGAGCTTTCCTAGGGTGTTTTTTGGTTGTTGTTTAAAGCTTTCATTCATCTTCTTTCCCTGTCCCATGTCCACTCCCACCTTGCCATGGAGCCCTTAGGGCAGAGCTCCTAGGGAAGCCTGAGCTCCATGGTATGTGTGTGGCTGCTGGAGACCAGGCTGGGTGGTAAAATGACTTCAAAAAGGGACCAGGGAGCTGCAGGAAGGTGTAATTCCCAACCTGGCTGAACCACCCTCCCAGGCTGTTTGAAGTAGCTAAGAGCAGAGCAGCATCAGAGGAGCTTGGCAGGAGCTGCAGAAGGAAGCTAGAAGGAGTTTGCAGGCACAAGAAGGACAAACCTACAGGCATTGTTCTGCTGTCACCTCAAGAGCTCACTGAAGACCACCAGGACCTCTTGCTTCTGATGTTGGGAACAGCTTCCAGTGCAGGAGAAGAGGGGAAGATACCTTCAGTGTGCTGAGGTTGAGATGGAAAACTCATCATGGCTATGCTTCGTGAACAAAGGTCCAGGGAGGGCTCCATCCATGCTCTTCCCAAGAGCTTTTCCCAAGCGCTGCTGGCTGCAAAGGAGAGAGTGAGAAGGTCTCCCCTGAGCCTCCTCTTCTCCACACTAACCAACCCCACTTCCCTCAGCTGCTCTCCATCAGATTTCTTCTCCATGTCCCTCACTAGATGATCATAATCCTCCCATCCACAGCTAAGCAGATGTCCTAGAAACATAGAGTGGGTTGGGTTGGAAAGGACCTTCAAGGTCCTGTAAGCTCCATGTAGCCATGGCCTGGGACACCTTCCCCTAGAGCAGTCAGAGCCAGGCAAAAAGGCAAAGGAATCCTAAGGGTTTCTAGGCAATGAATCCCTAAGAGACTCCTTTTTTTCCCTTCCTCTTCAGCTCCCAGCTTGCCCACAAGATGCTGGCTTTGGCAGCTGCTTCTGCTAGCTGCTGGCTCAACACTTGCTGCTTGCTGTTCCTGTGCACAAGCTGCAGCTCCAACAGGCTGCCATCCAACAACAAGACTTGAAAGGCAAATGTTGTCACCTGCAAGGCTCCAGTGACACTGCCAGAGCTGCTGCAAGTCACCTCTCCCCCAGCCCAGCAAGCAAGCTCTTCCCAAATCCAGGCTGAAGGTCTCTGGCTGAAGGCCAAAGGATGATGTGAAACCTGAAACCAGGCAAGTTCAGCCCAGTTTCATGTTTTGTAACTTTGCTGTTGCATAGCTCTGCCTAATGCTGAGCTTCATGGTTCTGGGCTGCTTGGTTGAGTCCTTCCCAATGCCAGAGAAGATGCTATGGTTCTATCTAAGGTGCATTCCTGGAGGTATCCATGCTGTCCTCTCCAACAAACCTACTTCATCTGATGGAAGTCCAGAAGGAGAGGAAGTGTTTGGCCCTAAAAGGCTGAGCATGAAGTATCAGTATCTCTCCATCTCTTTGCTGTCATCATCCCAGGGTTGAGTCATGCCACTTGCCCAATAAAACGGGAACTGGCACACTGCAATGGGAAGAGGAATGTGGTTGGGAGGCAGGAGGCAGGGCAACTCAGCCCAGCAGCCACTGAGGGGCTAGGAGGAAGCAAGGCTGGAGGAGAAGCCCAGGGACATGTCCCAAAATCACACAGCCACTGAAAGGTAAAGGGCTGGAAGGGACAGAACAGATCATCGAGTCCAACCTCCCTGTCAGAGCAGCAGAGCCTAGAGTAGGTTCACCTAGAGTAGATTCACCTAGAGTAGATTCACCTAGAGTAGGTTTACCTAGAGTAGATTCACCTAGAGTAGATTCACCTAGAGTAGGTTCACCTAGGGTAGGTTCACCTAGAGTAGGTTTACCTAGAGTAGATTCACCTAGAGTAGATTCACCTAAAGGAGATTCACCTAGAGTAGGTTCACCTAGAGTAGATTCACCTAAAGGAGATTCACCTAGAGTAGGTTCAGCTAGAGTAGCTTCACCTGGAGTAAGTTCAACTAGAGTAGATTCACCTAAAGGAAATTCACCTAGAGTAGGTTCACCTAGATTAGATTCACCTAGAGTAGGTTCACCTAAAGGAGATTCACCTAAAGCAGATTCACCTAGAGTAGGTTCAGCTAAAGTAGATTCACTTAGAGTATATTCACTTAGAGTAGATTCACCTAGACAGAGTAAGTTCACCTAGAATAGATTCACCTAGAGTAGATTCACTTAGAGTAGGTTCCCTAGAGTAGGTTCACTTAGAGTAGGCTCACCTAGAGCAAGATTCATCCAAGAGCAGATTCACCTAGAGTAGGTTCATCCAGAGTAGATTCACTTAGAGTAGGATCACCTAGATAGAGAAGGTTCACCTAGAGCAACTTCACCTAGAGTAGATTCACCTAGAGTAGATTCAGCAAGAGAAGTGCTGAGGGCCATGGTTTGCTGGTGAGTGCTGTGAATCTGTGTTGTTCTTTACTTGGGGTTCTGCTTGTGCCCACAGCTGCCTGCTGAGGGGAAGAGCTCATTGCACAAGAGACAGAGACAAAGGAGAGTTGCCCATGCCAAGAACCTGGCTCCAGATGCTTGGCAAGGCACAGCTGGACCTGAGGAGGCAATGGGAAGAGCTGAGCCTTGGAGAGGACAGTGAAAAAGCTGACTTCTTGCCCACCTCCTTCCCTCCTCAGCACCTCTGCTCTGGGGGTGGGGGGTGACTGGGAACCACTAATCCTCTCCTTGGATCCTTCCTGTCACAAGCTGCTTCTCCTGCACGATGCCTGCTGCCTTCCAGATTGTCTCCTCCCCAGCTGCAGAGGTGTCACAACACATCTGTGCCAGGAGCCTTGGAGAGAAGGGGTGGAAGAAGGGAAAAATGTGGAAAGGGAGCTCCTGGAGCCATGTCCTGCTGGCTCCATCAGCACAAGCCTTTCCTGGGGGTGGGAAGTCCACATCCATGCTGAGGAGAGCACACTAGGCTTGCTGAGAGCATCACCTGGCAGCTAAGCTCAAGGCTTGGAGGGAGCTGGGGACTGGCAGGGGGTTTGTTCCTTCTCCTCCTTTTCCCTGCTGGTCTCTAAAGGGTAGGCAGGAGGCTGTTATTTGTGGGGATGAAGAGGTTGGTTCCTTGGGTGGTTAGAGCTTTGGAAGTTCTTCCCCAGCCAAGCTCTGGGCTTGGCTTGCTGCCTGGGAGGTCTTCAAAGCAAAGGAGAGGAGGTGGGGAAGAGAAGAAAAGCATCAGCCCCTTCCTCTATCCCAGCATAGTGATGCTAGGGAGAAGGGAGCCACCTCCCAAGCCTGATGTGCTCCTGGAGTTGCCCATGGGCAAAGCTGTGGGATAATATTGGAATGCTTAGTGCCACAAGTGTTCCTTGCATTAGAGACTCTTGGCTAGGAGATTGCTCTTACCTCAAAGGCAAGATGGGACATGGACAAGCTGGGAAGCACAGAGAGACCTAGGCCACTGCCTTTCCTTGGAACATGCACCATCTCCATCCCAAGGAAGGCAGAGAACTAAAACAGGACACAGAGCTCTCATTCTTCTCTCTTAGGAAGGGCTGGAGACCAAAGGAGAGAAGCTGGGACCAGGAGGCATTACACCAAGGTCATTCCTGACACCTCCTCTGCAGTATCCACTTGGGTTGGAAGCTGGAATTGAATGAGTCCTTGAACCAGGCAGAGCTCAATCAGCATCTTCCTTCCCTGTGCATCTCTTTCCTTCCTCCAGTGGGAAAGTCATCCTCTTTCTTCTCCCCAAAGCCTGGAGGCCTCACTGAAGGCTTCCCAGGGTTGTGGAGCTCTCATGAATGAAGACACTGACTAGGCAGAGATTTTTCTGGCCTCTTCCCAAGCTTCAGCTCTCTCCACCAGGCTGGGTGGCCAGGCTCCATGGCTCCAATGTGTGTTTGCCCCTGACAAAGCAAGGAGGAGAGTCTTTCTCCTCCTCCGACCCTTCCACCTCTTCCCAGAAGACAAGAAACTTTCTCCCTGGGAAGAAAAAGAAATGTTTCGTTTGCTGTGTTGTTCTGGGAAAGCATCCAGAGACAAGGAAGGAGGAGGAAAAAAACACCCAACCCAACCCAACACAAAAACAACAAGTCCCAATATTCCCTGTTTCAGATCAACTGGAAAAATAAAGTTCATTCTTGGAAAGAGAGCAAAGGAAATGGTTTCATCTCAGACTGGTTCCAGTTCCAAACTGGTTTTGCTTGTGCACACACAAAGCCTCTCCCAAGGAGTTTCCCAAGAGAGGGAACCTCTCTAGAAGCAGCAGAGTCATTCCTCATGGGTCCTGCTGCCCCAGAGCTGGAGTTTATCCTACAGAATCCAAGCATCAGCATCCTTGGAGCCTACAAAGTGTCCTTGTGGTGCTTCTGGGGCTCAGCTCCATGGTGGAATTGCCACTGCCACAGTGCCCCAGGAGCATCTGGGCTTCCAAATCCATCTGTGGCAAGCAAAACAACCTCACTGATGCACAGCCCTTGGAAAAGCCAAGGGAATTGCAGTGATCAGACCCCCACATGCTGTCAGGAGGGTTGGGAAATGCAGAGAGACAGGTCCAAGTCTCCTCTGGTCAATGCCAATACAAAGCTGAAAGAGATCCACTGAGATTTATCCTGGCTTGAGTTGAAGCAGCTTCCAGCTAAGGAAGGGATTTTCCTCTCCCTGACAGAAGCTTTGTGCTTTCAGGGCTGGCTAAAGCACACTGAACTGCTTGCAGCTCTGCCCCAGCAGTGTCCAGAGGGATCCTGCCAGAGCTGAACCTTTCCAAGAGGAAGATCCACCCAGCACTGATGTCTCTGTGCTACCTGAAGGGCCACAAATGCCACCAAGGTGCCCCAGAGGTGACAAACTCACAGCCAGGCCTCCTGGGCCTTTGGCAGCAGAACTCCCTCCTATTGTATTGTCAACCCTCTGTCACCATCAGCATCTTCCCTTTCACCACCACTTCCTTTGGGATGCCAGTGATGCTAGAAGCCTCCCAGTCCCTGAGAAAGAGCAAAACTGCTGTCAGCTGCAGTGCACACCTCAGAGGACTCCATCAGAGTGATGCAAGTGCTTCTCCTTCCAGCTCCAGCAGCTACTAGCTCAGCTCCAAGCATTACTGATGTGTTGGAGAAGAGCCCTGGGGAAAAAGCTCTAGGAGTGCTGGTGGCTAGGAGGATGCCCATGAGGCAGCAATGTGCCCTTGTGGCCAAGAGGCCAATGGCATCCTAGGATGCATAAAGAGGAGCGTGGCCAGCAGAGCCAGAGAGGTTCTTCTCCCCTCTCCTGTGCCCTGGGGAGGCCTCCCCTGGAATGCTGTGTCCAGTTGTGGGCCCCTCAGCTCCACAAGGCTAGGGAGCTGCTGGAGAGAGTCCAGCCCAGGGCCAGCAAGATCCTGAAAGGAGTGGAGCATGTGCCCTAGGAGGACAGGCTGAGAGAGCTGGGTCTCTTCAGCCTGGACAAGAGGAGACTGAGAGGAGACCTCAGCAATGCTTAGAAATATGGGAAGGGTGAGTGTGAGGAGGAGAGAGCCAGGCTCTGCTCCATGGCATCCAATGGTAGGACAAGAGGGAATGGGAGCAAGTTGGAGCACAGCAGGTTTAGTATTAACCTGAGGAGAAACTTGTTTGCAGTGCAGGTGCCAGAGCACTGGCCCAGGCTGCCCAGGAGCCTGTGGAGTCTCCTTGTCTGGAGCCATTGCAGAGCTGCCTGGACACATTGCTGTGTGAGCTGGTCTAGGTGCTCCTGCTCTGGCAGGGGGGTTGCACTAGATGATCTTTCTCTGTCCCTTCCAACCCCTCACATACTGTGATTCTGTGGTTCATTACTCCTGGGTTAAAAGCAGTTGAAAACATCCAACAGTGAGTTCCATTGCAATGAGTGAAAGCTCAGGGGCTAGGAGACAGCTCACCAGGCCATGATGCCAAGCTAGTCCCTGACTTGGTTAGGTTGCTGCCCCTGCTTTGTAGCTCTGCCAGCTCCTGTGACCAGGCTGCTGGCGACCAGAGACCTAGCCACAGCTCTTCTCTGTCTCTGGAGAGCCCTCCCAGGAGGAAATGTGGTTTCACAGTGGCTGCTTGTCCGTGGGATCTATTTGGAGACATGACCCCACCCTCCCAAGGGCTTGATGGATGACCAGCCAGGAGGATAAAAGGCTTTCCTCTTAAAGAAACCCAGCTAAATATAAACCCTCCTCTGGCTTTCATGTGTCTTGAGCACTAACTGAAACCAGCTGCAAGGGTGAAGCTGCTCTCTGGGCTCTAACCATTGTCTCACACAGGCAGCTCTGGACCTCAGAAGCTCCTCCAGGAGCCAGCAACCAGGCTGCCAAAGGTGGGAGTGGGCTGGAGATGCTCCCATGGGAGCCAACTCCAACCTTAGGGCACTGCCAAGGCTTTGGCATTGATGCTGAGAGGAAGGGGCTGGTTGAACCTGAAGATGATTTGCTTGGGGCAATGCAGAAGGAGCTCATCACCTCTTCACAGTGTCACAGAATGGCAGGGGTTGGAAAGAGCATCCCATGATTCCATGGTTATATGATCCTATGATTCCATGGTTATATGATTCTATGATCCTAAGATTCCATGATCCCATGGTTATATGATTCTATGATTCCATGGTTATATGATTCTATGATCCCATTATTCCATGGTTATATGAGTCTATGATCCTATGATTCTATGATCCTATGATTCCATGATCCCATGATTCCATGGTTATATGATCCTATGATCCTAGGATTCCATGATCCCATGATTCCATGGTTATATGATTCCATGATCCCATGATTCCATGGCTATATGATTCCATGATTCCATGGTTATATGATCCCATGATTCCATGGTTATATGATTCCATGATCCCATGATTCCATGGCTATATGATTCCATGATTCCATGGTTATATGATCCCATGATTCCATGGTTATATGATTCCATGATCCCATGATTCCATGGCTATATGATTCCATGATTCCATGGTTATATGATCCCATGATTCCATGGTTATATGATCCCATGATCCCATGATCCCATGGTTATATGGTTCCATGATCCTATGATCCCATGATTCCATGGCTATATGATTCCATGGTTATATGATCCCATGATTCCATGGTTATATGATCCCATGTTCCCATGATCCCATGGTTATACGATTCTCTGATCCCATCCCACCTACCCCATCCTAGCCTTCCTCCCCAGGCACAGCCTCACTCACCCTGCATCCTTCCTCCTCCTCCTCCTGCCCCTGGTGCTCCCAGAGCCTGGGGATGGAGAGCTGTGTCCTGGGCTGTTCCCTGGCTCCCTGCCCCAGTAGCTCCTACGCCTGGGAGCCCAGTTTAGCAGGCTGCTTTTCCTGCCTCCCAAAGAGAGCTGCTTGGGCTCCAGGCACCTTCTCCTCTGGACTCTGCGGAGGATGCAGCCTTGGAATAGAAAAAGGAAGGGACACCTAAAAATAAAGCTTAATTACAGAGGGAAAGGGTGTTTGGAGTTCAGAGCTCTTGGCCCTGCTGGGAAGTGGTAACTTGAGGCTCCAAGCTCCCTGTTGTAGGAGATTTAAAGCTCTCTGGAAAGCTCTTAGCTACCAGGAGCTGCCTTGAGCCCCTCAAGAGCCCAAAGGGAGCTCTGGGATAGGGAGAGAGAGAGCAGCAAGGCCTCTGTGAGGTATCTGTGGCAGCCAAACACAGCTTGTCCTGTCCTAAGTCAGCAGGCAGTTTGCCTCATCCCTTTGGGACACCTTCGACAAGCAGTGTGCAGTGGCACAAGGTCACATCCTGGGGCTGAGGTGAGGTGGCAGGATGGGCAGCAGCCTTAGGAAGGTTTAGGAGTGCTGCCTCACTCCCTTGGCTGACAGCAGGTGGGGGTTAGGAGTTTCTATCAGCTTGTGGGGAGCAGGAGAGCAAGCTATGGGTTGAAGCTGAGGCAGCTGGAGTCTTCTTAATCCAGGCTAGGGGATGAGATGATGGAGAGCAGCCCTGCAGAAAAGGCCTTGGGGTGCTGGTGGCTGAGAAGCTGGCCATGAGCAAACAGTGCACGCTGGCAGCCCAGAAGCACAATGGCATCCTGGGCTGCAGCAAGAGAAGCGTGGCCAGCAGAGCCAGAGAGGTGATTGTGCCACTGCACTCTGCTCTGCTCACACCTCCTCTGCAATACTGGGTCCAGCTCTGGAGCCCTCAACACAGAAAGGCCATGGAGCTGATGGAGCAGGTGCAGAGGAGGCCACGAGAATGCTCAGGGGCTGGAACACCTCTGCTCTGAGGACAGGCTGAGGGAGCTGGGATTGTTCAGCCTGGAGAAGAGAAGGCTTCAGGGGAACTACTAGTGACCTTCCAGGACCTAAAGGAACTTGCAAGCAGGCTGCAGAGGGCCTGTTTGCAAAGGCCTGCAGGGAAAGGACAAGGGGCAATGGTTTGAAATTGGAGAAGAGTAGATTTAAACTGGATATTAGCAAGAAGTTCCTCCCCATGAGGGTGGTGGAACACTGGCCCAGGTTGCCCAGGGAGGTGGTTGAGTTGCCATCCCTGGAGGCATTGCAGGTGAGGCTTGCCAGGGCTCTGGGCAAGCTGCTCTAGTTGGGGATGTCCCTGGCCACTGCAGGGGGGTTGGACTAGATGAGCTCCAGAGGTCCCTTCCAACCCAAACCAGTCTAGGATTCCATGATTACTCTGTTCTAGTTTAGATGTTTTCCTGCCACCTAATTGTCCTTCTGAGATGATCCAACCAGCCACAACTTAATGAATTGCATTTAGCTCCATCTCCTGTCTACAAGGGATGAACTCCAGGGAGGAAACAAGCTGGCCAAGAGAAAAGCAATCCTGAGGTCCTTAGTGTGCACTGGCTGCAAATCCACACCCCTTCCTTCTCCCACTGAAACCTTGGGGAGCACAGGAGCCACTCAGCAATTCCTCTTATCAGTTTGGGAGAAGTTGTCTCCTAAGCTCTCACAACACAATTAATGAGCTAAGCCATCAGGTTTGAAGCTGGTCTGGTTGAGAGCATCTCCAGTAACATCATCTGCCCCCTCCTAGGCTGCCTGGCAGTGACTCAGAGGGCACAGCATCACCTGCTGAATCATCAGCACAACTTCCTGCACCACTTGGCTCCATGGGGACAAGTCCCAAATGGGAATCAAGTCACCAAGCCAAACACCTCTTGGCTTAGGGGAGCTGCAGGACTGCTTGGCCAAGAAATGCTGAGGTCTGCCCTGAAGGTCTGTGCTCAGCAAGGCTCCTGATGGTAGGAGTTCTTCTTCACCAAGCTCTCCTGACTTCAGATGGACCCAAGTGGAACTAGCAAGGCTGGGAAGGTGTTCAGGGAATCACTAGCTCTTGTACAAAGCTCTCCCAGAGAGGGAGAGGAAGGGAAGCACAAGCAGAAGTGACCTGCCTGAGGTGGCAGGGAGCTCAAGAGAGCAGCCAGCTCCCCACATCTCCCTTGCCCAGGCCTCTCCTGCCTCCAGCTGCCAGGCTGGGCAGCTCAGGTGCACTGCTGCTCCCTCTGCAAGCCATGGGTGCTTGCACAGGAGGAACAAGACAGGACAGGCAGTGCCACATCCTTCCCCTTTGCCTGGGGAGCCTTGGTTATCTCCTGTGCTCAGCCTGAGAGGCTCCAGCTGTCCGTCTGGGCAGGACAGGAGCTCTGCCTGTTGGCTACACCTTGACTGGCTCTGTCTGGCACCTTTGGCTCTCTCTCTTCTTCCACTCACTGCTCCCAGCACTGTCTCTGTCTGCCTGGCTCCCTGCTCCAGGAGAGCTGAGCCTGGCTCCCTGCTGCCCTGCCTCTGGCACTTCTGGCAGCATCATTCCACGTGTGGGAGGAGGTTGGGGGAAGAAGGGAAGAGCTCTGAGGTTTAACACGACCCAAACCGGATGCTTGCAGCACCCTGAGCCAAGCAAGGGGAGGTGGAGGAGCTGCTCCTTGGGGCCAGGCAAGGAGGCAGGGCTGGCAGGGAGCTGGGAGCACTGCAGCAGGAGAGGTGAAGGCAGCTGGCAAGCAGCAGGCAGGGATGCTGGCTCCAGGGTCACTTTCCATCTCCTCCACACCTAAAGCACTTGCTTTGTCTTGGTATGTGCCCCAGAATCAGATCCTGCCCTGTTCTCCAGTCCTTCTCTCCGAGGAGTGCTTCACTGTTGGGTTCCTGCTGGGAGCTGAGGGGGGATCAGGGGATGAAGTTATTCCCAGCAGAGGAAAAGTAGACCAATAAAAGACATTGCACTAGAACAAAAAGGGTCTGATTTGATGGTTAGCAGTGAAGGAGATCTTGGGGCTGCACAGAGCATCCTCTAACTGCTGTGGGGAAACTGAACCCAAGAGAATGAAGGTAATGTGTGAAGAACCAAATGTAAGTCAAGGAAATCTCAACTGACTGTAGAATCATCGAATCCTAGACTGGTTTGGGTTGGAAGGGAGCTCTGGAGCTCATCTAGTCCAACCCCCCTGCAGTGGCCAGGGACATCCCCAACTAGAGCAGCTTGCCCAGAGCCCTGGCAAGCCTCACCTGGAATGCTTCCAGGGATGGGAACTCAACCACCTCCCTGGGCAACCTGGGCCAGTGTTCCACCACCCTCATGGGGAGGAACTTTTTCCTACTGTCAAGTCTAAATCGACTCTTCTCCAATTTCAAACCATTGCCCCTTGTCCTTTCCCTGCAGGCCTTTGCAAACAGGCCCTCTGCAGCCTGCTTGCAAGTTCCCTTTAGGTCCTGGAAGGTCACTAGTAGTTCCCCTGAAGCCTTCTCTTCTCCAGGCTGAACAATGCCAGCTCCCTCAGCCTGTCCTCAGAGCAGAGGTGTTGCAGCCCCTGAGCATTCTCGTGGCCTCCTCTGCACCTGCTCCAGCAGCTCCATGTTCTTTCTGTGTTGAGGGCTCCAGAACTGGACACAGTATTCCCAGTGAGGTCTCAGCAGAGCAGAGTCAAGTGGTCCAGCCACTGACCCATCCTCCTTTGGAGCTGAACAAAACCAGGGCTGAACTCTTCCAACCTCACCTTGCACCTCTCTCAGACTCCAGCACAGTGGTAGCTGGAAGGGACCTCTGGGGATTACCCAGT
>VWZO01022829.1:0-10933 GCA_013396975.1 Bucco capensis
AAGCAGACGTTGGAGCTTCCCTTGCAGTGGAGGTACACCATGGCATTGATGTTCCGCCTCTAACAGGATTGCAGCTCTCCTTGACAAGATGGACTGTGAGAGTGATGTTTGGACTATGGAAGTGACAGGAAAAAGTGACTCTTGTGTTGGACTCTGGAAAGTGAATAAACTAAGAAGCTGGTTTGCTGTGTGGGTTGAAGAACACTCAGCTGAGAGAGTAATGAAAGTTGAATTTATTGTTTGATTAGAAAAATGTTTTCAATCTTGAACCTAAGCTTAAGCAAGCTCTCATAGTCGTATTGTGTGCAATCTTTACATTTTTTTGCATTTTGCTTTGTGTACCTTGCTTGCTATCATGTATGCAGTGACTGATCAATCGTAGTTTCTCTTAAGTTCTTGTTTTGCAGCAAAAGAAAACAAAAAAGGAAGATATGGGGGAAACCATGGATTAGAGTGGAGCAGACAGCCATGAGAGAATTGAGAGACAGCAAGGAAGATGCAGAAATGTCTGACTTCATGGGAAGAGTTGCTGAGTTTGGAGAATTGGCTTGAAGCAGAACAGCAAGAACAAAGAACCCCAGTTTCACACAGCTGTGAAATGTTAGATTAGAAGCATAGAGATAGTTTCTTCAAGGTTATGTGCTATGCAGCTAGCCTGAGATACAAGGGAGTAGTTAGAAGACCTTTGTTAGTTTAGCTGAGCTCGTGAATTATAACTGGACAATGTGGTACTCCCTTTAGCAGGTGCTGATAGCATTGTATTGCTTGGGGGAGGAGGTTATAAAAAGGCTGTGTGAGAAATAAACACTCTCTCGGTCGCTCCTCTCCTGGGGTCTCTGTGTGGCTCTTTTGGGCATCTCGGGGACCATGGTGGGGGGAGCGCACCCACTAAGGGGGAGCGCACCCTCAACCGCCGCAGTTAAATACTTCTAAACAAGTATAAACCTTTGAATTGCATTTACTGAAAAGGTTTATTCATACATCTCAGTGTTTTTCACTTTAGTTTCTTTATTCATTTCTAGAAAATGCAGACAATTCCTGCCCCCTTCACAATATGCTCTTGAATAACCTCAAATTCTTTGTGTATTTAGATGTTAGTGAATCTCTAGCTATGTGTAAACCAACTTGAAATCTTCAATTCAAGGAAGTATCATGTGTTACAAGTTTGTAGATGTATCCTGACCTCCGTGTGCTTCTAGTATAGAAAAACTGAATGAGTCCCATGAAAATTAAGGGGCAGAGGGGATGGTTACCAGTGAGCTCAGAAATGCTACAACAGAGGTACAGTACTATTTTCACTTCGCTGGGGGTAGAAGAGGAGATATCAGTACCAGATGATTCTCAGATGAGCATCTACACCAGTGGAATAGATGGAATGTAGGAAAGAGAATGAAATAATAGTTTACAGAAAATAACTGGAACATCGATTTGTGACTCAATTAAATATTGTCCTTATGTGTTGTCCCTCATTAAATAAAAAAGGATGCAGTTTGCAGTACATGAACAAGCTGATAAGTAGCCTGAAGTAAAACTAAATCACTTTTGACTAAATTTCTGTACAAGTTTACATGAGTTGCTATGTCAGCCTGGAAAAGTGCAGTGTTAGTAGCAATTAGTGATTGTATCATCTATTCAAGGGAGAACCTCAAACTAGTAAAACTAAGATGTAGTTTACAAAATGTAAAGAAAAATGTCTTGAAAATAATTAATTGGTCCCAAGAGGCATTCCCTATTAACTTTATTCAAATAAAGGGAGAGTTCACAGGGACATTCCCCTAGTGAGGTCTCTCAAGTTTCTGGAGAACGCAGCCCCCTTTTATTCTACCTCCTGGCCACAGAAGGTCCCTCTCCCTTTCTCCATTATCTGGGAATATTTATGAGGTACAGACTCCACAGTTCCGCCTAGACACAAACTACTAACTCTTCACACATGCCTAAAAAATTACCTAACTCTGTTTTGCACTGGTCTGGCCTATCTAGAGTTGCTTCTATTAGTCTAAATAATGATGTTATGGCCCAGTCCCTCCTACAGACAGATGTTCATTCTTTGGATGGTCTCATTATTTGTGCAAGGACACAGATAGTTATCCATTTTCTGCTCAATTCCCCCCACTTTTGCTTTTTCATAATGTCCTTGCAAACCGGTCTAACATTTGATTATCTTTCCTGATCCAGTGTCCTTTGAGGGGGGCAATTGGCTTAACTTTAATAACACTTTAGGTGGTTCAGTATAATTCCTTACAGATTGTATTAATATATGTATCATACATTTGGCAGTAGCAATCTCTAGTATTAGAAGACAAAAGCCTGTTATTAAAGTTAATCCTAAGTGAGCTAGCCAGGTTCCCTATCCAGTTAGTCCCTAAGACTGCAAAAATTTGTAAAACACTTCCTGTCACTCTGGGGTTTTCTGTTTGTTTTGTTTTGTTTTGTTTTTAGTTTTTCCATCAAAGCCTTCAGATCTGATATTTTCCCTTCTATCACTTGTGAATTATCACTGATACGGAAGCAACATAATCCCTCAAACTCCTCACACTCATCGTTAGATCTTAATAATAATCCAATGCTGTTCTCTTCCGTAAAACTGCAGTTCTAATTTGTCCCACTTCCTCATTTAAAGTTGCTAGGGATTGTGAGGTGTAATTTACATTTTTTACAGGCTACATGCTACTTTGGATAGTTCACAATGGTGATATACAGTTAAACCTGGGACTCCTACCAAAGATGTAGCCAAGGCTCACCTTTAGACAGGAAATTTACCTCATCATTGCAGTCTTCCCTAAATTCTTGTAAATGCCGCTTCTGTCATCTCTCTTTGACTCCAAGGGGTTAGAGCCACAGTAACTTGTCCTAGAGAATAAGGTGTCCTCCTGTGGACAGGACAGGAGGTGCAATTTTGTACTTAAAACATCTTTCAGCCTTTGTTACATGAGATAACTTAATGGAAAGGATGTTTCTTGTCAATCTGGTGATGACAGGCCTGCAACCTTGTATTGCCTTATAAGATTACTATTAGAAGATTAGAAGTGGCAAACACTGAGAAATTCTGAATGACTTGTGGAGAGGTTTACTCCCCTACCATGCAAGTAGTCGTGATATTTTCTATTGACACGCCCCCTGCCATACAGAAAAATGTTCTATTTAATACTTTCTTAGACAGCCTCAACCACAGGTTTACTGGCTGGATAACTTCCAGGTGAGATAGCCATTGTCTCCAAGATGAAGGTCACGCTACAGATCCACAGTCTCATTGTGGGTGTTCAAATTCCTGCTTTCCTAGGCTTCCCCAAGAAAGTATGTATTCTCTCCTCCAGTGTCTTTCTGGATCCTTAACTTTAGTCCTTCATTTTGAATTTCCGGTGTCCACTTTTCTGGAGCTGGCACCCCTTTCACTCATGTGTGGTGTGTCCACCATTGTTCAGCTGTCTTGACAGCAGTCTCAGTAGTCGATAATGCTTGAAATGGTCACAGAATCACAGAATATTTGTGGTTGGAAAGGATCTCTCAGATCACCAAGTCCAAACAAACAAAGAAAAAAACACACACACAAAAAAATCTGCCACTAGAGCATGTCCTGGAGCACCACATCTACACGTTTCTTAAACACCTCCAGGGATAGTGATTCAACCATCTCCCTGGGAAGGCTGTTCTAGTGCCTCACCACTCTTTCTGTAGAGAATTTCTTCCTAATATCCAGTCTAAATCTGCCCCCTGTCGCAACTTCATACCATTCCCTCTGGTTCTGTCATTAGTTACTAAGGAGAAGAGGCCAACACTCACCTCTCTACAACCTCCTTTCAGGTAGCTGTAGAGGACAATGAGGTCCCCCCTCAGCCTCCTCCAAACTAAACATGCCCAGCTCCCTCAGCCTCTCCTCATATGACTTGTTCTCTAAACCCCTCACAAGCTTAGTAGCTCTTCTCTGGACATGCTCCAGCACCTCAATGTATTTCCTACAATGAGGGGCCCAGAAGTGAACACAGTACTCCAGATGAGGCCTCATAGGTGCTGAGTACGAGGGCACGATAACCTCCCTTCTCATGCTGACCACGCTATTCCTGATACAAGCCAGGATCCTGCTGGCCTTCTTGGCCACCTGGGCACACTGCTGGCTCATATTCAGCTGGCTGTCCACCAGCACCCCTGGGTCCTTTTCTGCTGGGCAGCTTTTCAGCCACTCATCCCCAAGCCTACAGCGACACTTGGGGTTATTGTGACCCAAGTGCAGGACACAGCACTTGGCCTTATTGAACCTCATACAGTTGGCCTCAGCCCATCGATCTAACCTGTCCAAGTCCTTCTGCAGATCCTCCCTGCCCTCCAGCAGATCAACACTCCCACAAAATTTGGTGATGTCTGCACACTGAGGGTGCTCTCAATCCCCATGTCCAGGTCATCAATAAAGATGCCAAACAAGACTGGCCCCAAAACTGAGCCCTGAGGAACACCACTGGTGACTGGCAGCCAGCTAGATTTCACCCCATTAATCACAACTCTCTGGTAACAGCCAGCCAGCAGTTTTTAACCCAGTGAAGAGTACATTTGTCTATACCATGATTCGCCAGTTTCTCCAGGAGAACGCTGTGGGATACTGTGCCCAAAGTCCAAGTAGAAAACATCCACAGTCTTCCCCCCATCCAAAAGGTGAGTCACATGGTCATAGAAAGAGATCAGGTTGGTTAAGCAAGACCTCCCTTTCATAAACCCGTGCTGGCTGGCCCTGATGCCTTGGCTGCCCTGCAATTGCTGTTTCTTTCTATTCTTTTACTAGGACCCAGTTTCCTGGTTGAGTATTATGTACAGCAAACTCCAGTGGCAGGGTCTGTGTCGGCTGGGCCTGCTGTCGTAGAGATTTCACAAGAGACAGTACTCTGGCCACATACTGGTTTAAATACAAGTTAGTAATTTCCACCTCCCTTCCTGGCCCAAAACTGATAGAATGAGGAATCCCAAACATTAGTTCATATGGGGACAGCTGAATGTGCCCCCCTTAGTTTAGCTCAAATTAGAGCTAAGACTAGTGGTAAGAGACATATCCATGGCATCTTAGTTTCTAGTACTAGTTTCAAAAGATGTTCCTTAATATCCCCATTCATTCTTTCTGCTCTACCTTAACTTTGGGGATTCCATGGAGTATGTAGCTCACAGTGTATTCCAAAAGCTGTCATTACTCCTTGAAGAATTTTCCCTGTAAAATGAGCTCCTCCTTCTGAGTCCATTGCCTCCACAATTCCACACCTCGGAATTATTTGTTCCAAAACCACTTTAATGACTGATGCAGTGGTTGCTGAAGTGACTGGAAATGCTTCTGACCACCCTGTTAGTTGACATTCTACTACCAGAAGATGTTTAAACCTTCTTGCTCAAGGCATTTCTGTAAAATCCACCTGACATCCCTATAAGAGATGTACAGCTCATGGTCACTCCCCCCCAGCAATGTCTCCAGCAACACAGCTATCAACCTTAGCACAAACCAGGCAGCCTTCTGTTGCTTGTTTTGCAAGAACAAAACCAAAACAAACAAAAACCTTAACACAGCATATTCTTTGAGGAAAGCTTCTGCCAGTCGTCAAGAACCCAATGACTCTCTTCATGTAGGTGTTATAGTATTTGTAAGGCCAGAGCCTTAGGTACCCATCGTTTCCCTATTTTAGGAAACCAATTACCCCCCTTTTTATTTGCCCCACTGACTTTAATAATTTCCAGTTCTTCTGGTGGAGAAGACATTTTCTTTGGTCCTTGGCCTACCCCACTTGGTGTCCTCTAACATGTATGATAGCTATTTCATTGAGTAAATACACAGCTTTCAGACGGCAGATTGTTAAACCCTCGTGTGCCAACATCATTCCCCAACAGGTCGACAAACCTCTTTCTTCCCACAATTTCCCAAACACTTGACCTACCCCATATGCATATTTAGAATCTGTATAAATGTTTATCACTTTCCCTTTGTTCAATTCACAGTATCTCATTAGGGTGTAAAATTCAGCTGTCTGAGCTGACCAAGTAGGAGTTTCCTCCCCTGTGTGATAACTTATCTTGTATACTGTTTCCCTTCTTTTATCTTAGAGGACCCATCATCAATAAACACATTCTCCCTTTCTTGCCAGGGAACATCTTGAAATTCTTCCATAACTTGAGTTTCTAAATCTAATACTTGAATACAATTATAAACTTCATTTGATCCTTTCTCACCCAAGCTTCCTAAGCAAGTAGCTGGTTTAAACCCTTCCCTGCTTTTGAATTCCAAATCCTCTTTTTTCATTTAACAGGTCTCATACTGTAATAACCTAGCATGGGTCATCCATTTTAATAACAAGAGCCCCTCTTCCCCCACACTGTAAGCGTTCAGGCCTCAGCTAGACCACCCTCTGGCCACTGTGTCCGCCATCCCAGAAAAAACAGTCTCTGAGCACCTCCTCTGCTTCTGCACCAAGATCCATTTAGCACCCTGTTTGATATCCATATATAACTCAAACTCTTTTCTTGCTAAGGCAGGGGCTTCACTTGCTCTCCAAAGCTCAAAAGTCCTGCTTACCATCGCAACCGCCCCTAGTCCTGGACAACAACATGTCCAAAACCCCCCACCCCAGACTCTCAATTCAAGCTGACAGACCACAGGCCCTCAGCCAATATACATGTCTCAAATATCCAGCCTTCCTTACCACCACCTGTACTTTCTTTCTCAGACAAAACTAAGTCATTCATTCACGTACTGCAATAACCTAGCCCCTGGGGGCTGAACAAAACCCCTCAATATTTTGTAAAGCCTGTCCAAATAGGACTGGTACTTCTGTACATCCCTGTGGAAGAGTCATCCACATGAACTGTTATTTCCCCTATTTCTTTTCCCCTTCTGTTCCCACTCAAAGGCAAAGTCCTCTGTGAGTGGGCCTTCCCAGAAAACATCTATTTATTTTCCTGAGGTTGTTGTGAAGTAAACACTTCTGGGTTTACTTCACAAGCCGTCTCAGATAATTTACACAATTCCACAGCAGTATTAGCCTCAATATCCCCTTTTGTAATGTGAATTTGAATCTCCAGTTTAGTCATCAGATTTCTTTCCAATAAATTACAACCACAATTTCCCACATATAAAAACTCCTGCATTTCATATTTGTCTCCTTATCCCTTGAATAACCAGCGCCTCCTTTTTTATATAACAAAAAAACCCACCCTCCTTTTGGCATAAAGTTGAAAGTAGATCGAGAGGCTCCTGGTCACCTCTTCTCCACCTGGACCCACCCTAGAAGTTGTCAAGGGATCCATTGCAGTGGGTTCCTGTTATAGAGGAAGACCCTGACCCCCCTAACAATACATCTGCATTAACTGATTGACCTCCTCATCTTGGGGGCGTTCATCAGCCCTCGTGGACATTCTTTCTCCAGTGTCCCCCCTGTTTGTATATAGCACACTGATCTTTTCCCAGTTTGGGTCTCGGACCCTTCCCCGACTCTGTGCTGAGGTCCATTCTGCTGTATTCCCTTCTTAAAGTGCTCATTCCAAGGAGGGGGAGATCCTCTCCCTTAGGGCTGCACTCGGCTTAGCTGCTGCCGCAAGTGCCACCCAGGTTGCTTTAGAAACTGCTCCATATCCCGAACCTTAACGCCAACACATCTTCTGGCCTCCCCTGAGCTGCCCCAGAGATCCTGCAGCCTCCCAACCTGTCCGGGAAGTGCAGCCCCTGCATCCGCGCTGGCCATGCCTAACAGCAACCAGAGAGGCAGTTCAGCTCACAGCATGCACACCTCTCCAGCCCTGCCTACACCCTACTCCCTTAGGGTGCTTGACTTCCCAAATTTGTCAGTCGTTCTGCAGGATCACTCACCTCTCCCAGGGTCCAAACAAAATACCGAGAAGAAAATTCCAATCTTTCCACGTGTAATTTGCATTGCCAAGATACTCTTCCATGTTTTCCTCCACCCCATTCTCATAGGGTGTTAGCTCCTTCCTGAGCCCGCTTAAATCTTGTGTAGTGAGAGGAACAGTAACAAGCCAAAGTCCATCCCCCTGCCCTCCCAGAAGAACTTGTCTTAAAGGCATTTGATGTGTTTTATGCCTAATATATCGCATACCCGCTCGAGTTTCAGTGGTGACAGTACCCTCTATCAGCAGCCCTTGCTCCCCCTGGCCCAATCCAGCCACTTTGTTCTGTTTGCAGCGTGGTTTTGACCTGGCTGCTGTTCTCTGTTTGCTGCCTGGCTCTGATCTGGCTGAGCTGGCAACAGCATTTGCAAATATCCCATTTTCAATCCTTGGTTTTGCTCTCCTTCCCCCCTTCTTTTGTCTCTTTTTCCTCTTCCTCTTTCCCTGTGACTACTGGATATAATTTCACAGAAAATGCCTGGTTTAGCCACATCTGCCCACATTCTTGATAGATACCCTCTTTTCCAGCACTACCAAGGTGTAAACGCCATGCCTGAATAAGATTTGCATCATAAATTCAAATGCCGACCACCTTAAACCTTGTGGTAATAAATAACCTAGCCAAGTAAACAACAATATTTAACCATCACCTCCTTAGTCACCCCTTGCAGCAGGTGACTACCATAGCCCTAGTATTTTACCAATATACCCAAGGGACTGTCTAGGGGAAGTTAAGGGTTGTCACCCTTCTTCCGAGGCCCCTCCTCACATAGCCCACCCTGGGCACCTTTTCCCTGTTTACTTCCCCTAGCACCCATTAGAACTCACTGGTGAGATTTATGGATCACTTCGATCCTGGATCACCTTGATCCCCTTTGTAGACCACCTCGATCTTTTGGATCATCTAGATCCCCTTTGTAGATCACCTCGATCTTTTCTTCGGACTTGCCTTACAAGTCTGTTGCCCCCGTCTGCCTCCGGGCCGTGTCCAGGGTACCTGAATGATCCATGGGCACGGCTGGTTCCTGGATGAACTGACTGCTGCGAATATCGGTGAGGGCACCCTTCAATCCACCCCGAATCCTGCCGAACCAAGGGAGATGGACAGATCCCAGAAGATCCCCCAAACTGTAAAGAAAAATGTATTGAAAAAATAATTAATTGGTCCCAAGAGGCAGAGTGAAGTTCCCTATTAACTTTATTCAAATAAAGGGAGAGTTCACAGGGACATTCCCCTAGTGAGGTCTCTCAAGTTTCTGGAGAACGCAGCCCCCTTTTATTCTACCTCCTGGCCACAGAAGGTCCCTCTCCCTTTCTCCATTATCTGGGAATATTTATGAGGTACAGACTCCACAGTTCCGCCTAGACACAAACTACTAACTCTTCACACATGCCTAAAAAATTACCTAACTCTGTTTTGCACTGGTCTGGCCTATCTAGCGTTGCCTCTGTTAGTCTAAATAATGATGTTATGGCCCAGTCCCTCCTACGGACAGATGTTCACTCTTCGGATGGTCTCATTATTTGTGCAAGGACACAGAAAATTATATTCTGCTCACAAACTTACATGACAAAACCTTTTATTTGAAGCCAGTTTTAGTAGAATCATAGCATCATAGAATGGCTTGGGTTGGAAGGGACCTCTAGAGGTCATCTAGTCCAACCCCCCTGCACTGGGCAGGGACATCCCCAACTAGGTCAGGTTGCTCAGAGCCCTGTCAAGCCTCNTCTGTCTTCTCAAGATACTTCTAGCAAGGGCTGAAACCGAACAGGTCAGTGTTGAAAAAAAGCGATACTAACTGTCTTTCACAGTTTCATAAAATCGATTGAAACCACTGATGCTAGTTTTCCTTCTTTTTGAGCTTGTGTTCTGAAAACAGGATCTTGCTTTGAGAACTGCTTTTTGTTTCATAGTAACACTGGAGTTTTTTTACAGATTTTTATAATCTAGTGAACATAGTGAAAATGGTACCAGAAGATATCACAACGGCGCTTTTTTGAGGGAAAAGCTGTCTGCAGCCAGGTCTTGCTCCCCGGATTGAACAACTTGTATGTAAATTCAGTATGCAAGCACCTTCTAAACAAAGGCTAATGGCTGTAATGGGGGGAAGTCCTGAGGGAAGAAAGACTACTGTGCTTAACAAGATAAATGTCTCAGATTAAAGAAAAAGATAGAAACAAAAGTTAACTTCTTCAATCCCAGACACTGTCTCAGCATAGCACATTAATCACAGGAGTTCATTAATGTTACAAGGATGCCTTCACATACTTTTTTAATATAAAAGACTGTATTGAACAGAAACATAGTTGCTCTTACTGAGATCTTCTAATAGTTAACCATGGGAAGCAGGAAGACTTGCCCAAGGAATTTTCAACATCAAGAGCCTCTTGAAAGTAGGACAACATAGGGTATGGTTAAATGTGTCTTCAGACAGGAGAGGACTACCTGATTTCTTGGTCTTCCTGATGGTTTTAAGAAAGTGACTGGCAATTTACAGTTTGATTGTTATTTCATTCATAAGTAAATTCAGTTTGGAATATTTTCTAGCAAAGTGTCTGCTAGTTCTGAACTATTCTGATACTCTCCCATTCCTGTGCATACCTGTTTGTATGCCCTCCACACTTGCAGTTGTGCTTACTGGATCTCACGTTCCTGGTTGGATGGGGGTGTGCTGCCAGTTTTGTTTTACATGTAACTGAACCCTCTAGGATTTTTGTTCTACTTTTGTGCCAGCTGCAAACTTGTTGGGTGCTGGATCTCTTTGTTTTTCAGAATTGAAAATGTCCAATACAAAAGCTTTTAGCTTGCTGAAAACCTAGTATGTCTGGGTTTGTTATATGGGCTTCCTAAACCAGAAAGAGTCAGTGATAAGACAGGAAAAAGTTTGCAATCTGGGACACATTACCAAAACTAACATTACTGGAAATAGACAAACTAACATTGTATATTTACTGGAAATAGCCAAGACTAGATAATGGGATAAGCTAGGTGTATGAATAAGATGAAACTAACATTGTATATTAATAGAATCATAGAATAAGTCAGTATAACTAGTCTTTTACAGTG
>VWZO01022831.1:0-62251 GCA_013396975.1 Bucco capensis
CTCCTCCCTCCTTCCCTCCCTCCCGCAGCCCTGCCCAGCACCCAGCCGGGATCGGGGGCTCCGGCCGCGGGCGAGCGGGGCCAGGCGGGAGCGAGTGAATGGGGCTGGAGGGGAGACAGCGGGCCGAGGGGAGGGGACCCGAGAGCATAAGAGGGGAAGGCAGAGCCGGAATCGAAGAGGAGAGGCGGTGACAGCCGCGGGGGGGGAGCTTCATGGCCGGGCGGGGGCCCCCGAAACCCCCCCCCCGNGGCCGGGCGGGACCCCCCGAAACCCTCCCGCCGCCGAGGTTCGGCTGCTTTTTGGGGGAGCAGAATCTTCATCCTGGGCTTGTTGCTCTTCCCTGGGCTGGGGGATGCTGCTGGACGACGAGGTAAGGGGGGGGCACCCCACGTTCCCTAGGGATGTGGAGGCATCCCAGGGGGATTATAGGGGGGATGTGGATCTAGGGGTGAGGGATGTCCTATCCTTTTGGGGCTTTGGGTAGCTCTCCCTCTCTTCAGCCTCATTGCCCTGCTGGAGGTGTTCCCTCAGCTCCATACCCCCCTCCCCCCAAAGTGGCTTCCCCCAAGCCCCATCGAAGTGCTGCTGGACTCTGAGCTATGACTCTATATGGTCTGGTTGGGATGGGAGGGCTGGGACCAGCCAACAGCTCTCCCCGAGAGAGGGGATGGATTGGGCTCCTCAGCATCCCCCTCCCCACCCAGCACCCCTGAAACAGCAGAGACACTTCTCATCTCCCTCATCCCTCCCCACCTTTGGGACCCCACAACCATCCCACCTCTAGGTGATGGCACCTTGGAAGGGACCTAGCAGCAACTTTTGCTACTGATGCAATTTCTGGGGTGAAACTTGGCTTTTTCAGTGGTTGAGGAAGTCCATTATTTCCCCCAGAGGTTCCGATTCCTTTTCAGATGGTGAGGAGGGGGTGGGTTGCCAGGTTGACTACATCCTCCTGTAGCCTCTCTTCTCCATCCCTAATGCCTTCCACAACCCCCACAATGAAGCTGGAGCTGGAGCTTCTCCACTCAAAGCCCTAATTTTATCATTATTATTATTATTTTTTAACTTCAGAGCTCTGCTGCAAGTAAGTTTTCCAGCAACTCCAAGAGAGACCCATGTGAGCCATGCAGCTGGGAGAGGAATGGGGAGAGTGGTGGGAGCCAGAAACCTCTGTTTGGATTAACTAGGAGAGGAGGAGCAGACAGGAAAGCTGCTCACTTGGGCTGGAGTCTGGGTGCTGTGGAGCTCAGCTTTGGGCTTGGGGCATCCCCTAAATGCAAGGCTGCCTGGCCACGATGACCCCAAACATCCCAAATGCCAAAGTAACTCAGCATTCCCAGAAAGGGCTGGGAATGAGTGTGTTTTCCAGGAAAAAAAGGAAGAAAAGGGGGTGGGAAACCTTTTCTGTGCTAGATTTGAGTTTGTTTGAGTTACATCTTTAAGGGCTTGCCTTATGCTCTGAGTCTCTCTGATTCCCACCAAAAGCTACAGTCAAAACAGTGAGAAGCTTAATAGAATAACCAAGAAGTTTTCACAACGTGGCCCAAAGCCCAGCCCAGTAATCCCAGTAGAACGACTGCTCCCTGTGTCCCATCCTTTCCCTAGACAGCGTGGGAGAGAGACAGGCCCTGCAGTGAGCTGGGAGAGGCAGCATCTTCCTGCCCTTCTCCCTCTGCAGCAGCCAGTGAAGGAAAAATAGGATTTCCCCCCCCCTCCCAACTTTTTCTCAGTAATGGGAAGGGAACAATCCCTGCTGGAGCTGCCCACCCTTTGGGCCTCAGTTTGCCCACCAGAAAATGAGGTTTCTCTAGGGCTGGAGGGTTGGAGGAGGTGAGGAGACGGGAGCTGGGATGGTGCCATCACCCTTATCTGCAGTTATTCCTGGAATCTGATTGCCTTGCTCTGTATAATGACTGCTGGTTAAATGCCACCGTGCGATAACGCCTGGCACGGCCAGGACCTGCTGGGACAGACAGGGCTGGGCTGGGCACCTCGAGGGCATTCAACACTTCATCTGCAGCTCCCTCCCGAGAACTCTATCTTTTGGTCATCTTATTTCTCAGTAACCTCATCTTTCCTCAAGCCAGATCCTCCTAGATGGCTGCAGAGAGAACCCAAAGTAGCATAGAAAACACTGAAGCCATTGCCCTGTTATCCCACTCCCTTACTAAAGAACTTCACCCTTTTTTTGCTGGGGAAGGTTCTTAGATCCAAGCTTCCACCAACAACATTGGGCTTTGGCAAAGGTGGCCCAACCCTTGACATGTTTGCTAGACCTCATCCCCTCCCTGCAGCATCTTCAGATGTTATTTTCTTTCTTGTCTTGTTGTCCAGGCTGAAGTCATCAGTAGCTGCTGACTAGCCATGTTGTTGGGAAAAAAAACTATCATAGGAAGTCTGTCTGTCTGCAGTCGAGCCAAGGAATTGCTTCTGCTGCTCTGCCTGGGGGAGCTGGAATGGCTCAGAGAAACCCATAACATGCTGCAACTATTTTAGCTTCTCTGCTCAAGCCCAGCTCTGGCTGGAAGATGATGGTTCAGGTTCTGGGTGATGAACTTGCACTTCTCTAGCCCATAAATGTTGCTGCTTGATGGTGTCAAAGCATCAAAGGTGTTTGTGTGATTCAGGAGAGACAGAGCAGGTTGGAGGATGTGCTGTTACCTGCCCAGCCCCTGCCCTCACCCCAGGCTTGGGGTGCTCTGAGGGTGCTCAGTGGTGTTTGCCTGGGCTGCTTGCTCATGGCCAGGATGTGAGTAGGGTGATGGTGGTGTCACCCAGGTGCCAGCTACTTCTCCAGGGTAGATTTCAGGCCACCAATTTGGGAGCTGGTTGGGGAGCAAGGCTCCCAGGAGGCTTCCCATGAGCAAGGCTGGGCCAGCCATGAAGGTGCTGACCTGGGGAGGGGACAATGCCTTGGCTTCATGCTGGTGTCCACCCCCTGGTAACATCTAAGAGGTGGCTCTGAACATTGGTCAGAGTCCTCAGCTCTGTCCCTTCCCCTCATTTCTCTCTTGATGTGGCTGCAGAGGAGCTCCCACTCACAGGGGCTTGCAAGGTCTGCTCATTGGCTCACCAGGTCTTCTCTTTCCTAGGGCCACCATCCCATGGAGAGCGGGTCACCCCTCACTGGCTCCTCGGGGGCCGTGTCAGACGAGCTGTCAGCCTAGAGCAGAAGGTAAGGGCACAGATGGTTCCTTCTCCCTTTCACCACATGGCTGGGTCCTACCTGCAGAGGTCTTCATCGTGAGACTTGGATGAAGATGTGGAGTTTGCAGGTGCCATGAGCAGGATGTTGAGTTTATAGGAGCCATCAGCCTGCTCAGGTGATGAACAGGGAAAGCAGAGGATGCAACAATGAATTAATTGTGGTCTTAATTATTGATAGGGCAAGGGGTAATAGCTTTAAACTGAAAGAAAAGAGACATAGATGTAAAGAAATTCTTCACTGTGTGGCTGGTGAGACTGGAACAGGTTGCCCAGAGAAGCTGTGGATGTCCCATCCCTGGGGCACTTCATTCAAGGCCAGTTTGCATGGGGCTTTGAGCAACCTGTTCCTACCCATGGCAGGGGGTTTGGAACTACATGATCTTTGAGGTCCCTTCCAACCCAAACCATTCTATGCCTGGGCAGTAGGAAGGATGTCCAAGAGCTACAAGGTGAGCAGAAAGGAGCTGGGCAGGCTGGAGAGAGATGGAGGTAATTTATAAGCCTGATGGTTTGGCCAGGCTCAGTGGACCAGCAATATTAGCTAAAGGGAAAGTGCTGCAGGGTTTAGAAGTGCTGGCCTTGGAAAGATTGCAGAGAAGCTGGGGACAGGCTGCAGGGAGGAGAGGACATCTCTTTCCAGGGTTGCTCTGCTGGCCTGTTGCACTCTCCTTGCTACCCCCAGCATTTCCATCTCCACTTTATGAGATGCTCATGGTGACTCTTGCCTAGGTTTGGCACCTTGCCTGGCTCTGGGGTCAACTAGCTCAGCAGCTGCCCATGGGCCACAGCAGCTGGTCCTCATACCCAGCAGCTGGGAGGGTCTGGGGGGTTGTGGTCTCTTTGGAGCAGATCAAATTGCTTCCCAGCACAACGAGCACTGATTTGGCTGACTGCAGAAAACTGTGGTGTTCTGGGGCTGAGAACACTCAGTGCTGGGAAGTGACCTTCTCAGGTGGCATCTCCCTGGAGCAGCAGCTCAGGATGCAGCTTTGAAGCCACTTGAGATGGCTTCAAGTGACACCTCCTTGCTCCAGCCAGGAGATAGCAAAGAGTGAGTCAGCTCTACTTCCTGGCAACAAAGTGGAGAGGGGTTTTGTCCTGCCCTCCCTCCTCTGAGGGGCTAGATGATGCCTTTTCCCAGAGGAAAAGGTGCCAGCTGCTGGGAATTGTGCCTCTCTGGTACCTGAAATAGCCCATGGCGTTGGAGGTGCTGTGGTCAGCCTGCAGCAATGTCCCTTCCCTTCCTAGCAGCCCTGGACTGCTCTATATTTAGGTTGGAGGGCACTCAAGATGAGGGACTTGTGGCAGCAGGAGGTTTATTTAGACTCTTGCTGCCCAAAATGGTGCTGGGTGGCTGCAGATTGCAGGCACACCCAAGGACATTGTGGGAGTCCATGGAGGGACCCTAGAGCTGGTGGGGTTGGGACAGCCACCAGCCAGGGATGGGGTGGCTGGGCAGCTCCTGGCGTGTTTCCTGGCATCTGCTTTGCTTCTGCTGACTCCAGCCAGCCTGAAACAAGGAGGCTCCTGTTCCTCTTGAGTCGGGGGAAAGGAGGGGAGAGGGAGGGTGGTTGCAGCTGGGAGCATGGAGGCTTCGTAGGGGAAGGATGGTGGCAAGCAAAGGATGGGCTAGGGGCTAGCTAGTGGGATCTTCACTTGCAGACAAAGCCCTAGTGTGGCCCTTTTTGCCCTGTTGCTGCTGACAGGGTGTATTTTTAGGATCAATTTAGTCTACCCTATCCCTGCTCTGTGTCCTCCTGTCCTCCAGCAAAGATCCTGGAAATAAATATGTCCATGTGATTGCTGCCAGCTCCCTCTGTCTGTCTGCTCATGGCTGACTTTTGGGGTGGGAGTCTGCAAGGAGACAACATCCTAGCATATGAAGTGATTGGGTTCAAGCCTGGTGACCACTCTAAGGCTCTTCCATCCCTTCCCCACGGGCTGCTTTTCTGCACAGGGTTGTGGGATCCTGCAGGGTGGCCTGTGCCACAGTCTCCAGGGACATCACCACCTCTCCTTTCCCTCCTCCCAGAGGAGTGATGTCGAGCCAGTGGGAAGAGGAGGAGGATGGTGGTGGTGGCTCTGTGGTCCCATTGTGTGTGGGCTGGCATGGCACTGGGGGGTTGGCCCCTGCCTCCCTTCTCTCTGCTATTGTTCGGGGAACTCCCTGCGGGCTCAACAGCTCCTGGCACACATGGAAGTGATTTTGGAGAGGCCAAGGAGGAGGTCGTGGGGACCCTGATTGCAAACAGCTCCATTGTCACCACCAGCATCCTCCTCCTCTTTTCCTTCAGCTTGGGGCATGAAGTGAAGGCTGCCAGAGCTGACCATGGGTGCTTCCAGCTCTTTGGAGCTGGGAAGTGGAGGTTGTGCCCAGCATCATGTCCTTGGTGTCCCACGAGGATCCAGCTCTGAGGCATGGGAGTCTCCTGTCTCCAGCCTGTGGTGCTGCCTGTGGTGGTCTCTGCTTCACTTCTTTCCCTTTGGAATTGTTTTCTCTTGCTGCAGTGGTTTTAAACTGAAGGAGAGTAGGTTTGGATTGGACATAAGGAAGAGATGTTCTATAATGAAGTTGTGGAAGTGTTGGATGTGGCTTTGAACTGCATGGTCTAGGAGAAGGTGTCCCTGCCTACGGCAGGAGGATTGGACTAGATGATCTTTGAAGGCCTCTTCCAGCCCAAACCATTCTGTGCTTCTCTGATTCTATACATCAGGAGGGCTGAGGAACACCCAGGCAGAAGATCTCCTCAATCACTCTCCAGCTCTCTCCTGTACAGGAATTCACCTTAGCACTGATGGAGCATCCTTCCACCCACTCTCACACCACAGACTAGTCCATTGGGTCCCTGGAGCAGCCAGTGTCTTCCTGTCCTGGGGGTAGAACATATCTATCCCCTTCATCCTCACTGATGAATGCTTGGAGCATCCTCTCTGGTCATGGTCATGGTGTGATACCTTGTGCCCTGCAGCACCAATCCCTCCCTAGGGACCATCACGTGTGGGGTCACAGCTCTGCTCTGGAAGAGGAAGGGAGGAGAAGACTCCCTGTGGTTTGGGGTGGGCTGCAGGTGCTGAGGACACACACTCCCTGCAATCTGTTTCCTGCAGGGAAGCCTTTTTCCCTTGGTGAGGTGTGGCAGGACTGGGCAAGCCCTGGTGTGGTCTCTGAGCCAAGCTGGCTTCAAAACAACCAAAATTCTGCCTCTATCACTTAGATTAGTCCCAACTCCCCTGGCTGCTTTTCCAGTGAGCAGCTGGAGTGAGGGATTTGTTCTTGAGGTCTTGAATCCTGATCCTGGTGTGCCTTTGGGACGAGGTGGTGCAGTCACAGACTTGTTAAGGTTGGAAGTGACCTCTAAGATCATCAAGTCCAACTCTCAACCTATCACCACCATGCCACTAAACCATGGCCCTCAGTCCCCAAGCTGTGTTCTTTAAACCCTAACATGCTGCTCAGATTCAGCTGCCTGGGGAGGACCTGGCTCAGGCATGATGCTCCAGCTGCAAAATCCACCACCAAATCCTCGACGGAGCATCCCCTGGTAACTCTGATCCCCATCTTCCTTCTTATATCCAGGCTTGTGTGTGCTTCCTTAGGAAATCCAGGCTTATGGGACCTGTTTGAGCAAATGACCAGGCTGTGGTTTGAATGTGGCTTGGGGATTTTGGCTTAACTTAGTGATTTCCCAAGGAGCTTAGTGCTGCTTTCCTGCAGGACAGCAGGAGCTTCCAGCAAGGGTGGAGGAGGGAGGCTGGGCAAGGAGGCTGTGGAGAAACAAAGATTGTCTTTCCCTCAAAGAGCAACACAAACTTCTTGGCCTCAGCTCCTCTGCAAACATCACTGTGGTTTTTCTGATCAGTGGATTGAAGAAGGAAGAGAGACTCGTGCTCAGCCCAGTAAGGCTGCTGGGCTGGGTCCTGTCCAGGGCAGATTCATCCCAGCTGCTTTTTGCCTCTCCTATTCCAGCCCCTGCTGGGACTGGCTTGGCTGGGATGTTCTGGAGAAGGGCCACCACTTCCACACCCAGTCAGGGTGGAGAGAAGGTGCTTGGTGCAGCATGTGGTGGAGGCTGGGACATCATTTTTGTGGCTGCTGGAGAAAGGAGGTGGCAGTGTTTGAGTTAGGGAGGAGGACACTGGAGCCTGGGGTGACACTGGAGCCTGGGAAGGTGTTTGGAGCACAGGATGATATTAGAACCTGGGCTGATGCTGGAGCCTGGGATGATATTGGAACCTGGGTTGATGATGGAGCTTGAGGTAATAGTGGAGCCTAGCAAGATGTTGATCCCTCCTGATTCCTGGTGCACAGTGTCTTGGCAGTCAGCTCTTGAGGAGCCAGCTGCCTGACAGTTAGGCTGAAGGCAAAATGATCAATGTTTAATGCAATCACCTTTCCTGGCCTTGCAGTGGGTTGGGTTGACTCCTGCCTGGCATGAATGGTGCTTGCATCCTCCTTCTGCCTCTCTTTGCTGATTTTTGTTTCTCCAGAGGCTGAGCTGGCTTCAGCCATTCCCAGCTGAAATTAGGATTAGTCCCCTGCTCCTCACTGCATCTCCACATGCTTTCAGGGGAAACTGAGGCACGGAGAAGGGGAAAGCTTGTGATCCATTAGAAATAGGGTGGCCAGCAGGACTGGGGCAGGGATATTGTCCTCCTGGAGTGGGCACTGGGGAGGCCACACCTTGAATCCTGGGTTCAGTATTAGGTCCCTTACCCCAAGAAGGACATTTTGATGCTGGAGTGTGTCCAGAGAAGGGCAACAAAGATGGTGAAGGGTCTAGAGCACAAGTGTTGTGAGGGAACTGGGGTTGGTTAGCCTGGAGAGAAGGAGGCTCAGGGACCTTCTGGCTCTCTGCAACTCTCTGAAAGGAGGTTGGAGCCAGGTGAGGGTTGGTTTCATCTCCCAAGGAAGAAGCAATAGGATGAGAGGAAACAGCCTCAAGTTTCATCAGGGTTGGTTTAGGCTGGAGATGAGGAACAATTTCTTCATAGAAAAGGTTGTCCAGGCCTGTCCCAGGCTGCTCAGGGCAGTGTTGGAGTCACCATCCTTGAGGGATTGAAAAGCCGTGGAGATGTGGTGCTGAGGGACATGGTTTAGTGGTGACCTGGCAGTGTTGGGTTAACATTTGGACTCAATGATCTGAAAAGTCTCTTCCAACCAAAACAATGTTATGATTCTCTGATTCTTTCCATCACCTCGCAGGGGTCAGACAGAGATCCTATTAGCAGCAGTTTGTTTTCCAGCCTTTGACATCTGGGGAGCCTGGATGGTGCTTGCACGGGGAGCTGCAGGCACTGGGACAGCCCTGGCCACACACACGTGTCCCTTTAAGAAAGAACATTGTGCCAGTAAAGTCCCTTAAGGCCAGGCAAGGAGTAATTGCTAGGGAATTCTAAACTGGGAAGGAGCCAGGCAGGGACTTGGGGAGGAGGAGAAGGAGGAGATGGGCTGTGGGGATCAAGTGTTAGGGAGATCAGAGATGGGGAGAAACAGGCTCAACACAAAAAAGAAAAAAAGGCAGGGTGAGAGAGGGGGAAAGAAGGGAAACAGCAAGAAAAAATGTACAGACCATGTTTGGCCAGGGAGTGATGTTTGGATAAGATCATGTTCTAAAAATACAGCCTGTTCCCACCATGGCTGAAGGAGGGGAGCTCTGTGCCTCAGCTTCCTCCTCCCTCCATCCCCCAGGGCCCCTTGCCGGGAGCTGAGGACCATAGCCATGCCCTGGCTATGCTGGAGGAGCTCACTGGGAAGCAGAAGAGCCTTGGACTCAGCTTGCTATGCTGTTGGCTTGGTTTTTTTTTTTTAAAGGACTGTGTCTGGTCTCCTTTTTTGGAGCTGGGAAGATGGAGTTGGAGGTGGAGGGAGGGTTTAGCCAGCCTGACTCTTTCACTGCCTCCCTGTGCTGCTGGGGTGACCAGCACCTCCTTCTGCTCAGGAAATGGAGCCATAAGGATTCAGACCCATGGGTCTCCTTGGAGCTAGAATCATAGGATTGGTTGGTTGGAAAAGACCTTTAAGATCATCAGGTCCAACCATTAACCCAGAACTGCCAGGTCACTACCTCAGCACCACATCACCATGGCTTTTCAATCCTTCCAGGGATAGTGACTCCACCACTGCCCTGAGCAGCCTCTTCCAGGGCTTGACAGCACTTTGGGGGAAGAAATTCTTTCCTAAAGTCCAACCTAGACCTCCCCTGGTGCAACTTGAGGCTGTTTCCTCTTGTCCTATCACTTGTTCCTTGGGAGAGAATACCGACTTCCACCTCAGTCCAACCACTCCATGGCCAATTTAAACAGCTTCATGGTGTCCAGCCATCTAAAGCTCAGTTTGGAGTGGACCTGCAGGAACATTGATCCTGGCAGCACAAACCCCATGTGTTGCGGTGCAGCAGCAGTGGTACTTGGCTTTCCTGCACCCAAAAACTCTTTGTCCCATGATGATGCCCCTAATAAGCATAATGGTTTCCAGGTGAGTGGCTGTGGAGCTACCAGTTCCCCCAGTCTCCCCAGTTACCTCATCCTTGCTGCATTCCTAGTGACTGGCTGCAAACACCCATGATGCTCAGAGCAGCTGAAGCTAGAGCCTGGCAGGGATGGCTCCTCCTTCTCCTCTTTTCCCCCAGAGCTGGGAAAACCTCTGCAGCTCATGGCCAGGGTGCTGAGGTCTAGCAGTGGATCCTGAGCACAGGGCTGAGGGCTGGAAGCTCACCAAGCTTCCTGCATCCATCATGCATGGAGAGAGACTGAGCCAGGAGGACAGAGCCCAACCACACTGACCCAGCCATAAACCAGAGACAGGGAGATGCTTTTAGAGTCCTCAGCACTGGAGCCAGGGAAGGGATGTGGGGCCTTCAGAGGAGAGCAGCACCTTTGGGCTACCAAGCCCATCCTGTCAGGTGCAGGTGAGTGGTGCTGGTGTGGATCCCTGCCTAGGCTTCCCATTTCACAGCCTCCAAAGTGAGGGAGTGAGTAAAACCACCAGCATCCTGGGGAAGCTGAGTCAATCATTTCCTCTGGCTGCCCTGGGGTATTTTTAATGGTGTGGTTAGCCTGTGTCCGGCTGCTTGGTAATTGTTCCTGCAGGGATACATCTGGGTGCTGAGCCACCCATGGATCACATTCTGCAGGGGATGAGGCCTTTTCCCCTGGCTCAGGATGTCTGGTGGGCTGGAGCATGCAGAGAACCCCTGCCTAGGATGCTGCTGGTGATGCTTCCCATCCTGTATCCGCTATCAAGTCTCCCTTGCTGCTTTTCCCTAGGGAAACTACCAGCAAGAGTTGGGATTTGCTGGCTCACCCCCTCCTTGAGGGCAATCTTGGTGTGAAGCCTCTTTTATCCCCTGCTAGGCTGGGAAATCAAGCAGGAGGGTTTAATTCTCACCTTCCATGGGCTTGCAAGAGGGGATGGAGTAGGTGGAGCAGATCCATGGAGGAGAGGCTGGGATGCATCCTGAGCTGGGGAGCAAAGGAAGGTAGGGGCAGAGGAGATAGTTTCCAGTGGGAACAGCACAGTGTTGCCTGTCACCACCTCAAATCTGAGATTCCAGGAGGTGGGATCTGCTGTGGCTCAGTGTGGATTGTCCTCTGAAGAGTTTACTGGGGATGCCTGGGGACGTCCCCATCCTCATGTCCTCACTTCACCCACACTCCTTGCCCTAGGACATGTGTGCTCTTCCTGCTGGAAGAGCAGCTCCTGCTTTCCTAAACAGGTCTGGTCCTCAAAAATCCATTGCACCCTTTGCATTATTCATGGAGCAGGAGGTCCTACTTTCCAGGATGGACAAGAACCCACCTGGCAGCATTCTGGGCTCTGTGTTTTCTAACTCATCCCTCATTTGCTTCCTGCACAGGTGCCAGCCCCTGCCCAGGCCAAGGTGGCTGTGATGGCTGAGGGCAGAGAGCTCATCCTGGTGCTGGAGAGGAACCAGTAAGTGCTGGGGCTGGGTGTGGGGAAGGGATGTTGGGTGACCCTGCCATGGTCCCATCTGCAGTGGAAGTATCCTGGCAGCACTATCCTGGCTTTCCTGCTTGCAGGGAAAGGGATGAGCTGATGTGGCTTCCTGCTGCTGATGCAGCAATTTGGGCTGAAATCTTCCTTTTTCAACTGCCCACACCCACGTTATGCAAGAAACAGCCTTGAACTGGTGTCACAGTGCAGGACCCAGCATGGGTGAAGGTGCTGTGGGATGCTTAAGGGATGGAGATGTGCCAGGCAGAAGTTCAGTGGGCTGGGAGTCTCTTGGACTGCCATCTCACTGCTAGGGCTGATCAGCTGAGGTCTTTGGAGGTCCTTGAGGTCATGGTGGACAATGCTGGCTGCTGGCAGTGGTTTGGAAAGCTCTGCTGCTCTTCTGCTGGTTCATTGTTGAGGTTGACAGCCTGGCACCATCCCTGGCTGACCTTGCTATGGAACCTTACTCAACCCTTCCTGGGCTCTTTCTTTGGTTTGGCTTGGATGCAGGTGCCAGCAGCATCTGTCCCCTGTGACACTCACCCAGCCTGGCATCCCCTTGTGCCAAGGCTGGAGCAAGGAGAGCAATTGTCTCCATCTCCTGCCCTGCTTTCCTTCCCCCTTTGCATGAGACCTTGTGGCATTTGTCCCTTTGTGGGTTCAAGTCCCTCCTAGTGTCAGGAGCCCTGTGGTGGAGCAGGGCAGAAAGTAGGGCTTGAAAGCTCATGTGCAAAGCTTAGCCTTGTTTCTAGCTGGTGCAGCAGCCCTGGAGATGTTTGTAGGTCTTCTCATGACCTGAATTCTGCCTTGGGTACCATTTTGCCATCCTGAAGGGAAGAGTGTAGCTAGGAGGAGTGAAGAACATCCCTTGTGGCACCCAGGACCACCCATGGCACTTAAAAACATCCATGGCATTCAGGAGCATCTGTGGCACCCAAAGCAGTCTGTAGCACCTGAGAGCATCTATAGCAAAGAGGACTATCTGTAGCATCCAAGAACATTCTATGGCATCAAAGGCAGTCCATGTGGCACCCAGGGTAGTCCACAGCATCCAAGACACCCAAGACTGGTTGTGTCTACTGGGGAGACCAGTACAGCCCTGGCCATCTACCGTGCTGTCTTGTGCCAGCTAACAGAGTTACCTTAGCCCTGCTAGCTCATGGGCCAGTAAGGCCATGCTAGACCTCAGATCTTCTTCCCTCTAGTACTAGGAGACATGATCATCCTCCCAAACCATCCTTTGTCAGGTTTTCTCCTTCCCTTCTGCTGGAGGAGAAGACCCATCTCCTTGCTTTTCCTTCCCTGGGGCTCCTGGTCCTTGGCCTGCTCTGCAGAGGACATCCCAATGGTCTGAGCCATAGTGGGACTCTCTGTGCCCCTGGATGGGGAAATGGCTCAGCTTTCCCCAGGTGTGGGATGGCATGGAGGCTTTCACCTCTCCACTGTCCTCAGCTGACCCATCCCTGCCCTGTCCCCACCCTGCACTGAGACTTGTCCATGTGCTCCCACCCTGGATGGGCACTTGTCTTGCCAGGCTGCCCACAGGTCCCTTTCCAGGAGCCAGGCTGAGCTCCTGTCTCCTCTTTGCTGTAACTGGAGTTACTGGTGCCAGGCACCCACTCCCAGGAGGGTTGGGAATACAGGAACATGCCCACAGAGGCAATTTTGGGGCCAAAGTGGTTGCAAATAGAAACCCAGAGGCGGAAGGGAAAGGCTATTCTGGGGCTGGCTCCTCGGTTTCTTTTCTTCTGCTGGAGAATAGAACATCTGGGATGGAGCCAAACCTCATGAATCTAGGGTCAAACCCTCAGCAGGGCTAAAGCCAGGCCTGCTTTGTCCTTCTTTGGGTGGCCAAGACCCCTGCATGCCTGCTGTCCCTTGGGGGTCCTGCTGGTCCCCACAGTGGCTGCAAGCTTGTGGTGGGGTGTCCATCACCCTGGTTTCTGGGCAGAGGAATGCAGCCTTCAGCAATAGGTGAAACCCCCTCCCTTTCTCTTCTCTCCCACCACCCATGAGGTTATTTCAGTCTCCATCCCCCATATCTGCACCCCAGAAGCCTCAGCACAGCATGTTTGAGGGTTGCAAGCTCAGCTCTGGCTCTTCTTTGTGGCCAAGATTGGCCTTGGTGGGAGATGGGCAGCAGCTGGGGGGAAGCTGAGGCACGTGGGGTGAAGGCAGAGGATGTGCAGGCTTTGCTACAAGTAGCTTGAGCTTTCTCATGATCAGCTTTGTTTATCTGGGGGACCACTGCCCTGTTGTGGAGGTGTTGGGTCAGGAGCATCACCCTCACTGTGACTGAGATGAAGTGACATGCCTAGAGCTTGAAGGGGTGGCTGTGTCAGAGATCTCCAGCCTTCCCTGTCCTTAGCTGGACCCTGAGTATGGGATTGATCCCTTCTTCTCCTGGTAGAATGCTTCCCCCTGGCAGCTTTGGTGGTCCCTAGGTGGGTTTGGTCCCTATGGAGGAGCTTTCACTCTGCCTGGTTGCTTGTCCTCAGTATTTAGGTGGTTCCTGAGCCAGGGGTAGGTGGGCAGCTGGACTCCTCCTGTGCAGGTGCCCTCTGCTAGGCCAGCAGGACAGTATGGGGCTGAGACACAAAGCTGGATGTTGGGCTGGACTGTGATTCATGTTTCTGCTGGCCACAGGCAGCCACTGGTGAGTGGCCAGCCCTGAGTGATGCTGATGGTGATGCTGAGTGGTGATGACTGTGCTGCCACCTCTCCTGGGGAGCTGTGAAGGGGAACCACAGCACAGTCCATGGCCAGCAAGGCTCAGCATCTCCCTGTGCTGGGACAGCCAGAACAGCTCCAATTTCTCACCCCACTTCCCTCTCCTCTTTCCACAGGCTGCTGGCACCAGGCTACAGCGAGACACATTACAGCCTGCAGGGGCAGCCTGTGACAGTGACCCCCAACAACACGGTGGGTGCCAGGGGACCTGGCACAGCTCATCTCCAGCTTTTTTTGTTTCATTTTCTTTTTTTTTTGGCTTCACCTTTGGCACTTGGGCTGAAGCCAAAGGCCCCAGCTGGTGCCTGTGGTGGGAGGGATGTGGCTGCACACAGCTCCTGTATCCCTTGGCTGTGGGACAGCACCTCAGGACATAAACACAAGTTGCCTTGAGTAACTCTTGCTCTCCTCGAGGTTCTTGCACCAGCCATTTGTCACCTTTCCAACCTGGGGGCTGGCTGTGTCCCTGGCAGCCTTCTGGATCCATCCTTCCTCTTCTCATGAGTGGTTTCATAGGGGGTTGCTGCTGCCCAGCTCTAGCTGGTGGTTTCTAATGGAGGTTTGTGTCACCTCTCTCCAGGATCACTGCTACTACCATGGGCATGTCCAAGGCTATGGTGGCTCCTGGGTTGTCCTCAGCACCTGCTCAGGAATACGGTATGGGGTCATGGAGGATAGGAGGCTGATGGGGCTGATGAAGAGTGGGATGGATCTGGCTGTCCTATTCCTCCTCTCTGCAGGGACTCCCTGGAGCAGCAGCAGTGGCTCTGCAGGCCCAGCTCTAGATGTTTCATGGGGCTTCCTTTCTCCCATGCTTCAGGCAACCCTAGGGATAGGCAGGGGAGGGAGGGAGAGGCTGTTTTTCTGGCAGCACAAGTGCCTTCAAGGAAATTCATCTCTGGAGGAGGCAAGACCTCACACTCCACTGTGGTTACCCCAGAACTGAGCTTTGCCCCATTGCAACCATCAGCTTCCATCCCATGTTCCTGAGGTCTGACCAGCACAGAGGTTTCAATGCTAAGGATACATTAGCTTAAAGGGCTGTAGTGACACAGACACCCATCTCTTGTCTCTCCCCCACCCTTGGTATGGAGCAAGCTGAGGTGCAGTGAGTTCTTGAGGTCTCAGCAGGATCTGGGGGAACTGAAGTGACAGCATCCTAAGAGCCATCAGAGCTGTTCTCCATCACCAGGGGCCTGATAGCACTGAGCAGCAACACCAGCTACTACCTGAAACCCCTGGAGACCTCCAAGTTGGGGCACCACATCATCCACCGAGCAGAGCACTTGCCCATCCGAGGGGGAACCTGTGGCCATGGTGAGGATTTCGGGAGCACCATTGCTGACATCACTCAGCTCTTCCAGCCAGAGCACCACCGGGTAAATCCATCCTGGCATCCTTAGCTTCTGGAGGGACAGAGGGCTGGGAGTGGGGCTGTCTGTACCTGCTTTGAGTTTGGATAGAAGACAAGGGGAGTTTTGGATTGGATTTTAGGAACAATTTCTTCATGGAAAGGGTTGTCCTAGGCTGTCCAGGTTGCCTAGGGCAGTGGTGTAGTCACCATCCCTGGAGGGTTTGGAAAGCCATGGAGGTGGTGCTGAGGGACATGGTTTAGTGGTGACCTAGCAGTATTAGGATAGCAGTTGTACCTGATGATCTGAAAGGTCTCTTCCAACCAAACCAATCTTCTGACTCCATTCTAGCAAGGGAAGCCATGTGGGTTGGGTACCAGTGCTGCATCATACAGTGTGGGATATGATGTGAGGTGAAATGGGAAATTGCTCTGTAGCCACTCAACTTTTCCTTCTCACCTTGTGCCTCAGTTTCCCCTCTCAGCTGTCCTTCCTTAGCAGCTCTGCAGTGTCTGGGAAGCCTGAGATGCCCAGAGCTGTGGGCTGCCTTCTCCTTCACTCCTCGGAGCCTTGCTGTCTGTATTGCAGGCGAAGAGAGATGCCTGGAGGACCATGAAGTACATGGAGCTCTTCATTGTTGCTGATCACACACTGGTGAGTGCTGTGGGCAGCAGAATCCTGGTCTTCTGCTGAAAAGCTGGGACTGCCTTTCTCCCTTTACTTCCTCCAGTGAGCCTTCCCCATTCTTGTCTCTCTGCAGTACAGGAACCAGAACCTCAACCTGGGTCAGACCAAGCAGCGCATTGTGGAGATTGCAAACTACGTGGACAAGGTAAGAGCCAGCAGGAGAGACTTGGTGGTCCCTTGTGATCACCTCCAGCATTCCTAGTGCCTGTGAAAACACCTAAGCTTGGGGCCAGCGAGGCCCTCAGGGACTGTCTCTATGTTGCTAGGACTAGGAGTTTAGATGGCAGATGTGAGCATGTGGTAGAAAATGCTTTGCCACCTATCAGCTGAGCTGCAGCAGCAATGTGTCTGCTGGTTCTTGTGCTGTCATGGTGATGGGGATCAGTGGAGGCATCCTTGACACAAGGAGGGACATGTTTAGGGGTTGTCAGCTGATAGGTGACATCATGCCACCCTGATTGGCTCCTGTGCCCAACTCCTGTGTCTGGAGAGCTCATGCTTACAGGTGAATTTGGACCAAATTCGAGTCACCCAGCTGGATGGAAAGCATGGAAACGCAGCAGGAGACATGCTGTGGCAAGGATAGAGGATGTACAGCAAATGCCAGTCCCTGTTCCCTCCATCCCTGTCCCCTCTCTGCAGTTTTACAGGTCACTGAATATCAAGGTGGCCCTGATCGGCCTGGAGGTGTGGACAGAACGGGACCAGTGCACTGTCACCAGTGATGCCAATGCCACCCTCTGGTCCTTCCTGCAGTGGAAGAAGGCACTGAGGTCACGCAAGAAGCATGACAATGCCCAGCTGCTGACGTGAGCACCTCTATGGACCTGGGGACATTAGGGCAGGGCCTTCCACCTGGGACATGGGCTCTCCAGACCACCCCTGGGGTGCTAATTGCCTCTCTGTTCTCCTTTCTGGGCAGAGGGAAGACATTCAGAGGGACAACCATCGGCATGGCTCCACTGGAGGGGATGTGCAGCGCGGATAACTCCGGAGGTGTCAGCGTGGTAAGAGGGGAATGGAAGTCCTTGCTGCTTCTCCCAGGCCACTCCATCTTGCTGGGGTTCTTCACAGCTTGGAGGTCCAGCCATCTGGACTTGGTCTTGGGATTTGGTCTGAGAGCAAATGATGATGCTGGTAGCCCCTGAGCCCTCTCAGATATTGGCCAAGTACTAAGGAGGGTGAGGAAGGGCTTGGAGCTAGCAGGAATGTTGGGGACTCCAGTGTTGCTTCTGCCCCTCACATTGAGTAGCCCCTGCTTGTTCTGTGCTTCTGCTGTCTGGTTTTGTTGGGTCATCTCTCTACCTCATGATGGGGTGGTGGTGGCTCTGGAGACCTGTGGTCCCTAGGCAAGATGATGGTGTGAGACACCAAGGTTTCTCATATTTGGGATGCACCTTCCTAGGCTTCAGATATTCATAGAATCACAGAGTTATTTAGGTTGGCAAAGCCCTTTAAGATCAAGTCCAACTGTTAACCTAGCACAGCCAAGTCCACCACTAAACCATGAAGCTGACTTCAGCAAAATAGCTTCCTAACAGTCCCATAAGGGACTTTTAGGAGACCAAGACCCCACTTCTGCCACGAATCCTCCTCCATCCCTCTCTCTGCCCCTCCAATGGGATCCAACTGAAATCCCAGAGCTGTTGTGGTCCCTCCTGCCGCGAGATCTCCCTTCTCCATCACTCCTGGAGGCTGTGCTGATGTATTCCCCTCCCCTCTGCAGGACCACTCGGAGCATCCCATTGGAGCAGCTGCCACCATGGCCCACGAAATTGGCCACAATTTTGGCATGAGCCACGACAGCACTGGCTGCTGCCTGGAGGCCACCCCGGAGCAAGGAGGCTGTGTCATGGCAGCAGCCACCGGGTAAGTGGTGCTGGGGACAGGCTGTGGCCCCTAAGCTCCTCAGCAGCTTGTGGATGCTGTTTGCAGCTGGAAGGTGCTGGGGAGTGCAAAGGGGGGAGGTGCTGTTCTTCCAGACACTTCTGTGGGTGCAGTGCCCCAATGCAAAGGGGAGCTTGAGTGGTTGTTCTTCTCCTCATTTGCTCCTGCACATCCCAATCCCAAGTGAGGACATCTCAGGGCTCAGCAGCAGGTAGGGGTGGTGATCTCCAAGGGGCAGCAGAGGAGTAGCAGCTCCATCCCAATAGAGCTAGGGATGGAAGCAGAGGGATGTTATTGCTAGGCATCCAAAGCATCATCTTTCTTGCCCTATCCCACACCTCGGCAACATGAAATTATTCATTCTTTCAAGGCCAGAGGTCTAAAGGGTGCCTAGTCCTTGGGCGTGCCAGTGGGGACTCAAAACATCTTCATCCCAAACCCACTAATTCTGGCTGTGGGATGCTCTGGAGTGGCATCATTAGCTTTCTTCTTCTCTGGCATTCCTCCAGAGTTTGTTTTCCTTTGTTTTTCAGCCCAAAGCTCCATGAAGTTCAGCTGCTTGGTGCCACTTTCCCTTCCAAGGGCTTTCTCCTGTTGACTTTCCCAGCTCCTGGCAATAGAGTCATCCCAGCTTTCCCTGCACTGCAGGAAAGCATCTCTTCCTTCCCCATTCTTGGACTTCACCCACTCCTCTAATTAAGAAATAATACAGCATGTCCCCAGCATGTTCTCCCATGGCTCTCAGGGCTGTCACACCACAGCCCTTGACCCCATGGGCTTTTAGTGTCTACCTAGATGGATTGTGGTGGGCAAAAGCATCAGCTTTCCAGGATGAGACAGTTGTGCACTTAGTGGGTTCATTAGCCTGCTAATTAATTATCCTGCCCCCACCACTGGAGCTGGATGCACTGGTGCAAAACAGCAGCAAATGCTGGAGCTCAGCTTGTGCTTCTGCTCATGGCTGCAGGCAAAGTTCTCCAGGCTGACATTTCTCCCCATGATATTTCTTCCTCCTGAGCTTTGCTGCAATATTTTCTCCCCACACAAGCAGGATACATCTTTTATTGACCATTTTCAGCCTGTCCTTGCTTGCTTGCTCCTCTACCACCTTATTAGGTATATTTATCTGCTTGCCCTCCTGTAACTTGTGTGGACTTTCCCTACAGCTCAAGAGCTTTTTCCCCACCTCAGACTTCAAAATTACTTTCAGAAGAAGCCTTCTCTGTCTTCTCAGAAAGGAGATGTCTTGATACAAAATGACTTTTGCCAGCAATAGGAGGAAATGAAAGCAGCACTGAAGGGGAGAATGGGGCACAGCTTACCCTTTGCTTCCTCCTTCTTTAATGCATGACACAAAAAGCCACAAGCTGCTGCAAAGTTACAGAAAAACCACCCACTGGAGCTGGATGCACTGGTGCAAAACAGCAGCAAATGCTGGAGCTCAGCTTGTGCCTCTGCTCATTCCTGCAGGCAAAGTTCTCCAGTTCCTTACTGGTTGGGCTGTTAGAGAAATGACCTTACATATGATTCTATGTTGGAGGCTCTGATTTATTGGGGTTTTTTTGGTCTGAATCACAGAATCATTAAGGTTGGAAGAGACCTCTAAGATCATCAAGTCCAACCATCAACCTATCACCCTCATGCCACTAAACCATGGCCCTAAGTAGCACATTCTCAAACCCCTCCAGGGATGGTGACTCCACCACTGCCCTGGGCAGCCTGGGCCAATGCCTAACAATTCTTTCAGTGAAGAATTTTTTCCTAATATCCTATCTAAACCTCCCCTGGATGATTTAATATAGTTTTGGGGTTTATTGGGTGGTTCTTTTCCATATTTCTTTAATTGTGAGAGGATTGTTCTCCAGCTCAGCCTTGGAGGTATTTAAGTAGCCTCCAGAGGGTATTTCCCAGCAGCAGTTCAGTGCTAGCTGACACATCTTTAGTCAGACATCCTGAGCAGATTAGTCACTGCAGATGTGGAGCCCAGCCTTGTGGTTAGGACAGGGTGTGTGGGGGGGTCTGTGGTGTCCCAGGTGCAAAGAACTGAGGCATGGAAGTACATCTACAGCAGCATTGAGCTGGCAGAGCCTGCAGGCATAGCTGCTCCCTGGGCTTTGAGGTGCAGGCCATGAGGGTCTCAAATCTCCAAGAAGTTTCTTGCTGCATGCTCTGGCAGTGGTGTATAGCAGCTCTGCTTGTCCATCCCATCCCATTCTGGAAAATATTTGGACTCACTGTGGTGTCCCCAGGTGAGCTGGGCTGGGAGATGTTAGTGGTTTTGCTGCATTTGGCTGATGCTGCCTTCTGCCCTTGCAAGGGTTTGTGCCAGTTTGCCCATGTCCTCATTTCCCAGCTCTGACTGTGGTTTTCCACCTTCTCCTGCTTGCCCTGGTTCCCATGCCTCTGTATGTGTTCCCCTCCACAGACACCCCTTCCCTCGTGTGTTCAGCTCCTGCAGCAAGAGGCAGCTGGAGAACTACTTCCAGAAGGGTGGTGGCATGTGTCTCTTCAACCTGCCTGACACCAAGGACCTGGTGGTGGGAAGGAAATGTGGCAATGGCTTTCTGGAAGAAGGAGAAGACTGTGACTGTGGGGAGGTGGAGGTAGGCTGCTGGGTGCTGCATTGCTTTTACAGCTCTGCTGCTGGGAGGCAGGATGGGGACCACATGGAGAAGACTATTTTCCAAGGGAAAAGGGTTTGCTGGTCATCAGGGGGACTCCATCCCAAGGGCTCTTCCCAGTCCCACCATCCTAAATCCACTTAACCTGAGCCTGATTTTCTTCTTGACTTTACCCTAGAGTGCTCAGGTCTTCCTCATCCCTCTCTGTGCCTCAGTTTCCCCACTGGGGAAAATGAGAGCAGTGCTGTGATAGCTGGAGAAGGCTGCTGGAGGCAGAAGTGGGGAAGGGATGGAATCACAGACTGGTTTGGGTTGGAAGGGACCTTTTAAGGTCATTTAGCCCAACTCACCTGCAGTGAGCAGGCACATCTGCAACTAGATCAGGTTGCTCAGAGCCCCAAACAACCTGACCTGGAATGGTTCCAGGGATGAGGCATCTACCACCTCTCTGGTCAGCTTGGGTCAGTTCACTGCCCATGGTGGTGGTGTCATCCTCTCCTCCCACAGGAGTGCACCAACCCATGCTGCAATGCACACAACTGCACGCTGAAGGCAGGAGCCCAGTGTGCCCATGGAGACTGCTGCCAGAGCTGCAAGGTAAGCTCCTCACCCTCCCCGTGGGCTGAGCAGGGAGATGTGACTTCCACTGTTTCCTCATGGCTTGTGTGCTTCATGTCCATAAGATCAACCCCCTCCCCCCGATGCCAAATGAAGAAGGTTATGTGTAAACTCGTGTGTGCAGGAGAGTCTCTACTTGGCTGCCTTGTGGCTGGAGTCTAGCCCAGGAAATAAGCTTTATAACTTGACCAACCCATATAGCCCCACAGGGAACATTACAGATGATTGATGGCCCCAAGCTGTGCCAGGAGACAGCAGCAATCCCAGCTGAAGATCAGCCAGCAATGTGCCCAGGGAGCCCAGAAGGCCAACAGCATCCTGGCTTGGATCAGCACTAGTGTGGACAGCAGGACTAGGGCAGGGATTGTCCTCCTGGACTGGGCACTGGGGAGGCCACACCTTGAATCTTGGGTTCAGTTTTGGGCTTCTCACTCCAAGAAGGACATTGAGCTGCTGGAGTGTGTCCAGAGAAGGGCAACAAAGGTGGTGAAGGGTCTAGAGCACAAGTGTTCTGAGTAGCAGCTGAGGGAACTGGGGTTGTTTAATCTGGAGAAGAGGAGGCTCAGGAGAGACCTTCTGGCTCTCTGCAGCTCCCTGAAAGGAGGTTGGAGTGAGGTGGGGTTGGTCTCTTCTTGCAAAGAACAAGCAATAGGACAATAGCCTCAAGTTGCACCAGGGGAGGTTTAGATTGGATATCAGGAAGAATTTCTTCCCCAGGAGTGTTGTCAAGCCCTGGACCAGGCCTCCCAGGGCAGTAGTGGAGTCACCATCCCTGGAGAGACTGAAAAGCTGTGTAGATATAGTGCTGAGGGACATGGTTTAGTGGTGACCTGGCAGTTCTGGGTTAAAGGTTGGACTTTATGCTCTTCAAGATCTCTTCCAACCAAAACAATTCTATGATTCGCTGATCCTTTGCTGCCTCTCAGTGCTGCTATTTCTCTCTCCTCCTGTGGCAGCTCAAGGTGGCTGGGACCATCTGCAGGGAAGCAGCAGGATCCTGTGACCTCCCTGAATACTGCACAGGTGCCTCACCCTACTGCCCAGCCAATGTCTACCTGCTGGATGGCTCCTCCTGTGCCTACGGCGAGGCTTACTGCAACAATGGCATGTGCATGACCCACCACCAGCAGTGTGTCCAGCTCTGGGGACCTGGTGAGTCCCATCAGCCTCCTGGCTACCTCTGTAGAGCAGGAGCCACACTGGGGCTCAGCTCTGTGTCTGCATGTGGGGCTCCTGCTGTCCTGCTGGAGGGTAGTGGTTGCAGGCAATGTGCTGTCCACATCCAGGCTTGAGGTCTGCATCTGTGGGGCTGGTGTGGTAGGCTGAAGGGGCTGTGCATGCACACTGGTTCTGTGCTGAGCTCATCCAGCCACTGCCTATAGCTTCCACACTGCATGCAGCCCATGCATCACATACAGCCCTCATGCTGCACGTGACACACGTGCTGAGAAGTGTCCAAAGAAGAGCAATGAAGGTGGTGAAGGGTCTAGAGCACAAGTGTTGCACAGTGCAGCCCCTACATGACACAAGGCTTCAGCACTGCACACAGCTCATACACTGCACGGACTCTACATGACCTCCTTGCTGTAGTTAGCCCATATTGTCCACATGGTCCTCACAGACCCTATACTGCCTGTTGCCCATAGATGATGTCCCTCATGAGGTGTACATGGCCAGATCGTACTGTTGCAGGCTCCATCTCACATGGGACTTTTCGTCCCTCTCTCTAGGTGCCTGGCCAGCCCCAGATGCCTGTTTCCAGGATGTGAACATGGCTGGCAACACCTATGGCAACTGTGGCAAGGACAGCCACGGGCGCTACGTGAAATGTGAGAAGAGGTGGGTTCAGTGCTGACAGCCATAGGTGCTTCCACCTGCTGCACCAACTGCTCAACCCTGGGAAGGGACTGGAAGGATCCTACCTCAACCTCCTGGCTTGGACCAGCTCCATTTTGGACCTGAGGAAGCCACCAGGTCCTTGCTGAGCTCAGTCCCCATCACTGCTGGGAGGTTGTCCCACCACACATCCATCAGCTGAAGGGAAAATCAGATAGCATCAGCAGGAGATGCTATGTGGGGAGTGTCTGCTCTCCAGTATTCCCAGTTGGAGCAGGGATGGCAGAGAGACCACCCTGCCTGTTCCCTCCACCATTTCTCTGTGATGTGCTTGACTTAGCTAAGCCCTTTCTGAACCTGCTGAGTCTCTCCCATCACCACCTCACATGGCTGTAATTCAGAAGATATGAGCCAGCAGGCAATGGGACAGGGTGATGGGGCAGGGAGGGTGAGGTGGCTCATCTCCACATCTCCTGCCCTCACCTTGGCTGTGCTCTGCTCCTAGGGATGCTATGTGTGGCAAGATCCAGTGCCAGAGCTCAGCTAAGAAGCCCCAAGGGACCAACACTGTCTCCATCGACACCACTATCCGCTTCAACGGCCGCGAGGTGAAGTGCCGAGGAACATACATGTACACGGCCAAGGATGATGAAGAAGACCTCTCTGATCCAGGGCTGGTGATGACAGGGACAAAATGTGGAGATGGGATGGTGAGTACCACTTCCTAAGGCTGGGATCTCTGACAGGAGATCAACTCCTCAACTCTTAGCCCAGCTCCAGTGTGGACAGTGGCTCTTCTCTGCATTACAGCTGGGCCATGGGATGTGGTTTCCTCCACACTTGCCTTGATGACACCTCAGCTGGAGCATTTCTAGACATCATCAGATGCTCGTGTGTAGGACACCAAGGTCTTCTTTCTGGCCTCCATGCTTCCTTACTGATTTGATAGCTAGAGCAGCAACCCCAACAAGAACTGGACTTGAAGGATGAGATTTTCTCCTATGGATGAGTTGTTTCCTAGGGGAAAGCTGTGCTAGGAATCAAGACAACAGATCCAAACAGATGCTGCTAACAGAGCATTAGTCTTTTCTATAACTCATGTAGCTCCAAGTTCTTTACAGAGGGTCCCTTCTGCTAAGAAAGGGCAGAAGCCTGGTAGCAGGAATGCACACCAGAAAGAGCTGGCTGTGGAGATATGGCCTTTGCTATTTGGCACTTTACTTGTGAAATTTTCATCCCTTTTTGGGATGGAAGGCCAAAATGTTGAGGTTTTCATGGGAAAGGATGGCTGGTTTCCAAATCCAGTGTCTTTTGGGGCTTTGTTTTTGGGCTGGTGCCTGTGTTTTAGGGCCAAATGGGAAATGTCTTCTCCAGGAGCTGCCAGGTGTGTTGTCAGGGGGAGGGGAGCATGGGAATGTTGGTGGCTGATGTCTGTTGAGCTGTCCTGGTGAGGGAATGAACAATAGGATTTAACCATCCTCCATTTTTCCAAGGACAGCATCCTTCCAGAGGACTCCCCATAGGTGAAGCTAGAAGAGCATTGTCTCTCCTCTCTTGGACCTTTCTCTAACCTCAGCTGCATGGCTCTGTCTCAGGTTTGCAAGGATCGCCGGTGCCAGAATGCCTCCCTTTTTGAGCTGGAGAAGTGTGTTTCCCGGTGCAACGGCCACGGGGTGAGTCACTGCCTGAGGTCTCCAGCAAGCTCCTGAGATGAGCACAGCTTCTTTAGCAAACCCAAATGATGAGCCTTCCAATGCAGTGGGCACCTGCTTGCCATAACTCTCCTATGTATCAGCTGAGCTGAGATCTTTGCTTACTCACATCCAAATTGAGAGGGAGAAGATCATTGGTGATGTAAGGATCATTTGCAGAATTGGGATCAGGGTCCAGTTTAAAGTGGAGAGTGTTTGTTGCTCAGAGGAACTGTCTCTGGAAGCAGAGCAACAGTCAGAAACACAACTGGGACTCCAGCAAAGAGAAAGGGACAACCTTGTCCAAAGCTTCAAGGCTACAAAGGTCTGACCTGTGCAGAAGGCAGAGCTTGGTCAGATGAGGCAACAGGAGTGCTGTGGTTTGATGGGAAAGTCTCAAGGACCAAGACATTTAACAAGCTTCTAGCCTAATGTGAAGTATTGAGGAAAAGGGTGTGATGGTTTGAAACTAAAACAGAAGATAGAGACTAGATACAAGGAAGAAAATTTTTACACTGAGGGTGGTGAGACACTGGCCCAGGCTGCCCAGAGAGGTGGGAGATGCCCCATCCCTGCATCCATTCCAGGCCAGGTCGAATGGGGTTGTGAGCAACTTGTTCTACTTGGATATGTCCCTTCTGACTGCAGGAGGGTTGGATTAGATGACCTTGAAAGGTCCTTTCCAACCCAACTCTATGACAATTCCATGACTGCACTCACAGATTTGAGGGCAACACAGGTACAATCCAAGTGATGTGCAAGGGCTGAATATTGGCAGGAGTTAAGCTCCTTCAGCCCAGACTCAAGCCCTTGGCTATCTGCTCTCATCATTTCCATACATCCCCTGTGGTGTCCAACCCTCCTTCTCTCCCTGCAGGTCTGCAACAGCAATAAGAACTGCCACTGTGATGCTGGCTGGGCTCCCCCCTACTGTGAGAAGCCAGGCTTGGGTGGCAGTGTGGACAGTGGCCCTGTGCAGAGGGACAGTGAGTCATGACTTCTTCTTGTGCTGCTGCTGGGCCTGGATGCCACCAGAAGGGGATGCTAATGCTGCTGACAGCTCTGCTCCCAAATGTGATGGGTTGAGTCTCTTCAGGCAGACTCACAGCTTGTCCCCAGCTCTGGTTGCTTGGTGGTCACCCATTTTTTCAGAGGCCACCAGATGGTACTGCTCTCCTTTTTTTTGGAGGTGGGCTCAGCACTTGTGTCGCCAGCCTGGATGGCCAAGAATGGGCTGGAGGGATGATGTTTCCATTGGGTGGAGATGGAGGCTGCTGGCTGTCCCAACCCCACACTCATCCTTGTGTTTTACTTGCTAGATCATGAAGCCATCTTGATAAGCCTTCTGCTCATCTTCCTGCTCTTCCTCCCTGCCCTGATGATCATCATCTACTTCTGGTACCGGCGGGAGAACTCGCTGCTCAATAAATGGATAAAGGAGATGAGGAGAAGGAGCCAGGAGACATACAGGTGGGTGATGTGTCCTACATCCCTTCTCTCTTGAGGAGCAAGTGAGGCTCTGAACCCTTGTTTTCTTGCTACTGGCAGCATCCAGCCTGGTAGGAATGGTTATGGGAAAGTTGGTGGTGCACATGGCCTGTTTCAAACTGGTATGAGACCTGGTTGAGCTATGAAGAGCTCTCTCCTGAGACAGTTTGAGACTCTCAGCTCTCTCTCTCCCCTGAGCAGAGGACAGGAATGATCAGCTGGACAGGACAATCCCAGAGAGTGATGATGAAAGGTGGCCTGGTAGCAAGGAGCTTTCTTGCCATCTGCTCCTAGCAGGCTGCAGGAGCTAGAAGGGCTTTAAATCAGTGCTGGAGTTAGGAATTGTTATTTCCCCTGCAATTTTCTCATTATTGCAATAATTTGAGTTTAAAAAAAAAAAAAGAGAGAGGAAAAAAACCCAGAACCAAGCAACCTCCTTCATTCCCCTCATTATCTCAAGACAAACTTGTCATCCCTGCTCAGTCAGCTCTGCAAGCTGTCTGTTAGCAATCTGTTAAGGGAGATAGGAGCTGGCTGATGGGCAGCATTGCACCAGGCAGCTGTGGCCAGAATGATTGCTTTATTTCTTTGCCATCTGTGATTTACCTTTCTGATCCTGGGCAGGAACAAAACCATCAGTAGAAAGTCAGGTGGTCCCAAAGCTGCTTTCACATTGAGGAACATTCCTGCCTCCAGCCACACCAGAAAAGTAAGTCATAACTCACCTTCCAGGTTTGCTTTCCCTCCCTGGGATTTGATTCTTGTGGATGATTACATCACTGAATCTCAGCATGGTAGGGTTTGGAAAGGGACCTCTGGAGGTCACCTAGTCTAACCCCCCTGCTCCAACAGGGTCACCCACAGCAGGTTACCAAGGATCAGCTTCAGGTGGGGTTGGAATCTCTCCAGAGGAGGAGACTCCACAAGCTCTCTGGGCAGCCTGGGCACCTTCACAGTGAAGAATTTTGTTTTCCTCTATGCTGAGGAACATCTCCCTCTAGCAAGTGGTGCTCTGTGCTGGTTTGGCATTGTGGCTACACTGTGAGCCCTTGGGTAGTAGTACACATCCCTCTTAGAAGTGAGGCTGTGACCCTGACTTTGGGCTGGCTCTCTGGGCAGGCAGATGCTTCTGCTGCTGGCTGGGTCAGCTCTGGTGACCTTGAAGTGGGTAAGCTTGTGGTTGGATTTAGGAAGAATGTAGGGTTTGGGGTTTTTTGAGCATAACCACAGGGGCTGAGAACAGGGCAGGAGGGATGATGTCTCCCATCTCTGTAATTCAGTCTAGTGGAAAACCTGGTATGGCCTCACCAGAGCTAGCCCTGGTCTAGTTCTCCTGAGCCTAGCACCCTCTGTGCTCTCATGCTTAGAAAATAGCAAACTTGTTCAGCTTTTGGGTGGGCTGGTAGAAGTGGTGATCCCAAAAGTGGCATGAATATCCAGCAATCCCCTAGCACCCAGACCTTGAGGAGGACATCTCTTTTTCAGCTCCCAGGACAACTCACCTGAGACTTTCCTCCATACTTCTGCTTTTCTTGTCTTTCAGACAACACAGACTTCATTCTCCTCGAGGCCCAACGCTCACCAGCCTGGCTCCCAACCTGTCAACGTTGTCCATCCTCTTCGCCCTGCTCCCCACTCCATCCCTCCATGCCCAAGAGACCCCAAGCCAGCCAGGCCACCTCCACCAGTCACCAAATCACCCAGGGCCCCCCCCCAAACAGTTATCTCCCAGGCTAAGCTGCCACCTCCAAAGAAACCTCTTCCCTGCAGCCCTGTGAGGACCCCTCTGGTGAGCTTTGTGGGTTGGCTGTACTGTCCTACTAGACTCCTAGAAGCACCTTGGATTTTGGCTGCCTGGGGCTTGTTTTTGGGGTTGGGCACTGCTGTGGAACTGTCATGGCAGCCTCAGAGATGAATGTGTTGTAATGGTCAAGAAGCTCATTGGATATTAAGGGTCTTAAGGTGGTGATGTTACATGCTTTGAAGCCTCTCAGCTGTGCAGCAAGGGAGGCAGGTTTGTAGGAGGTCACTCAATGCTTCTCTGAGGATGTTGTCTCTCTCCCTATACACCTTGTGATCTCAGATTGTCCCAAAGCACCAGCCTCCCCGTCGGCCGCTTCCTGGAAGTCCTCTCCTGGCCAAAGAGCTACCTTCTGCACCTGGACAGACCTTGCTGGTCATGGTCCCTCCTACCAACTTCAAGGTGGCAGGTAGAAGTGCCACGAGCCACCCCCCAAGGCCATTGAAGTAAGTTGAGAGAGGAGGTGAGGTATCTCCCACCATTTCTGGGTGGACACACTGGGTGTTTGTGGGGTTCCATCTGGGTGGGAAATCCCAAATGTTACTGAGATATGCTCTGATCTGCCCCTTGTGTTATCTTCACCATGACCTGGGTTTCTCCTACTCCTCTCCAATATGGCTGTTGAGGAGCAGGAGAACTGCTCTGTGCTCTGGAGATGGGTCTATACCTGCTGCTGGAGCTACAGAGGAGTTTGAAGCCCACCAGCTTTGAGATAACTGACCTGAAGGGCATTGGGGATCTTTGCTAAGGGGCATCTGGGAGCAGCAGCAACAGATAGAAAGGAAAGTAGTAGATGTCCCAAACCCTCCTACCTGGGGAACAAGCACAACCAAAGTGTTTGCCCAGATGAGGACTCTACATACATAAACAACCCTGTGCCCATGCTCTGGCATCTTCCATGGTGCAGGGAAAAAGCCTGCCCACCCACACAAATTACCTGTGGGTGCCTAGGGGCTGCAGCCATGCCTGCACCTGGTAGGAGCTCACAGGGTTTAGCCAAAGTTGGCTAGTGGTGACCAAAGGTTGAATTTTGGGTCTTATAAAGGTCCTGATGGGTTAAGGGAGATGCCATGCCTTGGTGGATATATATGGTCCCTTGTCCCAGAGCAGGGAGGAGGTTGTTGGTGAGCTGCTTCTGGGGGACAGTGGAGCAAAGGAATGGACATTGATGTTCTCTTTTGCCTTTCCTCCCTACAGACCAATGCCACCTCAAAGGTGAGTCACAGACACTGTGCAGGGGAGCATGGTCTTTGCTTAAGCACTGGGCTGGGACTCAGGAGACTGGGGATTAAATGTCCTCTTACCCAGAGCTCCTCTTGGTGCCCAACCAATAACAGGGCTTGGCTTCCTGTGTCCAAGGGAATAAAGGGCACAGGCTCCTACCATATTGCTAAGTCTTCTGGAAAGAGGTCAGTGGAGCCTCAGAGGCTTGTCCTTGCAGCTGGTGCTGCTAGTCAGGCTTGTGGGCCATGTCCAACCATGGAGAGAAGGCACCATGCTGGTCTGGAATTGATTCTCATCACCCACATGAGCTGCTTGGCTAATTTGAGACACTTGGACCATTTTAGGTTCCTAGTCTTTGTAGCTGTCACCTCAAGGAGGCTGACTACCCCCCAAAGTGTCTCAGTGTCACTCAGTGCCTATAGCTCACCTCTTCTAGGAGATAAACCAAGATTTGGCACATCCCAAGAGCCAAACTTGGCTGTGTCTCTGCTCTGATGGTGGAGTTTGGTCCTTGCTGCCCACCAGGAGAAGTCCCTGGCTATCCTCTTTTGAAATGGTGTCCATGTGGTGACTGGCAGAGCTAGACTTGTGCCAGGGAGCAGGATGTGGCTATGTCCTGGTCTGGATTTGTTATGTGATGCCAGCAACACGGAAAGAAAGAGCCAAGGAAATGCTTTCTTTCCTCGATGGATGAGATCACAGAATCATTAAGGTTAGAAGAGACCTCTAGTATCATCAAGTTCAACCATCCATCTCTCACCACCATGCCACTAAACCATGTCCCTAAATGTGAGATTTCATGGTTCCCAAGATGGACTACAAGATCCATATGGGGTTGGTTGATTTGGTGGTGCATGAACCACCTTGGCCTGTTTTGGGTAAGCTGAACAGTTACATCTTCAGGGTCAACGTTCCCACTCTTGGTAGGCTCACAGTTCTCACCCTTGGTTACTACCTGGTGCCACTATGTGCTTTGTTGGACTGTGTCCTGTCAGGGTTTTGAGGGTACCCTGAAGGAGAACACCTCACTGCAATAGGATTTGGGGTTCTCTTTTTGAGAGAGGACATGGGTGACCATGATAGTTCCCTCTGATCTCAGAAACAGGAGGTCTATCTTCCCTGAACTGTGGAAGGAGGATGGTTGTGGTGGATGCTTGCTTGGTCTTTGCACTCAGATGAGTTGTCTCCTTTCTTTTTCTTCTCACTTTAGGCCAGTCCCAGCCATCAAAGTCCAATCCACCTCCTTCCCCTTGAAGAAGTGACACCCCAAGAACACCTTAAGCCCATCTTTCCTGAGCTGGCTCTCCTGATTTGCACTGCTGCTGGCCACAGGGACCTCTTCTTCCTCTCATGTTTTATTTTGTCTTTTGATACCAGAGGACTATTTTTATAAGGACACAAGTTGTATTCAGCACAAAAACTTGTAAGGGTGGGGGGAGGAGAGAGGAAATTGGTACCATGACCTAACTAAGGGTTGGGAGGGGCTGGTGGGGGTTGGTTACCACAATGGAGACTCCACCACACCCTCACTTCCTTGCCTATTTACCCCAAAAGCTTTAGTTTCTTCTTGACGTTGCACATGGGTTGGGATGAGATGACCTGGGGTCAAGAGAACATCCAACATTGACTTCAGCTGCTGCTGACAGTGGCAGCAAAAGCAGTGTAATATCCTTCTAGCTACCTCCTCCTTCTCCTCCAGGTCTGCTGAGACCCCACCACTAGCCACTTGACACCAGAGCTCAATGCTGGGCATTGTCTGCAGGGACACATTGGCCATGAGAGATAAAAATGGTTTCCAGTTTGGACTGTGCCAAACAGTACTGGGACATTCCCATGAAGGATCCATCTTCTCAGGCTTCTCCTGGCCTTCTGCCTGATTGTTCAAGGCAAAACTGTGACAATCCTGGGGCCATACCTGGAAGGAGAAGCTGCCTGGGTAATGGTTTAATGTCTGAAGTGCTGGTGGCAGCTGGTTACCAAGGTGCTTCTAAAGGGCTCAGGAGCCCTCCATGAACATCACATGTTCCCTGCTCATGGGGCAAGCCCAGCAGTGGCTCTGTGAGCTGCTACCACTCTGCTGTCCAAAGAGGGATGGAGCCACAAGCTGGGAACAAGAGCAGGATGACTCCTGCCTGTTTGACTGGCTTGCCCAAAGGCCTTGGCCAAGCCATTGCTTTTCTCTGTGCCTCAGTTTCCTCCATCTGTAAAATGGGGGGGTAATACCTACCTCACAGGGGTGTTGTGAGGTTTAACAAACTGATGTCTTGAAAGGGCTTTACAATCCTCAGATGAAAGGTGCTGTTGCCCTGCACAGTTCTAGACCGTGCCACTCTCCTACGACTTGACACGTGGCTCCAGCAGGGTCTGAAATTAAAAACAAAAGCTTTGTACAGTGCCTCTGGCTTCTTTTCTGGCTCAGAAGTACCCTTCAGAAACCAAGGACTCTCTGTGTCCCACCACACCAGGACAAATAAACATCCCTAGAAGCCTTTCTGTTAGCCATTAAACCTGAGCTCGTTTGGTCCAACTATGCAACAGGTCAGGCACCCTGGTGGAGATCCCATCTGTCCCAGGGCAAGTTTTTGGAGCTGTGTCCAACCAATGTGAAGGCTGTTCATGATGTAGGCTCAGGGAAATCCCTCAGGAACCTGTTCTGGTGTTTCATTATCCTCAGTGTTACAAAAGAGGTTGTGGTTAAGAACAGCTCAACCTAAGCTGTCCTCACTCTCCAACAATCAGGCTTTGAAGTCTTTAGTCATGCTTCATCCCTGAAGCATCTTCTGGTGTCTCCATAGCTCCCTTGGTTGGGGGATAACCTGGTGGGATGTAGGATCCAGCAGCTGCTCTTACTCTGATCACAAGTCACACAGTCACAGTCAGTTAGGTTGCAAGGGACTTCTTGAGATTATCCTCAGATGATCTCCAGAGGAAAGGATAAAGGAACTGGATCCTAAAACCCTCCCAAAGTCTTATTCTTTTTAGTGATCTCCAAAGAACTTCTGCCATGGTTAGACTTGAGGAAGAGCCTCCAGAACTCCTGGAGAAAGGAAGCCCTGCTCCTTGCCTGTGAATTCCCTCCCTTCTACTGTCCAGTGTAGGTGGGTTAAAGAGTTGGAAAGGGTTGGGAGAGTCACTGCAATGCTCAAGTGTTGGGAAAAGCTTTTCTCAATGAGTTGAACCATTTAGCTTAAAGACAACATGAGGGATGTCAGTGCTGCAGTCAAAAACCTCACCTTGCTGTGAGACCAGCAATTGACTGGTCACATCAAGCTGGTGCAGTGTCCCTGGGCTTGGATTCTTGCCCATTAATGTCACCTACCTGTCCATCACACTCCTATTCTCCTCCTGATGCCAGATGGGGAGCTCACCCTCTACAGCTACCTAAACTTCACCAGCAGTGTAGAGACCTACACACACACTTTTAGGGGCTAGAAAGAAATGGATAGGAACCCCCAGTTCTGATCTCAGGGATCCTGCAAAGATCTATTGTTCTAGGAATCTGCTCAGCAGCACAAAAGGTACTCACCAATGGTGTTTTCACCCTTCTCCAAGAGAGTGATGTCCTTGCATGCTCCAGCAGATTTTTTCCTGGAGGCAGACTGGCTGTGCCATGGTGCAGAATGATCCATCCCATCCCTTCTCCTCATGCAAGAGCAGCAGTGTTGAGAAGAGCTCTCCCAGTCAGACTAACCCAGCTCCTCTGCCCTTGAGCTGCAAGCTGGCTCCTTGCTTGGAGCAGAGGTAGGAGAAGCTTATGAGGTAGAGATGATGCACGATGGTCTCTTTGCTGGCTCTGCCTAAGCCAAGATGGTCACAGGGAGTGCATATGGATGATGCTCATCCTGATGGAAGGAAGACGTGGCCTTACTTGAGCAGGACTTGATGACCCAGAGAAATTCCTGAAGCCAGGGAAGGCTTTGGAGTGTCCAGGTGACACTAGATGGCAGCAGATGACCATGAAAGCTTCTGCTCAACCTTCCCTCTCAGTGTGGTTGGGCTGTACAGCCGCAAATGCCTCAAGTACAGCTTTGCTCTTCATTCTTTCTCCTCTACCCCATCAGCTGCAGATCCATTAAAAGCATGAGCTGGGCATGAAAGCTGCCAGGTGCCTCTGCTGGAATCAGTTGAGCCTGAAGTCATTGCAAGTAGAGCTTTCTGCTTTAGAAATGTGTCCACTGCAAACTTGAGTATCAGCTCTTCACCATACTACATCTTCAACATCTCTTTTTTTCTGGAGCATACAGGGGAAGTCACTTTGGGACAAGAAGTGTCCTCCTTGGCTCCCTGAAGCCTGAATTTTGAGGTGCATGGAGTTTGCAGTGGGTGTCCTGACAGCAGGCAGCTTGTGTCCTCTGGGATGGAGCACGAGGGGACATGGCTAGTGTGAAATGTAAAGCCATCTTCTTTATATTGTTCTCATTTCATGCTGCATCTAGGGGTGAGAGATGGACACCTGAACTGAAACTTAGCCTCAGGTAGGCAACATCCCCACAAGCAGAAAGAGCTGCAGGCAGGCAGACACCTGCACAGAGCCAAAGGAGAAAACAACAAAGAAAAACAGAGAAAAAACACCAAACCAAACAGTGAAACACTAATGAAGAGGCTCCTGTACCTGAGAGAGTTGAACAATTCATCATCTCCCAGCACCTTGCCTTCCCCTCTCCCTTCACCACCTTCTTACCTTCCCTTTCTCTCCCTTCTTCTTCCCTTCATCTCTCTTTACTCTCTCCACCCCTTCCTGCTGCCCAGGGGCTGACATTCCTCTCCTCAGAGCCCCCGATGGTCCTGTTAAAGAACAAAAAAGTAAAGCACAGCTGGATTTGGATGCATTGCATCAACATCCCTCTAGGAACAGAGAGGAGGGAAAGAAATGTGTCCTGCTATACACACACATGCTGAAGCCCAAGCTGGTGCTGAGTGCTCTCACTGAAGTGGTGCCTAAAGCTGCTGTCTTGTCTCTCTAATTTTCAAGTGGTTCTTGAAGAAGTGAGGGTCTTTCAAGTTACAGAGCTATGAAGTACAAAGTGAGCCTGGAGATGGAGCACTTTGGTGTCAGCAGAGTCAGAGCAGGATGCAGCTCTCCCTCTCCAACTTTCCTTTCTGTTTTAAGATCACAGAATAATAGAATACTTTGGGTTGGAAGGGACCTTTCAAGGTCATCTAGTCCAACTCTCCTGCACTGAACAGGGACATCTCCAACTAGAGCAGGTCACTCAGAGCCCCAAACAACCTAGACCAGGAATGGTTCCAAGGGTTGGACACCTACCACTTCTCTGGGCAACCTGGGCCAGTGTCTCACCACTCTCAGTGTAAAAAATATCTTGCTCAGCATTGAGCAGCTCCCCTCTGGCTCTGCTCTGCTCCAGGCTAAGCAGCCCCAGGGCTCTCAGTCTTTCCTCCTGCCAGAGATGCTCCAGTGTCCTCAGCATCTTGGGAGCCTCTGCTGGACTCTTTCTAGTAGTTCCTCATCTCTCTTGAACTGGGGAGCCCAGAACTGGAGCCAGTCCTCCAGCTGTGGCCTCACTAGGGCAGAATCTCCTCAACAGTGTCTTTCCCAGGAGGGTTTTGGATATGTGAAGCTTCTGTATTGCATCTCAGGACTGAGCTGAGGTATTGTTGTCCCTTCAGATGCCTTGGCTCTGCAGGGCTCTGTTCTTGGGCACTTTATTATCATCACTCATGCAGTTTGGTCTTGGCATGTTTTTCATTTTTATAGCAACAGTGCAAACAGCTCAGTTCCTTTTGATGTTCTCTTGGATGGAGCTCTTTGGATTTTTTTTCCCCCTTCTTTTTCTTTCCCATTTCAGAGCAGAAGCAAATCAATTCAAAGGAGATGCAGAAAGGTTTCAAAACACAGGCTTCATCAAGTCAGCTTTGCCTCCTATCATCCTCCTGCTCAGCTCTGAGCCACCTCTCCAAACCTGGCAGTCAATGACAAGAGAACAACAATGACACACTTGGAAATCCTTGGCACTGAGTGACATGCACAATACTTTAAAAACAAAACCCAAACCCCAATAAAATAACAACCCACAAGACAATTGTCTTGAGAATTTTCTCCACTACTCCAGCAAACACCACGTTTCCTGGGGTGGGAGATGATTGCTCCTCTTTTCTGCTCTGTCTGGTTAGAGAACAGGTCTTGGAGCAGAGCTAAATTGAGCTCTGCTCTGTTTCTAGCAGGAGCTCAAGATCTTCTCCAGGACTTGCAGAGCTGAGACTGGGCCATCCCAAGCATCCAGATGATGCTGTCCCTTGCAGATACCCATGAACATCCTGTGGCAGGGTTTGAGGATGGGAGACCACAGGTAAAAGTGGCATGACTCTCCTTTTGGATGTCTCTTTGCTGGGTTCTCCATCACTATCCAGACAAATGCTTGATGTAAAAAGAAGTTTGAGATCTGCTGGCTTTCCACCTGGTCTGAACTCTGCTACCTGGCCTTTCATAACCTGCAGAGAGCAGAGGCCCTTGGAGATCTCTCAAACAGAGCCTGCCAATGCTAGGATCTCCTTGAGAGCCAGGGAATGACCATGGGGTTGCTGAGAACCACCTCAGGGCAAGCCCTGCCTCTGAGGGGGATCACCTTCTGGATGAAAGAGGACACACTGATGGTTTGCAGGACATGAATTTCATCCATTCCCAAGAATCACAGAGCTGCTGGTTGGAAAAGATCTCTATTGGATGTCTGGAGAGTCTTCTGAGAGCCTTTTCTTCCTTTCTTTCCAGGCAAAAAGACGGTGATGATAGTGCTTAGTGTCTGGTTAATTCCAACATCCCTGACAGCTTCAACAAGGGAGTCTTAAAAAAGCTGGTCTGTGCTGGAGAGACAAATCCTGTGCTGACTAAGAACAAATCCCACCTTGTAAGCCTTCTCAGGCCCCCTTTGGACCCCTATTCCTTAAGTGACACCTCTGTGTGGCTTACACTATCTCCCATGGGCAGGTTGTTCTGGCTCCGATGGTAGTGATTCCCTTTGCCACCATTGCAGGTCTGCAAACCCCACAAGAACCATGCCAAAACCTGAGCCAGCCCCAAGGCCTAGAAGGTCTAGCACATTACTAGCTTTGCCACCACCAAAACACCACACACTTGAGGTCTTCATGGCTCCAGAGATGATTAAACCTCTGTCGCAGTTATTTCCCCTCCTTGGAAGGCCACAACAGGAGTTACTGCATTTAGGACCTTGCTCTCTTTCTCTGCTGATAGAGAAGGCCTGAGTAGGCTTTTGTGCAAGAGCTGATGTGAGGTGGACTCTGTGCTTTGTCCTTGATCCCTGATGACCAGCAAAACTCAGGCTGGAGTAAAAGCAGGAGCAGGAAGGTTTGCAGCAGAATACCAAATGTGGATGATTATACACTGCAGCAACACACCATCAGAGGAAGGGGGGGCAGCTGATGGCTTTGGGTTTGCCTTCTTCAGCCTCCTGTCATTTTGGGGTGCTAATGGCTCCTCTGTCATTTGGTAGATTGCATGACCTCAAGGACATCCAAGCTCCCTCCTCTTCCCTGTGTGCATGGACGTGAGCTTCAGGTTTAATAGAATCTAAATGACATGGCTCTGCTTTGGGCAAGGTTCAGGAGAAAGCATCACAAGGACAGAGAAGCCACAAGTGTCCTGTGAATGATTTCAACTCTCCTTTGATCAGCAACGTGACCTGTTCCAGGGATGAAGTTGAGAGGCTATGGATTCACCTCAGGTCTTCACTGAATTGCCTTGGTGAGTTGGCTTGAGATTACATCCATCTTCCTGATGAGAATGAAGAGCTGCTGAGTTGTTCCATCTACCTGCTGGGTGGGTTTATGAACTGGTGCAGAGCTTCCTCCACATGAGGATCAAGGGCTTTTGTGCAAGCCACAGACAGCTGCTCAGGAGAATTTGCCTCTTTTCCCATCCCTAGAGACCCATCTGGCCTGGCCTCACCATACTCTTATCCCTCCTGCACTCAAGGCTGGGAGTAATCCATCAACAGCTCTAGTTCTTCACTCCATTTGGGTTGGCCACAAGCAAGGGAGGCTCCTGCACCCACCTGCTCCTGCTACCCTTTTGTCTTCAACTCCCAGATCCTTCTTAAGCTTCCAAGCAGGAAGATCCCTGTTCTCTGTCTTTATCTGCAAGGTGAAAGGAGGGAGAAATTCTCTCCTGCCTTTGGAAAGATAAGTCACGTTGGACTCTTCCTCTTTAGAAAACTCTTTAATGCCATTTATCAATTAATTACTGGGCTGCACTGATGCCCATTAATTCCTCCTCCCCCCTTCTTGCTCTGCCTTTCATTTTTGGAAAGGTCTCTGATGCTCAGGATCTAATTGCCCTGCTTTTAGCTTGAAAGTGAGAAAGCAAAGGGTGTTAAGTGGATGCCAGAGCCTTCTAAGGTTGCTCTTCTCTTGCCCCTGCAGATTTCTCTGCCCTCCTCCTCCTCCTCCTCCATCCAGGTTGTGCGTTCAAAGCAGTTTTAGCTGAGTGTTTTGGGGGAAGTGGATTAAACTGTGTGGCCCAAGCTTTAAATCCTAAATTCTGCTCATGAATCAGCTGTTGCTGGAGGCAGGAAAAACATTTTTCACCTGGAGCTTTTTACACTGAAAGATCTGCTTTCGGGTCACCTGCAGCACTAAACTGTGGTTTTCTATCAATCTGGGCTCGTTCTTTGGGTTGAGATAACCAAAACAGACAATTTTGAAGAGAAAAGCTTCAATTTACTTTTCCTCCCAGCCCCAAAACAGTTTGATGTCTCTCTCTGAGGCAATATTTCCACTTGCTTCAAGTTAAAGCACAGGAGTAGTTGTTCTAAATGGGAAGACGTTTACAATAAACAAAATAGGCTTATTTTCTTCCAGTGATTTGCCAGGGAAAAATGGAAAAGTATATCTTTCAGATGGGTCCAAAAAGAATGTTTTCCTTCAAGTTCAATCACTTAATCACAGAGCTTTTCTCACCAGCCCTCCTTCCCCCAAAGCCACCATCCCTGATGCCACCAAGAAGGGCAGAAATGTTCCTATTCAAACCCTGTCTCAGCAGGGAAGGGTTTTCTAACCTGCCAGCAGGGCAGGGAGGGGATTGTGCCTCTGCTCAGCTCTAGGGAGACCTCCCCTGCAATGCTGGCTCCAGCTCTGGAGTCCTCAACACAGCAGAGAAAAGGAGGAGGCCACAAAAAAGATCAGAGAGTTGGAAGCTCTCTGCTGTGAGGACAGGCTGAGAGAGTTGGGGTTGTTCAGCCTGGAGACGAGAAGGCTCCAGGGAGACCTTCATGCAGCCTTTCAGTACTTAAAGAGGGCCCCCAAAATCCATGTGGTATCCTGGGAAAAAGATCCTAAATTTCTGACCTCTTCCCAAATGTCAGTTATCAAACACCTTCTCCAGGAGACTGACCCTGCCCAGGTCTCTAAATACCTGACTTAGTTAACACCATAGAATCATTGACTGGTTTGGGTTGGGAAGGATGTTTCAATGTCATCTAGTTCAGCCCCCCTGTATTCAGCAGGGACATCTGCAACTAGAGCAGTTTGCTCAGAGCCCCAGATAACCTGACCTGGAATGGCTCCAGGGATGGGACATCTACCACCTCTCTGGGTAACCTGGGACAGGCTCTCACCACCCTCAGCATCAAAAATTTCTTTCTTCTACCTACTCTAAATCTCCTCTTTCAGTTTCAAACCACCACCCCTTGTCCTATCACAATAGGTCCTGCTCTTTCTTACAGATCCCTTTAAGTACTGCAAGGCTGCAAGAAGGTCTCCCTGGAGCCTCCTCTTCTCCAGGCTCAACATCACCCTAATGCTATTTTTTAATTTATTTTGAAGAAGGTGATACAATGAAGAACTAAAGCTGGTCCTTACCTCTATTCCTCCTCCCATAGTGATGGTCAGCTTCTAGTTGCACTTCCAGCCATCTTTCTGGTGTCTTTGTGGAAAATTAGATCAATTTGCTAAGCTGCAGAAGAGAGTTCAAAGAGTTCACTTGGCCAGGAAAACCAAACCCAACAGTATCTCTTCCTACTTTTGCTAAAACTGGGAGAGAGGTGTGATAAAAAAAGAGTGTTTATTGGTGACAGCTGAGTTCCTCCACAGTGAGTAATGAAGTAAACCTGCACCACACTGCCCAGATAGCCATTAATTACCTTTAATTTCCTTTGACTTCTGATATCAGAGTGGAGCAAAGAGTAGAGAGAGCAGATAGTGCTGCAGCTGGTGGAGAGGAAGCTCCTGGACACTGTGGGAAAGGTGCTTTGGGGAGGGCATTGACAGAGAGATGGAGAAGCAGGTTAGCAAGGGACGACAAGGCCAGGTGCCACTTTTGCCTGGTTAATGTGGGCTGCCATCAGTCAGCCTCACCACCTGGACTTCAATTTTCTCTTCCAGACCCTCCACCAATGGTTCCTTCTTCCCTTCTGGTGGGAAGGCCAGAGAGCAAACCCCATCCTTCATGCTGGCCCCTTGCCATTCCTGTTTTGCAGCAGCAGCTGTTGCCTACTTTCCTACACAAACCTTTCCTCACCTTCCTCTTCACCCTCCTCTTCCTCCTTCTCCTCCTCCTCTGGCTGCTGGCCGATGCCAAGCCTGAAGCCTGACAGCCAAAGTGACATTGTAATTTTCTCCCTGGCAAGGGAACTGCAGAAGTTTGGGTTGGCTGAGGACATGCACAGCCAGAAAAAAAGTAGGAGGGAAGGAAGGAAGGGACTTGTTTTGTGAAGGTCACTCTAGCTTTGGAGGAAGGGGTTTGGTCTGCCCAGGGAATGTCCTGGGTGCTGGTTCACTCTGGACTGCTGCAAGGTAGATCTGATGTTGGTTGCTCACCTTCTTTGACCAGGTGATCAGTACTGCCTCTTTTTCTTGCCATGTCCTTCATGGAGTTCATGCTACAGCCTCATATGTGATCTCCATGGGGAGGTGCTTCATGGAGCCCTGCAGTGGCCTTAGAATCAGATTCCTTTAGGTTAGAAAAAATCTAACCTAACCTGTTGTTAACCCAACACAGCCAAGTCACCACTAAACCATGTCCCTCAGCACCACATCTGTACAGCTTTTCAATCCCTCCAGGGATGGTAGCTCTACCACTGCCCTGGGCAGCCTGGGACAGGCCTGGACAACCATTTCAAGGAAGAAATTATTCCTCATGTCCATCCTGAACCTCCGCTGGCACAACTTGAGTCCGTTTTGTCCCATCCTATCATGGTGCTGCTTGGATCCTCCTGCATTGCTGGGAAGCTCCTCTGCTTCCACTCATGAGAAAGTTCTAGACCATCATGAGGTTTCCTTTCAGTCTCCTCTTCTCCAGGCTGAACAAACCAAGTGGCTTCAGCTGCACCTCACACAGCTTCCTCTCTAGACCCTTCCCCATCTTCATGGCTCTTCTCTGGATGCTCTCCAACAGCTTCATATCCTTCCTATGTTGTGGTGCCCCAAACTGCACCCAGTACTCAAGGTGAAGCCACACAGCACAGAGTAGGACCATCACCTCCCTGGTAAAACTGGGCTTAATCTCTCCACACTCAAGGAAGCAAGAGAACATCTCTCTTGGTCTATTTAGTCAAAACACGGCGACATCATTGCTCTGCTGCTCAGGAACAATCAAGATGCAAATAATGTCAACACCTCCTAGGTTTTTGGCAGGATGGTTCCTGGGGAGAATATTATTACCTTCTGATTACTTTGCGTGAAATCCACTCTCAGAGCCTCTGTGTGGCTTTGCTACTTGAGGATGCAGAACTGAACTGGAATGAAAATGAGAAACACCAGCTCTGCTTTTCTGGGCTGAGTAAAGGAGGTTGGGACCAGGGGAAGATCACCCTTGAGGGTGACTTTAGTAAGCCAGATAGCATTGCTAGCTTCAGCATCAGGCTCCTACTGAAGACAATGAGTTGCTGCATCCCAGGACCAGCGTGATGATGTGTGCCAGTGGCCTTTCTGTCCTGGGAGGTTCCAGGAGCTGGAGGTGGTTTATGTCAGTGCAGTGGAGTGTGTCCAAAGCAGGGCAATGAAGGTGGTGAAGGATCTAGAGCAAGGTCTTGTGAGGAGCAGCTGAGGGAACTGGGGTTGTTTAGCCTGGAGAAAAAGAGGCTCAGGGGAGACCTTCTCACTCTCTACAGATCTCTAGGAGGTTGGAGTCAGGTGGGGGTTGGTCTCTTCTCTGAAGAAACAAGCAATAAGACCAGAGGAAATAGCCTCAGGTTGTGCCAGGGGAAGGTTAGGTTGGATACGAGGAACAATTTCTTCCCCAAAAGGTTTGTCCAGGCCTGTCCCAGGCTGCCCAGGGCAGTGATGGAGTCACCATCCCTAGAGGGGTTCAAAAGCCATGGAGATGTGGTGCTGAGAGACATGGTTTAGTGGTGACCTGGCAGTGCTGGTTAATGGTTGGACTCAATGATCTCAGAGGTCTTTTCCAACCATACCAATTCTATGACTCTGTGATTCTAGAGACTGTTAGCTCCTTCCCCACAAGAATTTGTTACCCATCAACAACAGCTACGAACTGCTCGTCACCTGTGAGGATGACAGCTGCATCACAGGACTTTAATTGCTGCTGACAGGAGGCAGTGACAGATACTTATAAAAAAGAAATAAATCCACTGCTCCTCAATGAAATATTTAGCTGCAAAGTGAATGGCATCTCTGAGAGAGGCGTTGGAGGAAAAATCAAGAAAAAAGGTAGGACGAGGCATGGTAAACAGATATCTGGTACATATGTGAGGTTCATATTCTGATATCCAGTGTAGGATGTTTTCTCACTGTCAGCATGCTGGTCTAGCTCTGCAGGAGGAATGATGTCCCAGTATGTTCCTTGAACTGGGGAGCTCAGAACTGGACCCAGTACTCCAGCTGTGGCCTGACTAGGGCAGAGAAGAGAGGGAGAAGAACCTCCCTTGACCTGCTGGGCATACTCTTCTTCATGCAACGTGGCCTTCTTAGCCACAAAGGCACATTGCTGGCTCGTGGTAAACTTGTTGTCCACCAGTACTCCCAGGTTCTTCCCAGAGCTGCTTTCCAGCAAATCAACCCAACCCCTAACCTCTCCTGGCTGACTGCTGTAGATATCAAGGCAGGTTTAAGACATCTAGCATCAGCTCTAAGCATGGTCTGAAGCGTGCCCAAATGTTTCTGGATCTTAAATACATCCTTCAGGTTCTCCAGAGTGTTATCAAAGAGGGATGCTCTTCTTAAACCCTTTGCCAGCCACATCTTCCCAATCCCATTGTGTGCCCCACTCCCAGCCAGCTGTTCCTTCTCATGACAAACCTTCCCTTCCTCCCTTCAGCCAGGCTTTGGCAGCACTGATGTCCACACTGGCTTTGCTACTTGCCCTCCAGCAACACTTGAGCCAAACAGCCCTGCAATGGATGTTCTTATCTGCTGCCTTTTGTGTGCAGAAGGGAATGGATTCCTCGCCACTAATTGCCAGTGCTCTCTGCAATTTGTTGCACATTATTCTTTTTTCCTCCTCTAATTAACGACTGCTTTGTGTTCTCTCTGCTTGGTTTGTGGCTCTCACTCTCTTCCCCCAGCTCAGTCTCTTTGCTATATTTTTTTTCTCTCCTCTCCTCTCCNCATCATCTCTTTTTCTCTCCTGGGATTCTCTTGCCATCTAAACCATTGCTGTGTTTCCAGCACACCAAAGGCTTTATATTTTATCATTACTCTATTTCCCACATCCATTGCTCTTTTTTTGGTGGTGGTGTCCTCTTGATTGCTTTCTCCCCTCCACTGTTTCTTAAACACTCCTTGCATTTCTGCTCCCAGAGCATGCAGAAATTGTGTAGCATTCCCACCTGCTCCTTTCAAAGAATGCAATTTAGCCCAATTTTTGGTGTCAAGGCATTTGGTTAGGGAGATGATGCTCTGTCCCCAAGGTGTCAGAGGTGTTTGGGCTTTAACAGAATGACCACATCCTGGGCAAAATGGGTAGAGGAGTAGTTCCCAGCTCCAAGCCCTGCCTTGGACCAGGCTGATTCCCTGCTCTCCAGGAGTAGACACTGGCTGACAATCCTGCAGGAGCAAAGCAAATTCATTGTGACTATGGATCACATGGCTGGGAACAGTGGGATATAAATAGGTTCTGGCACTGGCAGCAGGTCCTGCTTGAATGGCTTTCTGGGAGGGACTGGGCTGCTCTGAGGTGATTTCTTCTTAACCCTTGTGGTTTTAAATCCCCCCAGAAGCGTTTTATTGTCACCCTTGCAAGAAAAATAAAACTTCAAGGGGATGCCTGAGCTAGAAGTAGTTTCCCAGATCTCCAGGATGAGGCAGGAAAGGAATTGGGGAGACCTGGAAATGGCTAGAATCTTGGTTTCTAGTGGCCATGAGGACACTTATGGAAACCTTAGAGGAGCAGCTTCTCTTTGGACCTCAAAATACATGTTAAAAATAAGGGGGTGGAAATCAGTCCCTCTCTGTCATAAGGCTATCCTGAACCCTTGAAGGTGGAGCATATGGTCTTTCCATCCCTTGGCTTGCTCATGCTTGAAGGTGGAGCAAGAGGTGCTCAGTCCTGGGACAGAAAGTCCATTTCAAACCTGTATGGGAGCAGGAACTTGGCTTCTGTGAGCTTTACCCTGGTATTTTCCATGACTCTGCAAAGATATTGCACATTGCCAAATTAATCTTCAGTTTCTTCCCTAACCAGCCTTGTCTTCCTGGTTGTTCAGGTCCTGTCCACTCATGGGTGGTTGTCTGTAGTCCATCATTGCCCTTGAAGAACTAGAACAGAGGAATAGAGTTGTTTTCAGAAGAGTATATTCCTTGTTTTGGTCCCAAAGGCTCACCCACCTATGAATCTTGTCCTTGGTTCCCTTAGCTTTGTTGCTGAGGCTCCCAACAGCCTTGATATCTCAGTTAACCACCCTTCTGGTGGTATGCTTCCTTGCCAAGTTATCAAATGCCCAGGTGACAGATCTACATGCTCAAGATCTCCTTGGTAAACAGAAGAACAAAGGATGGCACCTGAGCTGTGTGGGAGCTGGATTGTCTATCTTTGGTAGTGGTTTATTTAAGAGGTGTCTTGTGTTTGAGTGGAGATGCAATTCTTGACACAACCTTTTTTTCCCCCCAGGTCTGTCAAACTAGCTCAACCTTCCATCAATTGTTCCCCTATCCATGGCCACAGTTTGGGGAGGAAGCTTTGAATTATTTGCTTGCAAACAAGAAGGCAAAGATAAGATAGTCAAATATTTGGCTTGGTAAACACATGTTCCCTCAGCAGGAAAATCAGCCCTGCAGACAGGACCCAGGACTACTCTGACAATCCATTGCTAATTCATCAGCATGGTTTTTGACTCCAGAGGAATAATCAGGAGACTCTAGAAAGGAGTTTATTAGTCAGCCAGTCCCAGTGATTATATTTATCTTCTGAGCACATACACAAAAAGTTGCTTTTCAATAGGACTCTTTCAGCCTTTGCTGATAATGGATGAAAATGAGGAGAGATTGTGTTAGCACAAAGATGGGACCACGTTTAATGAGATGGGGCCAGGCTGATTTAAAGAGGTGTCAGATGTTTTTCACAAGGCACTGTTTGTCCCCAGGTTTTTCAGGTCTGAGAGAGTGGAGTGGTGTGGGCACCACTTGAGTCCATCACTCTCCTAAAAATACCTTCCCAGACCACTTGTCCACCAAGCTTTGTGTTGGTGTATCATGAGCCACCAAGAAGAAGCATGACCATCACCAAGAGAGTCATCACCAGGAGGGTTCCTATGGCTGAGCATCTACTCTGTGTGATTATGGACCTCCAACATCAATGCTCCTTGGGGGTCTTGTAGGCCAGATTTGCTTCACCTGAGACATTTAATGGGACTAGAAGGCTCTCACAGAGATTCATTCATCAAATCCCATCTATGCTGGTCAGTTGACCAAGTGATCCAGCATTGGCCTTGGAGGGGAGAGTGTCTGTGGTTACCAAATGTATGCAAGAAGGGAAGGGGCCTGGAAGAAACCATCTAATCAAATAAAAGCTCAGATGAAGAATTTCTTAGAGGGAAAACACACATTGAAAGTCACTAAGTTCAACTCTATCCATGTTCCAAGACTAACATATATTGACAGAGATGAGGAGTTGGCCCATGATCTCTACTTCTCACTGTCTGTGCCATTATTATATGCTTTTTATTGTCTCTGTCAAGCAAGGTCCTTTGGAGATATCTGACAAGAAAAGGGCTGGGCAATCCACAGCACATGAGCATGGAGTCTTAGTTACAGGATGGGTGAAACCAGAGCCCAGCACACTGGGTCTTCTGGAGAAGTGCTCAGCAGACTCTGTGGCAGCTGAGCAGTCAGCACCCTGTCTCCATAGTCCCCAACAAAGCCAAGCTCAGACACTCACAGACACAGCATTTGTTCAAACACAACATTTATTGGCAACTCTGGGCAAAGGAAAGCTCCCAGAAGCAATGGGCTCTCTGGAAGAGGATGGAGGTGATCACTGTCTAGGTGAAGACAGACGTTTCTCACACATCTCTTTACAACAACCTCTTCAGTTGCATTAGATGTGATTGTCCAGAGTGTTCCATGGAGAGTTTTCCTAGAGCCCTTGGCAGGAGGCTTCTGCTCAGGGTTTTCCCTTTCCATATCCCACATTCTCCTCTCTTTTTCCCTCCTGTGTGAGGGGGTGGTTTGCCATCAACTGTAATCTCCAGAAGCACATCTCTCTGCTCGAAGTTCTTGACCAACCACCTTCTCACAAGCCTCCAGCAAGCCTAAATTCCAGAGTGCCTTGGCCAGTTGATATGATTAGCAGATCCTTCTCATCACCAGGACCTTCTCCATCGCTCCATAACGTCACTGTCACTGTCACTGTCAGACGTGTACACGTCACTGTCACTGTCCCTCTCCCTGTCACTGTCCCTGTCACTGTCACTGTCACTGTCCCTGTCCCTGTCACTGTCACTGCTGTATGAATCTGGCTTGGGGCTCCATTTGCTGAGCCACCAGCAAAGCCTGTAGACCAGAGGCAGGACTCCAAAAATGGCCCAGGACTGCCAGTGCTTCAAGGCAGCAAAAAGTGAGGCTCCCCAGGCCATGCCACTCTGATCCTGGAAATTCTTCTCCCGAAGCATCTCCTCCATGGTCATCTGCTCCAACTCCTTCATCAGTTGAGACATCTTCTGCCAGATCACCTCCTGTTCATGCTCTGGCATGCCCTTGCACGTGGCCTCCTCCATTCTGACCACCAGGAACCATCTGAAGCTTTCCAGAAGCAAAGTGAAGCATTCTGTTGCAGCCATGTCCTTCAGGAGGGAGAGATGAGGTTCAGTGGGGTCTGGAAGGGAGGGAGAAGGTATGGTCCTGTCCCAGCCAAGGTCTATGCCAGCCTCTCCCCACACCCACACTCACCTCTGACCCAAGCTGTACCAGGTCTGCTGGCAACAGATGCAGTTCAACTTTCTCAATGGGGAAAGAGATTCCTAAAACCAGGCTCACCAGAGATGAGACTAAGGACAAGTAGGAGGAGCTGGAGGATAGCAGTAGTGTAGGACTTGATCCTGAAGGTCCTTTCCAGCTATGATGACTGGATGATTCTATAGTGCCACCGTTAGAACTAACCCCACCCCTGTGATGCATCCCCTGCTCAGCTCAGCAACTGACAGTTATCCTAGGCAGCCCAAGTCCTGACCTCCACAAAATGTAGACCCACCCAGCAGGACAGGGCTCCCAAGGGTTCTCCTTCCAAAGCAGACAGGAGTCCTCCAAACCCTTAGCAAAGAGCAAATCAGGTATTGTGATCTGTGGATGCTTTGCTCCTTGAAATCCCATCCCATGAGATGGAGTTTGTTGTCTTGATGCTGGCCTCTGTGTTTTTGGTCATGAACTCAGATCCTTCAAAACACTGATGGGCAGGTAGATGGTGATGTATATCCTGGTGGTGGCTTGAGGCTTGACCATGGCAGGATCTGTGTTTCTGCTGAGCCACAATTCCCAAGGATGATGAGATGATGAGTGTGGAGATTCCCTCATGTGGAACTCCCACTGCTGATGAAGCACCATCTTCTCCATGTCTAGCATGTTCACCTCTGCAGTTCCAAGTCCCTGGCAAGTGTCTGGGATGGGCAGATTCTCCAGTGAGCAGATGGAGACACATCTACTGTGCAGCTCTTTCTTATTCTTTCTTTTTTGTCACATTTATTTCTTGCACATGGCTTGTGATCTAGGTGAGGCTACAGGGACCTCTGCAGTGGTGGAGATCTTCTGCATGGTGGACCTGCTCTCACCAATCTTTTTTTCCCAGCTCAGAGCATGGAAGAATTAGGTTTGTCAGTGGCTGCTTTCAGACTTACAGGCATATCCACTACTGGAAAGGGAATTAACCTGAACACCATTTCTTCTGCCCACCACATGACTAGTGGGACTTGGAGATGTCACAGCTTGGAAAACATCATCCCTAATCCCTATTTTGGTTCAATATTCCAAGCAATCATTCTTTGTAGACAGAATAGTCAAGGGACTCCCAGATATTATCATTTTTAAGGGAGTTTGTTGCCTCCTTTAAGCTTTTCTTGACCTAAAAGACTTTGTGGATTTACTCTGCCTTGATGTTAAGTCGATGGAAGAGAGAAACAGTTCTTGAAACTGAGATGTTTCATCCTTGCCCAACCATGATGCAGAGAGTCTTGCTCCAAATGTAACCCTTTGATAGTTTTTAGTGCAAAAAGCCTCATGGATCCTCTTCACAAGCAGCATCACCACAAAACAAAACAAAAATAAAAGAAAAACAACAAAAATCCCCCCAACCAAACCCCCAAAAGCAACGTAGAATAACTCCAAAGCAAACCATAACTGTGCAAAGAAATACCCTTTGCACTCTGGGTATTTTACAGTTTGGGAAACATTCTGAATATATAATCCAAACAGTTCTATTGCCAAGGAAATGTCACATAAAACCAGAAGAATCATAGCTGGAGATCAAGGAGGTAAAAAGGACAGCACAATCGAATCAGATCTGGCAGATGCAGCCCAAGCTGACATAACAACCTGAGCCAATGGGGGTTTGCTTGCAGAGCACACCCCTGGTTCCTTCCCAACCTCCTCCTCTTGTCCCAGTATTCAGCCCTGTGTTCCTCTGAAGGGAAAAACAAACTGAATTTCCCAAACCAGAGCATAATCATCAGCAAAGTATTTCTCAAGGGGTAGGGCTGCCTCTCCAAGCCTACCCCACCTCCTCCTCCTCCTCCTCCCTTGGGTGTCAGCCTTGCTGTGAGCTCTGCCAGCTCACCAGGAAGGGTTTGACATGTCATGCCATGAGCTTGTGCAGCTTCCTTTGTCTTGGGATGCTCCCTTTTGCCCTCCAAAGGTTGGAAAATGCCTTTGATAAGCAACCTGCAGCACCTAGCATCTGCTGGTGTGCAGCAGGATGGATGTCAGGGTGGAGATGAGGTAGGAAGGCATGGAGATATGTCTCATCTGATCTGATGCTATCAACTGCAGTCTCCTGTCATGGCATGCCTGCAGGTCCTGATTTCTGCCATGAAGGATTATGTTAAAGTCTCCTGCCCAAGGTCAGGGCTGGGTTGGCCACTAGAGAAGTGCCAAACAGTCCTCTATGAACTCCTCTGCCTTCCCTGAGTGCACTTCTGCTTCACTGCCTGTAGGTTAGTTTAGAAACAGGGGAGCTGAAGCAGTTTATGGGGTTTGAAGAGGACATCTGTGATAATAGCTTGTTTCTGCAATTAGAGAAACACCATAAAGACTGCAGAAACAGTGCCCAAGGTAAAGGCAGAAAGCAATTGCCTGAAAACCCTGAGGAGCAATAACACCAATGTCCTACACAGCATCCCCCATCAGTGATTTTTGGGAGCAATTCAGAGGAAAAAAAAAAAGAGAAAATGAACCTGGAACAAGTTTTCTGACCATGCTCTGATGCAAAGTCAGATGTTGTCCCTTGTTCCTGAGCAGCACTAAGCTTTTAAGTAGCCTTTGGAAAGCCCACGGTGCCCTCCCACGAAGCCCTTTGAAAGCACAGTGTGAAAAGAGGTTGAGCTTTTACATAAGAGAGCTTCCCACCAACAGAATTAAATCTGTGCTGGTCACTTTTCAGTTTTCATAGGGAGTAAACTACCTGGAAATGTCACAGCAAAAAAGAAATCACACACACAAAATCAATCCCTTTTTTTTTCTGTCCTGAAAAGGAGAAGGGTTTATATGAGGCAGAGGGTGGGATAGCTGCAAAATTCAACAAGTTGAAGTTACTTCCCACCAAAGGTCTTTTGAAAAGGGTGGTGGGAATGATGCTGCATCTTTCCTGCTCATTTTGCCAGTCCTGAACATAGTGGATGCAGACATCCTGAGACCAAAAGAGGAGAAAGGTGAATTGCTCATGACAGACATCATCACTTTGGTTGGGATTTGTGTGTCCATGTTGAGATTGGTATGACCTCTACTTTTCAGGTGGCTCTGCAACCAGAGGAGAAAGAGAGCTGAGACAAGTCTGAGTGTGTGTGTGTGGTGTAAATCCCTAAAGTTATCACAGCTGTGAGACAGACCCAAAGGTGGCAGGAGAACATGAACAGATCAGATATCCACGATATCTGGAGAGTTTCATTTTCCCTGCGCTTTCCTTCTGTCCCATGGATGCACCTCCATCCACTGCCCTACCATATAGTTTTGACTTCCTCTAAGGCCTTCTGTTGTCCCTGTTGGATGCTATTTTGGTGCCAAACTAGACCCAGAAGTCTCCTGGGGAATTTCCATGCACCAGCCCCAGAGCCTCGCTGCTGCCCGCACGGGTTACATTACAGCCAGGATGAGGTGAGCTTAGTGAGGTCTCACCTACAACCTCTATCATCCTTCTAGGGACTCCACAAAGGCAAGAAAAAGGAGAAACAGAGAGATGAATTAGCCCTTGGGTCTTTATTTTTACACACGCTTTTAAACACCCTCCAGGAGCTGCAGCTTAGTCCTTTCAGCAGGTCTTGGGCAGCAGCTTCGAGCTGCTAACTCATGATGACAACAATTGTCAGCTCCTATTAAGATTAGAAGAAAGGCTTTATCAGGCAAGTTGGTGTGGATGCTGCTGCCCTAATGGTACTTGCAGTGCCTCCTTCTCCATTACTGGGAGATTTGTGAAAGATAAGAGCTGCTGGTCCAAAGCCGAGCTGCTGGTCCAAAGCCAAGCTGCTGGCTGCTAATCCTCTTCTCACAAAGAATCTTTCCCTCTATAGGAGTCCTGCTTCTCAACAGTCTGCATGATTATTCCATCTCCTTCCAGGGGACAACATGCTTCAGCACTTATTAAACTGCTGTGTCTCTCAGCAGGGTCTGGGAGCCTGGTCTAGAGCATCCCAGGAAACACCCATCTCCTCCTGGTCTCTGATCAATAGCAATGCAACCTTCTCTGGTGAGATTTAAAGGTGTTTGGTTGGGTTTGATATTGGTTTAGTATCTATTTGCATCTATTTGATTTTATTGTTATTATTTCGATTCAAATTGTTCTACTTTCCCAGCCCACAAATCTCTCCCCAGAGAATTACTCATGGCAAGGCTCCGCTGGCTATTTCCTTCAGGGTGTCTGCCTTCCTTGTGCCACTGAGGCCCTTGCTTCACTGAAGATGGGAAGGGCAGCTGGATTGTTTCTGACAGGAGCCCTTTTTCCTCTCTCTTCCCATTACAGATGCCCTATTTCTTGGCATTTGGCCATCTGGGAGAGTTATTCTGGCTTTCAGCCTCTGCACAGGAGGTTGGGGCTGCCTGTGGTAGGGAGAGCTGGGCTGCTGAGGAACACAGAGCTGGATATCCACAGTGGTTTAGAGGATGTTCCCATTAAAATCCTGCCTGCCTCTCCACTTTGCAGCAATTCTGTGATATGGGAGGTGGTCAGATGCTGGCATAAAACCTGGCTGCTAGGCTCTTTGGGCAGAGAGGGGCAAGCAATAAGCAGGAGTAAAAGGTCTCCACATGGCAGATCTTCACACAGTAGACCTCTTTCACTTTAATTTCAGCACGGTGTGAGATAGAAATTAACAGTGAAGGGAAACCAGAGATGCTCCTTGAGAAGAGGTGCACTAAGGGTTGTTAAATGCATGGAAACTCTGCCTGGTTTGGGAAGACACAAAGGGCTGGATGCTGGGATTGTGGTCAAGGAGAGGTCTTGCCATGGGATTGCCAAGCTCCTGTAGATCTTGAAAGGAAAGATGCTGTGAGAAATATTTCTAGCTCGGAGAAAAATCCTCTTGTCATCTCTACAAGGGCTGTAACAGAGAAGTGGAAATCACTCCATCTGTCCAGCTAAATATCTTATCTGCCTTTCCTTCCTCCTCTGAAATGCTGCCCATGGATATTAGTGAGTCTGGCCTTGAAACACCTCGATGATCTGAGGCAACATTCTCCTCTTGGATGAAGAAAGAGAAGCCCTGAGGTGAACAAAGGCTGGGTTTCAACCAGCCTCTTCTTTTGAAGATCTGGCTCTCCATGTCACAGTGGGAGTTGCCAGATGCCTTGTGGTCAGGAACAAATCTGGCTCTTGATTTTCTTGGATTCCTAACAGGAGCTGAACTCTTTGAAATCTCTGGCCTGATCTCACTTGTGAAAAGACCACATGGGCAGCCTGAGGCAGAGCCAAGTTTGGAAACTTTTCCCCAAGTCTAGTGATTGAAGGAGGGGAAAAGATCTCTCCTTGGGAAAATTGCACTCCAAGGGCCTGACTAGCTCATCTGCAATAGATGGGGAAATGGCTCCTGTCCAAGGGGTGGCTTGGGAAGTGGAAGGTGTAAGAGATTTCACCTGCTCATGAAGGCATCTTATAGCCACTGGCAGGAACATTGGCCTGGAATAGTTTTAAAGGAGCCAAGCAGGATGCTTCCCAGAGCTGACCCCATCTTCCCTAGTCTTCCCCATGAAGATCTCCTCCCAGTCACTAGAGAGGGAGTTTGCACGAGTTTAAACTATGTTTCTAGCTTTCATGGGGCAAAAGAAACATTGACCAAGAGGGTCCTCACTTTCGAGTGGATATTCCTTTGTGTCTTGAAGCTTCCTGAAGGCAAGGAGACAGTACCAGTAGTTCAAGGTGTTAAAAGGATGGATTCTGGTAATGGTATGACTGCTGCTTGCCACTGATTCCTGACTGAGAAACAGAATCATACAGTCACAGAGTAGTTTGGGTTGAAAGGAGTCTTTCAGGGTCAGCTAGTCCAACCCTCCCTGCAGCCAGCAGGGACATCTGCAACTAAAGCAAGTTGCTCAGATCTCCAAACAACCTGACCTGGAATGGTTCCAAATGTGTACCAAGGATTTCAAACAGAAAACACTCCAACCCTTAGGGAAAAAAGCAAAGCTGTCTGGCAGTGGTGCAGAAGATGGGTCTCATCTGGTGTGTGACAGCTGAAGGGGAGCACTGTCACTCCCTGCCTGCTTGATCCAGGCTTGGCAAGGAAGAGCAGTTTTGCAAGAGGTTTGAGTCACTCTCTCTAGTGGTGCCAGGACAAGGGGTGACAAGAGTGGGATTGAAATGGGGAGAATGCTCATTTGCAGCCAGTTGAACTTACTGGCTGAGAGGAATGAAATGGTGGCTATTTGATTCGTACCTGGACTTTCATGAGGAGAAGCTCCTGCACAGGACTCAGCCTGGGCTATTGTGCATGTCTGCACAGCACCAGTTAGTGAGTGCATCAGGACTGTTGGTCTGCTACCCATGGAGGAGCAGAATCCAAGAGTGGAAACTCCACTTTGGAGACATCTTAAACCACTTCTGGATCTGGAGACCTAGCTAAATGCCTTGGCAGACATAGCCCACAGAGAGGGATCAGATGCAGTGCAGCCACTCAACACAAATGGGCACACTGGTTGTCAGATCTACTGAGGGTCTGGGTAGGATGGGAGCTCCAGCTCCTGGGATCTGCCCATGCTTACAAGATGTAAGATGGTTTTCCAAGAAGCAGAGGTTGCAAAAGACCTAAGAGCTGAAGAGGAGCTGACTGCCTGGGGCTGAGGAGGCTTATGCCACCCTTGGCCTTATGAACACTGGATACTTCTGTGAGGAAAAGGAGGCTGCATCACCTCTGCTTTCAGCAGCACTGCAAAAGCAATAGGAAGATTGTCCAGACCTGGGTTGGGAGAAGAGCCAAGGAAATGCTTAAAGAATTGAGACTCTCCTGATTGTGAGAAGCCCCAGGATCTCACTGCCTTTAGCCTAACAAAGAGAGGATTAAGGAGTGACTTGATGCCAGCCCGTGAATGCCTGCATGGAGAAGACAAATCGATGACAGAAGATTTCTGCTCCTGCAGACAAAAGAGTAACAAGAAGAAGTGGCTGGAAGTTGGAGGTGGAGAAATCAGACCAGGAAAAGATGGAATTTTTATTAGCAGGGAGGGTGATGGATCATAGGAGCAGCAGACAAAGGCTGTGCAAAGTTCTCCATCGCTAGGGATGTTTGGATGGATGGAGTCAGGCTCTGTTTCTAAAGGAGGGATTCTCCTTTGATCACAGTTATTGGATCTGAGGTGGGAATTAGTGCTGTCACAAAGCTCCTGGGCTGGGCTGAGCAGAGCAGGTCAGAGAAAATGATCACAATGGATTTGTTTGGGTGTTGTTGTTTTTTTCATGCTTTTCTGAAAAATCTATGAAGTCCCAAGTGCAGCTGAATTCTTTTTTTTTTTTCTTGGAAAGGGAGGGGGAAAGTAATAGGGAATTGGATCAGTTCTAAGCTGTTACAGACAGTGCAGCAGAGCAGAATAAATCACCATAATCAAAGCAGGGCTGCCTGATGACACTGGAAGCTGAACAATGAGCTGTCACATAAATCCACACCACTTGTTAGGGCAGAGGAGCCCAGAGAGTCAATATTCACATTAAACATCCATCAAAAAAAAGGAGCTTCACAGATTGAATTCCCATTGGGGAATTTCTCCATTTCATCCTCAATTGGATCTGTAGAGCTGCTGTTTGCTCTCGGGTAACACCACCTTCCCTGGGTGTAAAACCCCTGGGGAAGGGATGCTCAGATAAAAGGGGGGCAGCTGGAAGCAACTCAGCTGAGACACAGCAATTGAGGGGTTCTGCTTTCCTAGACAAGGGAGTTACTCCTCTGTAGGACTTCTCTTACCTGTAAGTGTGGCAGATGTTAGATATAGACAGATGTAAAGAGTTTTACTCCTGTGTTGTTGGCATTGCCATCTCTGACTGCTTCTCCTAAGGTGGTAATAGCTCTCCATGAAGTCTGAAAGGAGGAAATTTTGGCTTTCAGAAGCCAAAGATGTGTCAGGGCCAGCTGTGAGGAATGGTGGCAAGATCTGGAGATGGTGGGGGTGATTGACTCACACTGTTTCAGACTGATAGTTGGAACCATCCCAACCCTGCAGCACTAGGAGGGGCAGGTGGCCATGGCTGGCCCCAGGCTGGCATACATCCACCCTCCTGCTTGCTCTGCATGAGGCAGGCTGCAAAATCTCCTTCTGCCTTCTCTCTGACACATCAGGCAATCACAGAATAACAGAATTGTTGTGGTTGGAAAAGGCTTTGAAGATCATCAAGTCCAACCATTAACCAGCACTGCCAGGTCACCACTAAACCATGTCTCTCAGCGCCACATCTCCATGGCTTTTCAACCCCTCCAGGGATGGTGACTGCACCAACACCCTGGACAGCCTGGTCTAGGCCTTGAAAACCCTTTTGGGGAAGAAATTGTTTCTTATGTCCAACCTTAACTTCCTCTGGTACAACTTGAGGCCATTTCTTCTCATCCTATAATGTTCATTTCCTCTCCTCCTATTGTGGTTTCTTTTTATCCTCTCACTTGGTTTTAGATGAGTGATGGAGGTGTCTGACCCAGGACCAAGGCAAGTCTTAATGTGAAGAGAGTGAAGAACCTTAGCAGGAGTGAGAGCTGAGCATGCAACCCACAGGACACAGCTATGGCTACTGATGGTCCTGGATCAACCAGGAGCTGCCACCTCCTGTGTTTCACCACAAGCTTAAAGGCTGCAAATGCCATAAGGATGTAGGACCCAGGAGATGTTTTTCTGAGAGACCTAATGCAGGCAAAGAGGTGGATGGAAAAAAGAGGTCAGAAAGAAAAATGGAAAAGAGGAGAAGTAGATAATACAGAAATTGGCACCACAAAAAGGGGGAAGAAGGCAGAGCTGCTGTTGTGCATCCCTTAGCACTCTGCCAATGCTCCAGATCCTCCAGCAATGAGGATTCCTGACAACTGTTGGCTTTAAGCTCTTTGAACCTTGAATCTCCACTTGTAAGCAGGGATAATGTACTCCAAGGAGGCAAAGATTAGTTAATTAATGGCTTGTGACATAGCCTGATGCTGTGATAATGAGCACTGCTAGGAAAATCTGTGATTAAGGCCCTGGTTCAGTGTATTTCATTTAGCTAGCTAACCTAGGGGACAGGATCAGCTCCTGAGGCCACCTGAGCTTCCCACCCCTTTCTGTCTCCTCTACAGGAACATGGATTAAAGCCTCCTCTGAAACCACAACCTAAAAATGTTGGCATGAGACAAATTCCTAATGTACAGTGGATATCCCATAACTGTCCTGCTGAGTTTGGGACTCAGTGTCCTCAGCAGGGTTTGGACAGTGTATGGTAGAGAAATCCTAGTGCTACATCCTGCACAAAGAGAGATGAAGCCATCAGGTTTGTTTGAGGAGCACCTGGGAAGCTTGATGACTTTGAGTGATGCACAGCTAGTGGGAAAGGGTGGAAAGGTGACACCTTCCTGTAGCTGGAGATGCCTGTGCCATGACATAAACACTTAGACACATGCAGGCAACAAATCCAGCAGCAAAGACATGCTGACCCCTGTGAAATCTGGCTGGAGGAGCTGGGAAAGTGCTTGGGGCCATGGTTTAGTGGTGAGCATGGTGCTGTTGGGATGGGTGGTTGGACTGGATGATCTTTCCAACCATAATGGTTCTGTGACAGCCAACAAGGAGCCAGGGCCTAACAACCTTTGGTACAGCAGAGGGTTGGGTGATTTTAAGCAAGGATTGATCACATCTAGCATTTTGCTTTGAGCAGCTGTTGAGGAAAACGAGATGAGACGTGTGAGGAACTAGCAACAGGGTGGTCCAAAGCAGCTCAGAGGCCTCAGCCTGCTGGGACAGGACCAGCAACCAAGGTCACAGTGCAGTGCATGGACTGGGGCAGTGTGAGGGATGCAGGCTGAAGACAGCATCCTTCCTTGTCCTTCCCAAGGGGCAAAGCAGGGCAGGAAGCCAAAGATCCCCGTGAGTCACCAGAGCCCTTAGAGAGGTCTCACAGGGAAAATGCCTCCCTGAAGTCTCCTGTGAGTCAGACCTGCCAATGAGCTGATGATTGGGAGACTTTGAAGAAATGGTGGATGAGAAATCATGGGAAGCTCCTTTTGTTCTGTGAAATGACCCCAAACTTTCTTAGTCACTTCCCTTTTTGCTTTCTTTCTGCCACAGGGGCAGGTAGCACTCATGCATGGGACTCTTGCTTTCTAGCAGGGGATGGATCACAGAATCACAGAATGTCAGGGGTTGGAAGGGCCCTAGAAAGATCATCTAGTGCAACCCCCTGCCAGAGCAGGATCANGCTTGGTTTGGTTGCTGCCCCACCATCAATCTGCATCATGTCCTGCTCAGGAGGGGACTGAGCTGTGTGGGGCTTTAGTTCATGCCCCATGTTTCCAGGCTGTTGAAGTAGATCAGAGGGTGTCAAAAGGATGTCTCATCCCACCAGGGCTGGAGTCTGCGGCAGAGCCAGATTTTAAACTCCTTCTGCACATAAAACTCCTTATCTCTCCTTCCTGCTCCCATTAACAGAGCTTCCTTGGATAATTCTTCCTTTGCACTAGGCTGGTGGATCTTGCAGTTCTCACTTTGTGGAGGCTTTTTCTTTCATTGACTCTAGTTTTCACTTCACTGAGGCTTTTCTTTCATTGCCTTTTGAAAGTTAAGTCCCAGAGGCTTGAGAGAAGATGACTCATCCCCTCAGAAGTCCTAGCAGCTCTTATCTCCTCTTTGGCACCTAGCTGGGAGGTGGCAAAGATGGAAGGGGAATAAAAAAGAAGAAATCAATACATCTTTTGTCTGATTCTTCCGCAGCTCACCTGTTCTCTGTGCTCTCTTTGCCTCTCAGCTGGGGGAGATAAGGCAATCTGCTTGGTGGCAATACTTCTATTCTGTATAAACCTTAATTCATTAAGAGAGGAACAAACCAGTAGGATGAGAGTAGCTGCTTTTTGGAGCATTTTAAGCTATAACGAAGGATTCCCCCCGCCCCATTCCCCTTTGTATGTATAACTTTATAGACAAACACACCCTGACAATGCCAAGCAGTGTGAGGGTGGTCTACAGAATCATGGTGCTCACAGAGGAAGAAGATAGGCAAGGCTGACCATTGTTGAATCTTCTCCTGGATGAAAAAAGATCTAACAGGTGATTGCCTTCAAATAGACAGAGCATGTCTCCTATGAAGAAAGGCTGAGACAGTTGGGGTTGTTCAGCCTGGAGAAGAGAAGGCTCAAGGGAGAACTTAGTGCAGCCTTGCAGTACTTAAAGGGGCTACAGGATAGATGGGAAGAGACCTTTTAGCAGGACCTGTTGTGACAAGACAAGGGGTGATGGTTTGAAACTAAAAGAGGAGATTTAGACTAGAGAGAAGGAAGTAATTTTTTATGCTGAGGGTGGTGAGAGCCTGGCCCAGGTTGCCCAGAGAAGTGGGAGATGCCCCATCCCTGGAACCATTCCAGGTCAGGTTGTTTGGGGCTCTGAGCAACCTACTCTAGTTGCAGATGTCCCTGCTGACTGCAGGGTGATGGACTAGATGACCTTGAAAGGTCCTTTCCACCCCAAATGATTCTGTGATTCTATGATTCAAGGAAGCAGAAGAGGTCATGTAATAAGAGCCAGGATCCTCCCAGGCTCTCATCCATTTCTGAGAACATCTAATTGAACATGGTTCAGAGGTTGGAAGGAACCTTTCCCCCCTTCACGGGCAGTTTGCAGCCAGAACAGGCCCTGGAATACAATCCTTCTGGAAGCCCATCTCCCTCCCAGCAAAAGGTGAGCCTGTGGTGGAACTGGAAATGAGTCCAAGATGTTGCAGCACCAAGTATCTGCCTCAAAATCATGGAGCTTGTGGAGGAAGATTGCCCCAGGGGGTGAAGGGCTGTGTTTAATGGGTGCAGTCATCTGCAGAGCAGCAATGGCTTCTGCTCTCCACAGGTAGAGGTGAAGGTCAATTCCTAAAGCCACCAGCCCCAGGCAAAGCCATTGAGGGATTCGAGCCTTTAAGAGATTTTCTACAAAGGTTTTCACTTTGATTGACCTTTTAAAGGCCAATTCTGCCACTTTTGTAGTTAAAGCTGATCAGTGGGGGACATTGTTAGCACTTATTTATTTGTATTATTTTTTTTAGCCCATGGTTTTCCAAAATGACAGTTAACTCTCTAATCCCAACCTCAACTAAACCATCTGGAAGAAAAACAAGTTAGTGACTCAGGACTTAACTTCTTTCATGTGTGTGCTCCCTGTGCACCTTCCCTTCATCCCCTGTAGAGCCCCAGACACGGGCTCCTCATCCAACATCTCCTTTTTCAGCAGCAGACCATGCACCAAGCTCATGTTCAGTGCCTGCTGGATCCCAAACCACCACCCCTGAAGCATAGACCCTCCACTATTCTCTCTCCTCCTCACCAGCCCCCTCAAAACCACTATGTAGGCAGACTAGGTCAATCCAGTGCCAGGAGCTATGTGCATTGCTCCTCAGAGGAATGGGTTGCAGGGCAGGAGCAACTGATGCCTTTTGAGCCAGCATTTAATGTATTTCTTACTTGAAGGTCATTAAAACTCAATGGGCCAAACCATGGAACCCAGAGACTTCATTTTCTGTGCCAGAGCTTCCTCAAATGGACTTGCTGGTTGTCCCTAGCATTGAAGATGGTAGCATTGGCTGATGTGTTTTGAGATGCAGCAGAAGAACCACATCTTGTGCCCCACCTGACTCCAACCTCCTCTCAGGGAGTCACAGAGTGAGAGAGAAGCCTGTGATGGTTGAAGTGGACTAAGCTTCCTAACAGCTCCAGGAGAAATGGTGGCATGTGTAGAGCTGCAAAGCAGACAGACAGTATTTGTCCTGATGCTTTGGGAGTGAGAATAGAGATAGCGACGCTTGTCAATCACAGCCATCACTGACCTGTCAGCAGCAGTGCTTTGGAGTGGCAGCACAGCAAACAGAAGCCTGGCACCATGTTTCCTTCCCCTCTCTTTTTTGGGGTGATCAGAAAAGGCCAAATTAGAGGACAGGAAGTTGCAGAGATTCCCTTTCCCCTGCCTCTCTTTTCCTTCCCGCTCCCAGGTAGCTTGTTCCCCTTTTCCCAAGGGATTGAGAGGGTCTGTGGTTTGAAATGGAAAGCAGGATGTCCTAGGCTGCCCACAAAAAAAGAACAAAGAAGATCAATTGAAGTGGAACATGCTGCCTTGAAATGCTGGATTAGGGCTAGCAGGAGCCTGCAGGTGCTTGTGTAGGGCAAGCTGCCTCTGGCCTTTGTCTCCTGGGCAGTGGGAAGAGCAGAGTGCCTGGAGCACTGCTGGATTTATTGATAATGGTGGGTAGAGACTGCTCCAGGCTGGCCCTGTAAGCCCAGCTCGTGCCCCAGCTTCCTTCCTAGGTAGTCAGGAACATGGCACAGATCATCTCCATGATAACTTCACGGAGAGCAGGGCCATCAACTGAAATACAAGAGGGGCAAGGATGTTCCCTTAACTTCCCCAACATAACACAATGGGAGAAGAACTGACCAAAAGGATCCTGGTTCACATCATCTCACTAAACTCTGTCTCTTACTGATGCCATGGGAGGCAAGACACAGAGCTAGATGAGCTGCTGCTCTCACTCTCTAGGGTACAGCATGCTTTTAAGCACTGAAAGAACCATCTGACCTAGACTAATTACTATTTGGGCTGTAATTCCTGTGCTTGGGGCTCATTTCTGGTCCTCCTAGGACCATCCAGCTTGCAGCTTTGGAAAAGTCCTTCTAATATTGCTCTATTTCTGGTTTGCATCTCTGTAAATGCAGAGGTATAATAAAGTCTTGCTCCCATATGGCAAGGATCCTTCTTCAAGGGATCTCAGAGGGCTTTGGAAAGGAGATTGGAATCTTTTCCTCCATGAAGAAGAACATCTACAGCATTTTCTGTCATGCAGGGCATTAGCTGGGAAAGTGCTAGTTGGTACAACCCAAAATCATACCAAGAGCTGAACAGTCTGGAAGATGTTCCCATGGCAAGGGGAAAAGGCTTCAGGTTGCATCAGGGTTTGGCTGGAAAAGAAAAATCTTAAGGGGATGGAGATGCAGGGGAATGAAGTCTGCTTGTATCAAGTTTCTGAGGGGAGCTTCAGATTAGATGTTAGGCAGCATTTCTTCACCAAGTGGATTCTCAGGCAGTGGTTTGGCTCAACCAAAATTTGTAACCATCCTCAGTACCTCACTGTGGCCATTCTTGTATTCAGTATCATTTGCAGTTTGAGGTCTGGGGAGAGAAGGCATAGATGTAGCTTCCAGAAGTCAGGCAGGGACAAGGTCACCCTTCCACCTTGTGCAGAGCAAGTGGGATGGCATGTGGGATGAGGCTCTCAGCTTTGTCTGCTTTGGGGCCAAAGGATGCTTTGTTGCTAAGGAGAGCAGCACACTGAGTATCCTTGGAGTCCTAAATACAACCTTCAAAGGGAAGCTTTCATATCTGGTAGGATCTCCACCAGCATGACTCCCTTTGATTCCCATTTCTCCCTGACCCACCTCAGGCAGCCCTGGCCTCGTTCTTCTCTATGACAAAGTGCTGCAGTTCTGGGCATGGTGATCAAGGACTCCTGCAGCTGACCATGCTTGGTACAGAGGGGATGCTGTGGGCTTTCAACTGACCTATTCTGCTAAGTGCAGGTTGCTGAAAAGCAGGGTGAGGAGTTTGAAGGTGAACCCTACCAGTCTCACCCACCAGCTCCTCTCCTCTCCCAGGATGGAGATTCCTTGCGTTCTTCTACACTTCAGCAAGAAAACTGCAAGGAGAAAACTTAACAAAAAGAGAGAGAAAAAAACCCTGTTCCACTGAGTTATCTGAGCAACTTGAGTTACTCTGACAGGCCAGAGTAGACACAGGAGACACTAGAGTTTGCTGACCTCTAGGGTCTTGAGCTACCAGGACATGGAGCTGCTACCAGTTGGCTGTAGCAGCCTGTCCCTGAGCTCTCTGTCCTTTGGCTCTTCCTGACTAATCCTCCAAGCTGCTGCATGTCCTGCTTAGAGAGCAAGCCACCAGCCTAACCTTGAGCAGGGTATGCCTCAGGCTCTGGGAATACTGTTTTGGGTCTGGGCATCATGTCCAAAGAGACCTCCAGCCCTTTGGTGACCTCTCCATGTACTGGAAATCCAGGTATCACCAGTCAAAGACAAAGCAAGCTGGTGGCTCTGGGCAGGTTCTAAGGGGAGGTTCAGGTAAGAGGACTGAAGTTTAGGCTCTCCCAACATGCTCCAAGATCATCTCCATTTCAAAGATGGAAGAACGAGGTCAAATGAGAGGACTTGGACCTATTGAGAAGTTCTCAAGAACTGCTGTCCACAGTCCATCTTCTACAAAGCTTCCACCAAGATACAGCCTCAGTCTTCCAAGCTGCCCCACTCACCAGATGTCCAGACCCATGGCCCAAAGGGGACACCAGGTCTGATGAACCCTTCTAGCCCTAGAGAATGATGAAAGGTGGCTTTCTCCTTTCCAAACCACCACTATGGCACGTGGTCCTGAACATAACAACAGCCCCTGCAAGAGCAAGCCAGTGCCTGAGTGTCCTGGGGAAAGACAAACACTAATTTCACTAGACACCTGCACTGGAGGAAGGCACAGCAAACAAATTCCTCACCCTGCCCATGGAGAAACAAAATGCAACACGATGGAAATTTGTCTGGTGCTTGACAGAGCTGAAACCTCCAGATAAAATGTTCAACCTTCTGATTTTTTTTGTGGTTGTTCCCCCCCCCCCCCTTCTAATAAAAGTCAACCAATTAGAATTATTAGGAGCCAGGGAAGAACTGCTGGCTCAGGCACAGCTTTCCGACACGATTCCCACGTCCTCGTCGCTTCTGCTTGCTCCAGCTGCCACAGGAACAAATGAGCTGACAGCTTCAGAATTAGAAACCCTCTGCCACCTTCTCTTTGCTGGAAGCAGTGAAAGCTTTTTTTTTTTTTTTTTTTTTTTTTTAGGGAGGGGAGTGTAA
>VWZO01022831.1:62258-134665 GCA_013396975.1 Bucco capensis
TTTTTGTCAGAGAGAGAGATATAAAAAAATAAAAGTGATTTTTTTTCTTTTCTCCATCCCGGCATTGCTCAGGATTCCAAAATTAGGAGAGCACCTTGACAAGCTGCAGAGCTTCAGGAGTGAGTTTAGAAGCAAGGTGGATCAGTGTGGCAGCACACACCTTCAGCGGTTAGGGGATTTTTACAGATTTTTACATTTATTACCCTAATTCTCAGAGGTTGGGTGAGGCTTAGTTTCCCAAAACTAAGAGAAGCATTCTCTGCTCTGGTGAGACCTCATCTGGAATACTGTGTCCAGTTCTGGAGCCCTCAATACAGAAAGGACATGGAGCTGATGGAGCAGGTGCANAAAGCCTAGTTTTGAATCTGGGAGCTCTTGCAAATCTTTGTTTCCCAGAATGGCCCAAAGGTAGCACAGACTTTATGCTGAGGGCTGGAGGGTGATGATTTTGGGCAGGGAAATTCCTACCCTGAACTGATTGGTTGGTTCTGGGGATGAAAACAATTTGCAGCCTGTTTGGTTCCACTGCTCTGATGAGAAGAAAATGGGTGAGTGTGGCTTGGGAGAAGTTTGGTGGCATTTGGGCTGTATTCCATGTCTGTGTGCATGGGTGTACCAGAGGTTTTCATAGAATCATGGAATTGTTTTGGTTGGAAGAGACCCTGAAGAGGGTTAAACACCTCAGGTTAAACAAGATGACCAGGTGATGCTGTGCCTTGGCTAGCAGAGTAAGAACTTATGCTTTGCCCTGCCAAAGACAACTAGCACTGAGAGCTGTCACCCTGATGTCCAAAAGGTGATAATGAAGTAAATGTAGCATGAATGCTTCTGGATACCCCAGGGGTGAAGTCAACCCTTTTCACCAACAGAGTCTGCAAGAACTGTACAGCCTTCATGGCAATGTTCCATCAAGAGTGTAGTGCCCATCTTTGGAGTTCCCCAAAGTACTTCTATGAGACAAGACAACAGTAAGGAGCATTGTACCACCAACCATCAGCCAACACAGGAAGCACTGGAGCAACTTTGAAGCTCACAGTCTAGGGTTTTCAGTCTTGGTCACCTATTCAGGGGCACAGCAACTCCTGGGAATATTTGGGTGGTGGATGTTGACTGTCCTGTAGCCAAAGGAATAGTGAGGTCTGCTTCACAGCCACTTCCTATAGCATCCAGAGTCCTTCACCTTTCCTGGAGGTCAAAGACTTTGGATGGACAATTCTCCACTGGAAGCTCCTGGGCAGGTGTTCAGTGGCCAGGTTTGTCTTCTCCAGCCATAAACCAAACAGCTCAGTGCAGTTTCATTCCCAGGAGCCACGAAGACTTTTATCACTGCTGAGACAGGCTGACAGATTAGATTATTAGCTGATTACTGCTCTCTGGGAAATCAGCACACCTGCCTATTATAGGTTTTATGCCTCCTTTCATGCTTCTGAGAAAATAACCTCCTCCCTCATCCTCCCTACCTTCTCCACAGACCTGGCCTTGCAGCTGTACAAGCAGAATTACATCCTCTCCATTTATAACCATCAAAGAGAAAGCAAAGAAGGAAGGCGGTGGGGGGGAAGAAAATCAACACAAACCCAAACCAAACCTTGACTCTCAACGCTAAGAGCATGCATTAAAATGTTATTAAAGCCTCTTGAATTTCATTTGCACAACTGGAGCCATCCCTGGCCTCTTTGGAGAACCAACCAGAGGAGTGGGCTGGAAGAAAGGACAACCCATCACTGCTTGCTGCTCTCTGAGTGTGCCAGAGCAGCATCTTGACAGGATAAATGTGTCCCTGCCTGACACATAAAAGGTTTATTCTCCCTGCTTCAGACAGATGTATAAATACACCACAATGTGTTACCAGTGGTGTACCTTGGGCAGGCTGGGGGGGAGTCAGCAACCCACTCACAGCATCTCCCACAAGCAGATGTAAGGGGAAAGTTACACAATGAGCCAGCAATACATTCTTGTGGCCAAGAAGGACAGTGGGCTCCTGGGGTGCATTAGAAGACTGTGGGCAGCAGGTCAAAGGAGATTCTCCTCCCCCTCTGCTCTGACCTAGTGAGGCCACAGCTAGAGTCCTGACTCCAGTTCTTGGCTCCCCAGTTCAAGAGAGACAAGGAACTCCTGGAGAGAGCCCAGCAGAGGCTCCCAAGATGCTGAGGGCACTGGAGCATCTCTGGCAGGAGGAAAGGCTGAGAGCCCTGGGGCTGCTTAGCCTGGAGAAGAGCAGAGCCAGAGCGGAGCTGCTCAATGCTGAGCAAGAGCTCAAGGGTGCAGGAGGCAAGAGGACTCTTCCCAGTGGTGCCCAGGGACAGAAGAAGAGGCAATGGGCACAAACTGGAACCCAGCAGATTCCTTTTGAACAGGAGGATGACTTGTTTGCTGTGAGTGTTCCAGAGCCCTGTGCCAGGCTGCCCAGAGAGCTTGTGGATTCTCCTTGTGTGGAGAGATTCCAAGCCCAGCTGGAAATGATCCTGGGCAAGCTGCTGTGGGTGACCCTGCTGGAGCACGGGGATTGGACTGGATGATCTCCAGAGGTCCTTTCCAGTTCCTACCATGCTGGGGTTCAGTGAAAGCGAGGCACATCACTAACTCTGGGGGTTGTGCTCATACAGCATCTCTGCTGTTGGTGCCAAATTAAGATAGATTTTGCACCTCAAGACCTGTTAACTCCAGATCTAAAGCAACCTGGGAAAGGTTCTTTTCCCAAAGAACCTACATCCTGCTGCCAGCACATCAGAAGCCCTGGTGCCACATTTGTACTCAATGATGTTGATTGTGGTGTCAGGATGCAAGTCACGGTAGATTTTTGGAGCACAGCAAGAGACTGAAGTCACTTCACTGGAGGCTTTTCTTACCCATGGCTGTGCTAGTGATGGTGCAACAGGTAAGAGATGATGTGCAAGGAATAGCAGAGGGCACAAGGCAATGCCCAGGAGTTCCAGTTGTTTTACCAGCTCTGCAGGGCCATGGTGCCCCCCCACCAAGCTCCAGGAGCAGAGGGTGAGAACCACTTGTGTCTCCATGCTCTGCACGCTGCATCTCCTGCAGCAAGTCAAGCACACCCCCATCTGCCATCTCCTTGGAGCAGCAGCTGATGTGCAGGGAATAAAATCACCTCCTGTGTGCATCTTCCCTGGGGAAATCCTGAGGACAATCCTGGCAGCAGCTCAGCCATCTCGACCCACCCACCACCTCTTTGATTAACGGGAAAGGGAGTGGAGGAAGATGGAGGGAAAGCCCTTGGAGGAAATCAAATCAAAATTCATGACAGCTCTGCCTATTAATTGGATGATTTCAGGGCCGTTCATAAATTTGCATATTTAATTAAATGCCACAGGCAAATGATTTTTCCATTAGGCTCCCTGTTCCTTATTACACTTCACAAGGCACAAGTTCTTCTTCCTTGTGTGCAAGGCCAGATAAGGTTCCCCTGACATCCAGGAAAGCAGCAGGAGCATGTTTCCAGGTTTTTTTCTTTAGTTCTATGTGGTTTTCCTCTCTCCCCAACCCTTGCTTCTTTTCCTGAACACACTGGAAGGTAAAGAAGTGGGAAGATTCCATGGGGTTGTCCCTCCTCTCCCCCTCCTCTCTGCCAAGGATGCTTTTGAAACCGTGAATAAGAAAAGGTAGAAGAAAAGGCAGGAAGAGAAGACTGAGGGTGCTACAAGAAAGGCTGAGGAAGCTCTGAGGCACTCAGAGGTAGATCACCAGTGGCTACACCACATATAGATGTGGTACTTAGGGACATGGTTTAGTGTCATGGTGGTGATAAGTAGATGGTTGGACTTGATTATCTTAGAGATCTCTTCCAATCTTAATGATTTTGTGATCCTCTTCTGTGGGGCTGACCAGGAGTAAAGGTGATGTTGCTGGCAGCTGGGAGAAGTGCTGCAGACCAAAATGAAGAGCTGCTCAGCTCTGAATCCTTTGGTGGGTCCAGATGATGGAGATACAGACCTGGAGTTCAGCTAGTTTTCCACAGTTGCTCTTTCTCCCCTTTTCAACTCAAACCTCTCTCTCTATCCAAAGCAGGGGAGAGCAGATGAGTGATTTGACTCCAGAGCTGCTGGCTGGAGTTGAGTCCATGCCATCTGCTGTGGCATATGCTGTTCACACAACGTTGCTGACTGCCTTGATGAGCAGGCAAAATTGGATCGGCGGGAAGACGAGCTCCCCTAATGAAACATCACCAGGATCTTGTTGGATCCTGCAGAGCTGTGAACATGTCTGGCTCTAGGGAGACTTCAGAGGGGATGCCCAAAACCAAAACCAAACAAAAAACCCCAAACCCCAACATTTTGGAATGGTTATCCAGACTGTGGCTTTGATTGTGTCAAAGGAGGGGGAGGTTGAAGAGAGCAAAGCAGCAATGCAGCTCCTCACATACCGAGGTAATAGGATGCTGGTGTTGAGTTTCAAGTCTCACATTGGTAATGACTGCAATTAAAACAGAGCTCTCATTAAAAGGAACACAATTCTGCTGTGTACACAGGCAGAGAAGAGTAAATACCCATTACTTTATCCACTTTATCTTTCTGGATGGATGTGGGCAATCAAAGACTCCTGCTTGTTAGCAAATGAACTCTTTTACTCCATCTCACCCACCCAATCTGCTCTGGGTGGGAAGCTGGAGAAGAGACCTTCCTACCCTGCTCTGTAACTCTGCTCCACCATCCCTCTGTCTGGCCAGCAGCTCATCTCCTATCCCCAAGTCCATCAAGCCCTACATGTGCTCCCTGGTGCTTTTACAGGAAAAATCTGAGTGGCCATAGCTGTTGCATCCTCTCTTTGCAGGAATGAGTTGATTGTATGGAAGGTCTTGGATGCTGCATCATAGTGGCTCAAGGATGGGGCTGGTTGCAGGGAAGGTCTTGGATGCTGCAGTGTGGTGGTGGCTCATGGATAGGGCTGGTTGCAGGGAAGGTCTTGGATGCTGCAGTGTGGTGGTGGGTCATAGATAGGGCTGGTTATGAGGTTAAATGAGCTTGTAGACCTTCAGACCTTCTCTAGCACATACTCCTGGGAGAACATAAGCTCACACAATATGAGCTTGGAAAGATTTCCTGGAACAACAGGAGGCAAAGGTAAGCTCAAGGGATGCTGAGGGGGAATAAAACCCATGGAAACCCACTCTCCTTGCAGGATTCCTAGTTGACATGGAGAACATTGTCTCCCACACCATAGGACAATGGCAAACAGGCAGCAAATTGACCCATTAGCAATACCTCCAGCTGGGCATATTCTATCTTCAAGCCTTCACCTTGACATGTAGCAGGGGAGGCAATTCTAGTACATGAAATGATGTTTGGTCAAAGAGTTGATTATGCAGGAAAATGCAGATTTGGCTTGAGTGAAACTCCCAGTGAACTAATTTTCCAGTCATTTGGTCAAAGGCCACTTAGAGAATTTCATTTATTTATTTCTTTTGGTTGCTTTTTAAGCTGGTTCTGCTATGGAAAAGTCACAGCAGTTCCATTTTAATCATTTGATCAGATGGAATGTTTGATTTTTTATTTTTCATTTTCCAGTGCTGCCCCATCTCAGAATTTAGCAAAATGCAGTCATTACTCTACAAGTAAAATGAGGAGAGGGAGAGAGCAACAAACTGAAACCTTTTCTTTGAGACAGGAAAAAAAAATAATACCCTATCACTCTGCATCTGGAAATGACTTTTATTTTAAATCTGATTTGAAGAGAGGGACAGGGGGAATGTTGCATCTGTAATTGTCTTCTGTTCTTGGAGTTTTTAACTCTGGGTGGGTCCAAACTGCATTTCAAGAGGTTATTGCTGCAATTCTCCCAATTAAAATGGAACAGCTTCTTTCTCCCAGCAGAGGAAAAGCTGCAAATAGCATCTGCAGGAGTTAGGAGGAGGAGGAAGGGAAGGAGAGGCAGGATGGGGAGAGGAGAGCAGAAAGTGGAGAGATGGGGTTGTTGTCTGGGGCAGAGAGAAGATGATCATCCTTTCCTTCCCCACACATATCTATCCTCTATTTGGACCTTTCACAGAATGCCAGCATGCTAGGGGTGGGAAGGGACTTCTGAGGATGATCTAGTGCAACTTCCCTGCTAAAGCAGGGTCACCCAGAGCAAGCTCTTCTTTTCACTCCATCACTTCACAGAATCACNGGGATTTATCTCCTTATCCAGCCCTACAAAGTGGTAGAGGTGCTTGAAAACACATCCCCTCCACTCCTCCCTCAATGCTGCCACAGGCTTCTATGGTCTACAAAGAAAGCAAACCATGAGGTGTTGCTCCCTCACAGCTGATCCTCATCCTCCCCTTTGTGGACATACAGATGCTGATCCCACCAAATGGCAGGGCCCTGCTCTGTCACCACTGCAAAGCTGGTAAGCTGGTTGGACATAGAAGGCATCACCTGGCACTGTTGGAGCCTCCAGACTAGGAAGAGCAGCCCTAAAGCCTGTGTCAGGAGGAACAGCTCTCCACATATTATCAGCTGATTTAAATACTAATGAGCCCATAACCACCTCTGAGTAGGATAATGGGCATAATAATAGAAGCTATAAAAGAAAACCAACCCAGAGGTAGCTGTGGTACTCTCTGAAAGGTTGCCAGGCTCCTTTCCACTCAGGTGTTAACCCTGTGAGTAGCTCTGTTAGGAAGAAGAAGGGAGGGGGAAGAGATGGCCAAGGATGCTCAGATACAGCTGCAAAAAGACATTCAAAGGCATTGCATCTGGAAAGAGCTGTGAACAGGTTTTTCCTGCATTGTGGTCAGGTGCAAGAAGTCTCCTGGGTGTGGGTCTCATCCTTTTTTGTGGGTTAATGAGAGGAGTTTCCATGCTGGAGGTTTGTCCCCTGAATCATGGGTCAGTGAAGGCATTTGGAAGATGTTTTGAAGAAAGGCAATGTATTAGAGAAGGACTAAGTGTTTAGGACTCATCCCAGAATCTCAGCATGGTAGGGATTGGAAGGGACTTCTGGACATCATCTAGTCCAAGCCCCCTGCTAAAGCAGGGTCGCCGACAGCAGCTTGCCCAGGATCAACTCCAGTTGGGCTTGGAATCTCTCCACACAAGGAGACTCTACAACCTCTCTGGGCAGCCTGGGACAGGGCTCTGAAACACTCACAGCAAACAAGTCATCCTCCTGTTCAAAAGGAACCTCCTGGATTCCAGTTTGTGCACATTGTCTCTTCTTTTGTCCCTAGGCACCACTGAGCAGAGTTTGGCCCCAGCCTCTTGCCCCCTGCACCCTTTTCCTGCACCCTTTTGCTCTTGCTCAGCATAGAGCAGCTCCCCTCTGGCTCTGCTCTTCTCCAGGCTAAGCAGCCCCAGGGCTCTCAGCCTTTCCTCCTCCCAGAGATGCTCCAGTGCCCTCAGCATCTTGGGAGCCTCTGCTGGACTCTCTCCAGGAGTTCCTTGTCTCTCTTGAACTGGTGAGCCCAGAACTGGAGCCAGGACTCCAGATGTGACCTCATTAGGTCAGAGTAGAGGGATAGAAGAACCTCCTTTGGCCACAAGAGCACATTGCTGCCTCATGGTAACCAGATCCCCTCCACTGCTTGAAGCCCTAGGAGAAGCCCACAGACCAAGCCTCTGGTTTCTATATCTTGAAGCAGAGGTATGGCTGCTGGCCCAAATTGCTCCCCTCAGGTCTTGAGGGACTCAGCTCTGCAGAAGAGCTCAAGTGCCTAGAAGCTGGAGGCTCTAATAAAGACTCCTCCAGAGTCCAATGGAGCATGTTCATGTTTATGAACCTCTGGATCAATCCATGGCACAACATCATCTCCCAGTGCTATCTCCTCTTAATGACCAGTGATCTGCCTTCAGGCTGCTACAGTTCCATCTTCATCCACTCTCTTGTTATTATTATTACTATTATTATTACTATTACTATTTTAACTTTCATTCTCAGACTTCTGAAACTTGGCTGCAAGCAGGGGACTGGAAATGAGAAAATCCACTTCTGGGTTGCTTTAGAGAGTCAGTCCAGCAAAAGAATAGGAAATGAAGAGCAGCAATAAAATGAATTATTAAAAATAAAAATAAAGTTCTTCTCCCCAAGTTCCTTGGTCAATTAGTAAGACTGTAAGTTATTATAAGGACAGAAGAAAATCAAGAAGTGAAACAAGTGAGGGATAGGAATTCATAGGAGAGGAATTTTAACCCTGGTAAATAAGTGAGATGTTAGGGGTAGATGATCAGGAGATGGGAAGGGATCTATTTGCTTCTCCAGGCTTACCAAGGTGTCTTAGGGACATTCAGGAAGACCAAAGGGACCTTGTAGAGGAGGTGCCAGATTTGAGCTAAGTTCAGCTGGTTGCAATATCTGTCCCATCCCTGAGTAAACCTTGGAATCTCTGAGATTCATTTCTCAGAGTCATGTTAAGTTCATCAGCATTTCTGACAGGTTTGGGGTTACCACTGACCTACAGAAGAGCCTCAAAACCTCAGTCAAGGTTTGTCTGTGGCAGAGTAGGTGCTGAGGAGATAAGAGGAAAGGATTGATTGCCCCAAGGTTTCTCAGCAGAAAAGGGACAAAGGGAGCTTGGACTAGGTCCTAGGATTAGATCTGCTGTATTTATTTCTGTCTGAAGTACAGGAGCTATTCAGGATTTCAATTCTGCTGACTTCTCAGCTGGATCATGGTTAAGCCAAGCCTGTAATGGGGAGGAAGGGACACACATTGTCCTTGCTGAGTGGGCATGGGTGGTTCTATCAGGACCTAGGATCTGAGCAGGAGAGCTGGGGCTTTAGGATTGTCAGATCCACACAGGTTCTGCTCCCTGGTGATCCAACACTTGATGGAGCAAGTTAAGGTCCATGGCTCTGTGTCTACAGCATTGTTCCTGGAAAGTGAAGAGTCCTTTGAGCCCTGAGATGCTCACTGACAGCAGGAGGTGGAGCACACTGCAACTATATGAAGGGGCCAGGGAAGGACTCCAGCTTTCTGTCAATCACTCTCCCACCATGTTTTGGTAAGGAAAGCTTTAAGAACAGATGATTCATTTGACAGGAACTGTCATATTCTCTGTGGTGAAGGTCAGTTATGAACTTGTGGTGCAGCATCCTGCATGGCTGGGTGATGGAGGACTGTGAGTCCTGGCAGCCTGGGCCAGGGCTTGGCACCCTCACAGCAAAGAAATTTCTCCTCCTGTTCAGATGGAACCTCCTGGGTTCCAGTTTGTGCCCATTGCCCCTTGGCCTGTTCCTGAGAACCACTGAGAAAAGTTTGGCCCCAGCCTCTTGCCCTCACCCTTTAGCTCTTGCTCAGCATTGAGCAGCTCCCCTGGCTCTGCTCTTCTCCAGGCTAAGCAGCCCCAGGGCTCTCAGCCTTTTCTCCTGCCAGAGATGCTCCAGTGCCCTCAGCATCTTGGGAGCCTCTGCTGGACTCTCTCCAGCAGTTCCTTGTCTCTCCTGAACTGGGGAGCCCAGAATTGGAGCTAGGACTCCAGCTGTGGCCTGACTAGGGCAAAGCAGAGTGATAGGAGACCCTCCTTCAACCTGCTGCCCACACTCTTTTTCTTGCACCCATACCAAGCTAACTTTGAAGAACACACAGATACCTCTGCTTAATAAACCAGCAATGAATTAGCTAATTTTCTTTTGGCCAGAAATAGAAATCCTGCCCAGGAAATCTCCTTTGCCCCAGCAGCTGCTGATGTGCCCAGTGTTTGGATGGAGGAGGAGGTGCATTATGATTGGAGCAGATAACTTGATGGCTCACCAGAGAGACCTGCTCTTATCAGGGATTTCTGGAGCAGGGAGCGTCTCCAGCCCCCATGGATTGTGCTTATCACAGACCAACATGCTGTTCAACTCTAATTCACCATGGGAAGCTTCTCCTTAAGCTGGTTGAAGTAAAGAACTGATAAGTTGATAGAAGGAGCCTAGCTGGCTTATGATGACCTTTAGAAAGAGTATGACAAGGTTTCACTGTCAACCTTATTCTGGCTGGATGTGAGTCCCAGGCATGAAATTGCTATCAAATTCCAAAAGCTGATTGCTGAGATCCTGGAGAGAGCTGGTGGGGAAACAAAGCTTTAGCTGGACAAGAAAGTCCCAGGTCTGGAGGCTGCACCATCATCTTTGTGGTTTTTTTCTTGACTCTCAGACATTGCAACCTGCACCTGTCTTGCTTGCAGAGATGGCAAGGTTACCCCAAGGTGGAAGAGGAACAGGGCTGCTAGAGGAACCAGACTGGTCCATTTGAGTGTGCAGAATTAGTGCCACATGCAGCATGGAGCAGCCATCATCCAGCCATCTGCTGGAGTCACATCCCAGATTTGGGCCCTTTCTCCAAGTCCAGTTTCAGCATTGACCATGCTTCTGTATGTATAACATTCTCCTGCTGGAGGCTGAGTGTCAGCAGGAGAGTTACAGCAGAAAGCAAGCCATGAAGCAGCTGAAGGTTGCCATGTGAAGGGGACAGGGGGATGAGGGAGATTCATTGGTCCCTTTTGCTACACAGGTAGCCCAAGAGGTTGATCTGGCACTTCCCAGAGCTTTGCAGGCTCCTTAAGCTATTCTTGTCCATGCTAGCAAGCATCTTTCAGTGCAGAGAAGCTCAGGTGAGTGCAGATCTCAGATGTTCCCTGAGGAACATCTTCCAGCCCTGGAAGGGTTCATAAACCATGTAGATGTGGTGCTTGGGACCATGGTTTAGTGGTGAGCATAGGAGTGTTGGCTGGATGTTTGGACTCGATGATCTCAGAGGTCTTGTCCAACCATAATGATCCTATGAAAACCAGCTGGGCTGCAAGGGAGTGGTTGGGCATGGACATGGTCAGGGAGCCCATGGATAGAAACTGCTCTGCAGGCTCCCACCAGGAAAGTGTTTTGTGAGTACTGAGGCAGTGCAGAGGGAGCAAAAGCTGGAGGTCTTATAGCCCCTTTAAGTACTGAAAGGCCACAAGAAGGTCTCTCTGGAGCCTTCTCTTCTCCAGACTCAACAACCCCAACTCTCTCAGCCTGTCCTCACAGCAGAGAGGTTCCAGCCCTTGGATCATCTTCACAGGCTACTCCAGACCTGCTTCAACCAAGTACCACTTACTATGTTTGCACCTTCCTCAGGTGATTGTTGTTGGTATGTGGTCCATGGAAGGATGCTAAGCAAACTTCTGTTCCTGTCCATCACAGTGTTTCCAGGCCATCCAAAGGGTGATGGAAGCATCATCTCCAGGTCCTCTTACCTCTAAAAGTTGAGCCCAGGGCAGTGCTTGCTCTCAGTTCTTGCAAGTTGACACCAGGTGAGAGACTTAGAGATGTCAGACTCTAAGTCACTGTTTGCCACAGCAGAATTTCAATATTTCTGCATCCTCATGAAGATAAATATATAGAGAGATATTAAAAAAAGCCAGACTACCTCAGAGACCTCCATCATATTCAATCTAGGCTGGGCAAAACTAGCTAGAAAACACACAGTGGGAGACAAAAACCATGCCTAGCAGTGAGGTAGATGAGATGCACTAATAAGATCTTTTCCCATCTCTAATTTCGATGACTCTAGCTGCTCATGCAGAAAGCAGGCACCGAGAGAGTTGGAAAGCTATTTGTGTGGGTAATTGACATTATTTTCTCTGCTAGGCAGCCTGCCCAACTTCCAGTGCTATTATAAACATTTTTAGTTTTATTTTATTTTTTGGTAATGATAGCTCCTGCATTTTGTGGGGATAAAGCAGCATTTGTATTTACAGCCAAAAATGGGTAATAAATAAATGTATACATTTGGTAGAATATTTTATCTCCCTGGGGAAAGTGGAAATAAGTATCTATTCAGGCTGATCAGAAATGCTTGTTCATTCTGCCTGGACTTAGCAAAACATTTGGGTTAAAAAGCAACCCAACAAAGAGTTTGGGGTTTTTATTTTGGAGGATGGAAAATGGATTTTTGATTGGCAATTCCAACACAAAATATCTCCTTTTGGAGCTTTGGAGTGAGGTTTCAAAATTGACCTCTGTTAGCCTTTATTTTGAGAAAAAAGCTGAAACAAGGAAACCAAAGGTTTACTCCAGCTTTGGTCCAACCCACAATTTAAGGCCTTTTTTTGGTTTGTTGGTTGTTTGGTTTATTTTCTTTCTTTTTTTTTTTTTTCTTGAATAATTTCTTTGTCGAGCGATTTGTTTTTAAAAGCTTGAGCTAAGCCACACTGATTTTTTGTCCCATCTCTGCCATGGGGAACTGTAGTTGTAGTCATAGTGTAGGGATGGAAACGGCTTGAGGTTTGTCTTTACCCCTTCTCCACATTACCACCATTGTCCATCCTTCTCCATCCCTTGGTTGAGCAATTTGGGCCCTGTGCTCTCAAGGTCATCTAGTCCAACTGCCCTGCAGTCAGCAGGGACATCTCCAACTAGAGCAGGTTGCTCAGAGCCCCAACAACCTGACCTGGAATGGTTCCAGGGATGAGACATCTACTACCTCTCTGGGCAACCTGGGGCAGGGTCTCAGCACCCTCATTGGAAAAAGTTTCTTCCTTCTATTCAGTCTAAATCTCTTTTCTAAGTTTCAAACCATCACCTCTTTTCCTGTCACAACAGGTTCTACTAAAACGTCTCCCCTCATCTTCTTATAGAGCCTTGAAGTACTAAAAGGCCACAAGAAGTTCTCCCTGGAGCCTTCTCTTCTCTAGGCTGAACAACCCCAACTCTCTCAGCCTGTCCTCACAGCAGAGAGCTTCCAGCCCTTGGATTGTCTTCATGGCCTTCTCCAGACCTGCACTTACTAAGGTTGTATCACAGTATCACAGTATGTCAGGGGTTGGAAGGGACCTAGAAAGATCATCTAGTGCAACCCCCCCTGCCAGAGCAGCATCACCTAGACCAGCTCACACAGCAATGTGTCCAGGCAGCTCTGGAATGTCTCCAGACAAGGAGACTCCACAGCCTCCTGGGCAGCCTGGGCCAGTGCTCTGGCACCTGCACTGGAAAGAAGTTTCTCCTTGTGTTAATACTAAACCTCCTTTGGTCCAACTTGCTCCCATTCCCTCTTGTCCTACCATTGGATGCCATTGAGCAGAGCCTGGCTCTCTCCTCCTGACACTCACCCTTAACATATTTCTAAGCATTCCTGAGGTCTCCTCTCAGTCTCCTCTTGTCCAGGCTGAAGAGACCCAGCTCTCTCAGCCTGTCCTCCTAGGGCAGATGCTCCGCTCCCCTCCTTGTACCATCCTCAGGTGGTTGTTTATGGTATGTGGTTCATGGAAGGATACAGGACTAGGAGATTCCTGCCTTCCCTCTCAGTTGCAAAGCTCCCTGCTCCTTCCTTTCATTCCTGATTCTGCCTACTTAGCAATCTGCAAGGCAATGCTCTGAGCCAGATCTTTACTTGGCAGTTCAACATAAGGTCCCTTCCAAAATATTTTTTGCAGGATGATGCAGAGCAGGATAGAGTAACTAGGTCAGGAAAGCAAAGATGTAAGCCAGCACTGCTGTTCACAAACAGGCATGTGGCATCTTCCTCACTGCTTTCCTTTCCCGATGCCCTGGTGCTGTCAGATTCATGCCTTACCCCAGACCTGGCTGTGTTCCTCATCACTCCTCAGGTGCTCTCTTAGAAATCCCTTTATGGGGGTGAGATATCAACAGGGTTAGGACCCCAGACTCATCCCTGAGAGGGAAGGAGCAAACCCAACAGAAGCAGAAAGCCAGATGGAAGCAGTGCATAAATGACTTCTACAGGATCTCCACTCTCTGGCTTGGACTTCCAATTTCATCAATCTAAGGTTGGAAAAACAACCCCTGGAAAGCAGGAAGGTCATGTAATGCAGAAAAGGACTTGAGATAGATTAGCTCTGTGGTTAACACAGAATCATTAAGGTTGGAAGAGACCTCCAAGATCATCAAGTCCAACCATCAACCTATCACCACCATGCCACTAAACCACATCCCTAAGTACCACATGTATATGTTTCTTAAACCCCTCCAGGGATGGTGACTCCACCACTGTTTTGGGCAGCCTGGGCCAATGCTTAACCATTCTTCAGTGAAGAAATTTTTCCTAACAACATCCAATCTAAACCCCCCCTAGTACAACTTGAAGCCATTTCCCCTTGTCATATCACTTGTTCCTTGGGAGAACAGACCAACTCCCACCTGGCTCCAACCTCCTTTCAGGGAGTTAGTTATAGAGTGAGGTCTCCTCTGAACCTCCTCTTCCTCAGACTAAACAACCCCCTTTCCCTCAGCTGCTCCTCATAACACTTATTCTCCAGACCCTTCACAAGCCTTCTCTAGACACACTCCAATACCTCTGTGTCCCCACTTCTCACTTCAAATCCCACATTTTGGCAAAGCAGGGAATCCTGTCCCTGGCTTCGAGTAACTCCATTCTCCAGGAGGAGACAGCACAATTAATGAGTGGTTTCTGGTTAAACTCAAAACAAGGAGCTAGTAACAAGGGTGTTGGGAAGGCAAAGCAAGCAACAGCTCATGGTAGGCAGGCAGCAGAGCTCTTGTCCTAACAAGTGGAGATCTGGCACCTCCATGCTGCAGCTGCTTTCTGGTTTTGGAAGGGTACAGCTCAGCTGTTGCCTTGGAAGAGCAGGGCCTGTGACTACAGCAAACAAGGTGGAACTGAGTGAGATGGGACTGGAGGGCATTTTCCCTCTGTGACAGTAGCCAGTTGGGAGGATAGGAAGAGGCATCCCTGGCAGATCACTGCTGGGAGCTTGGATGAGTCGCTCAATCCTAAATTGTCCAACATCAGAAAGACCTCTCATTAGCTAACACAAACCCAGCTTCATGGCCTTGGCTATGGCTAGGATGCCACATAGTCCCTGTGGCCCTCTCATGCTGCAAAAAACTTTATGACTTGGAAAAAAAAAAGCTCCTTGGCTAGATTGGCCAACAGTCAGATAAGTGGAAGGCTGGCATGAAAGCACAGAAAGAGAGAGATGCTCAGTCAATCTTCTCAATGGCTGAACATCATGAATCCGATGGAGGGAGGTGGGTAGCAGCAGTGTGTGTCATGGTCCTGCACTTGCCTTGGTGGAAGAGCAGCTGTATTGGCTCAAAACACCTCCAGCTTGCATTGAGAAGGTTGATTTTTGCATGGGCATGGCTGAGAAGGTTCTCAGGTTTCCATCCCAGCAGCTGTGGTTGTGGGGACTGCCATGGCCAGGAGGTGAAGTAGGTAACAGACCCCAAGGGGCAAGCTTGGTGAGAAAGTTTCAGGGACTGGCCCTCAGTTTAACCAACTTGAAGGACTTTTCTTTGAGCTAAGGAACTCCTCATGGCCCAGGCTGCCCAGGGAGGTGGTGCAATCTACAACCATGAAAGTGTTAATGAAAGAGATGTAGATGTGGTACTTAGGCACATGGTTTAGTGGTGAGTGTGGTAGTGTCAGGTAGATGATTGGACTCAGTGATCTCAGAGGTCTTTTTCAGCCAGAATGTTCTGTGGTTGATTTCTTAGCTACTGCCTGAGTCTAGTCTCTGAGCCCTGGGGGGAAAAGATAAAATAAAATAAGCTTTGTTGCTAAAACAGTGCTCAAACACTTCTCTCTCCCAGTCCTGCAGCTAACAACCATATGGCAGTAAAAGGTGGGGAGAGAGAGCCAAAAACCTGGCACATGTATCTGGACAAGCTTCTGTAACCTTTCTGACAGGTGCAGCTTGGCAGCCTAAGGCTCTGGAGTTGATTTTAAACAGCATCAAGGGAAGGCACAGAAAAGCACTGAAGTCAAGTCCCTAGTCCCAGAATGGGACCAGAAATGACAATGCAGTCATGAACATCCTCTCCCTCATTGGCAAAGCACCAGTGGAGGGTGAGGAGCAAACAGGAATCAGCTGGCAAGGAAAAAAAAAAGTGTGTGTGTGTGTGAAATAATCAAGAGGTGAAACACAACCTCCCCCAATGAAATGTGGTGGTGAAGATATTAAATGCAGAAAATCTCATGGTGCTTCTTCCAAAAGGACCTCTGTGAGCTGATGGTCCCATTCCGGCACCAAGCAGGCACGAAATCATTGGGTTTATTTGTTTGTTGTTTTTTTTTTCTGGGAAGGTTGCAGGTGATGTCTGGATTTCATTATCTCTCTGCCCTCCAGCCTCAGAAACAAAGTCAGGAGATAGTCTCTTGAGACAAGTTAATTTAGATTGGAAGCATCTAGCAAGTCTCCAGCCAGCTGAAGGCAGAGGGTAGCTCTTGTCAAGTTGATTGTGCACCCTCTGAAGAGGCTGTGACAGCAAGAGCCAGGTGCTCATTAAGACTTTGTAACCACAGACCTCTACTGGGAGAAGACTTCTTGGTCCTCATGAGTAGTGCTAACCAGGACACCTCCCTGCCCAGTCCTGGCTTGATACCAGTAAACTATTTCAGATAATATCATTTGGGAAGTGCTAGCTACCATGGGGCATAAAACTCCTACAGCACTTCAGAGGAATCCAAGAAGTTGACTCAAAAGATTATTAATTGTTATTATTACTATTGAACTATTCTGGAGATTTCATTTGAGATTAGGGAGGAAACCCACAAACAACCTCCTGTGCTGGGATTCCCACTAGCCAAGATTTGGTTCCAACCCCGGGGTGACCACAAGACCTTCTGAGGACCTTCTATGGAGGCAGGAGAGGAGATTGTTCTCTTCACTCTGCCCAGGGAGGGAGTTGAAGTCACCAGCTGTGAAAGCTGCAAAGAGCTGAGATTTGAACCAAGACCTTCTAAATCAGCCCCATGGCATGCTCCTAATTTAGGAAGCACTTCTTGTGTCTTGTGTGATGAATGTAGCTGTCATCAGGTGTCCATTCAGGTACTGAAGGTACCGAGCAGCTTGGTGGAGAAAGGGATTATCGAGATTTAATCAGATCATTGCTCTTGCTGCAGATCTCTTCCAGTAAAACAGAGATAACAGAGCAAGGAAACAACACCATCAAACTACTTATCAGCCCTTCCTTGCTTATTCCTCCCACCAAACACTTCCTATCAGCATTCAACCAGCTAATCTTCTCCCTTTGTCACTGGAACAAAAACACTTGCTCATTTTGTGTCATCTCCAACTACTGCAACAATAGAAGAATGCAGCCATTAATTTCCCAAATTACCATTAGGAGAGAAAATGATAGTCATTAAAACCGAGGTGAAACTCATTTGTACTTTCCTCAACTTCTCTTTTTCAGCTGTTTTTAGAGTCATCAGCTTAATGCCTCCAGTAAAGACCTCAGAATGCAGTAAACTGAAGAAGCTGGAGAAATGCGAGCGGCATGTTGTCACTTCCATGAGCTCTTCTCATCCACTGAGGCAAATGCTCCTTTTCTTTCTCTGAGCTGAGCTGCAACCTGGAGGTCCATGGGAAAAGTGGTTTGGTCTTCCTGTTTGCACAGGAGAATCATAAAACAGTTTGAGTTGGAAGGGTCCCATAAGGATCCTTGAGTCCAACCACCATCCTGCCTGGCATCACTGGAAGCTATGGCTTGAATGGCCTTCAGCCAAGCAGCATGGGCTCTGTGTCCTCCTGCTTCAGTCAACAAGATGTTGTGCTCTCTCAGGAGGCTCATCTGAAAATCCAGTCAGTCTATAGGAGCATGAGCTCCATAAGGGATGGAAAAAATACAGCATGCTGCAGGCCACTGGAAAAAGACCTGCAGAACCTAGACTTCATGGATTTCTGCAAGGTTTTATGGCCAGTGATGAAAATCTCTCTGAATTGAGCTGATTTCTTTATGCCATTGCCTTGCCATCAGCTCTTTTGCATCTCTGAGGAAAAAAGATGCACCTTGAATTCCAGGGCTTCTCCCCATTTTGTTTCTGGATAAAGCTACATCAACATGGTTGAGGGACAGCCACCACATCACACAACCTGGTGATGGACTGCAGTGGTTTGGCCAGTTGAGGACTTTTTCCATCAGAGTGACTAGTAAATATTCTCACATCTGGGCAAATTCCCTTCAGTTTCAGACTCAGTGTCATTTTATCCCATTTTTTCCCTCCTTTGTGTTTTACCCAGTGTGTAAATAATGCTAATAATGCTCTTCCTTTTCATTTTTATTTTCTTTTTTTTTTTTGCTGTTTTTCTTTCAACTGCCTGAAATCAAATATTTCCCTAAATGAAGTGCTCAATTTCTTTCTTTCTTTCTTTTGATTTAATTACCATCAGTGGAATGAGCATGTGCTTGTACAGTTCACAGGCTCCTTTGACACAGACAGCTAATTACTTATGAGCAGCCACCCAAGTTAACTATAAATATGTAAATTGGGGAAGAAGAAAACCTTCGTTAAACATTAGCCATTTACTATGGCAATTGAGTGTCACTAGATAGATAAAAGGCTTTCCCAGCCTTTCTTCTTGTGGCATTTCTCTTTAAGCCTTCATTAGTGTGGTGATCCTAATAAACATAGCACCTCATCTAAATAAAAGCAGAACCATCCTGAAGGTATGCTCAGAATTAAACCCCATATATATGAAACCCCATATATAATTATTAATTTTTTTGAGCTTTGGGAATGTTCCATCACTTTCATTTTCTTCCTCAGTTTGCATTCCCTCTTTGGTTCTTCATTTGATCCAACGAGAGGATTAAAGCTACAACAGAAGTTCATCAGAAAAGTTATTCACCTCCTATTTGTGGCTGAACTGAAGCCAGATATTACAGAAGAATGAAGCATTCTTGACAACATTTAGGGAAAAAACCCACTCATTTGGGAGCTTTAGAGTAGAAGTAGAAAAAGTAGAAGACTGGAGCAAAGTAGTAAGGTAGAAGGCTGGAGCAAAATTCTTAGAGCAAGGGTAGGAATGTCCTTCTTGGAGCAAAGGACTCAATAAAACAAGTTTGTGTTACTTTTTCCTAATTCCTGGGCACTTCTCAGAACTTTTATTTTAAAGAGGATTCAGTCTTTTTTGCCTTACTTCTAGCAGACAGCTGCAAAAGCAGCCAGAGGAAAAGCTGCCTTGGCCCCTGCCAGCCCTAAAAAGCAAGTGACCTGGATAAAGCAATGGATAAAATCCTGGAAGTCTGAAGTGTCTCTGCAGATTGGCAAAGCTCTGTTAACTTGTCAAGCCAGGGCAGATGAAGAAGGTTCCTGGTCCAGCTCCAGTGTCAACCTCACTGATGTCAAAGGCTTTCACTGGTACCCACTGCATCCGAGATGCTGTCACCTCCTGTATCCTAGGCTGCATCCAAGCCTTTGGATGAAGAGGCTTGTATCTGTGCAGGGAGCACAGAAGAAAAGACCAGATGTCTTTGGCAAGGCTGAGGCATAAGCAACAGCCTATGCCAACAATAAATGCTGCTCTGAGGAAAACCCAGCCCCAGTGCTGTTCATTTTTTGGTGGCCAGACTGAAACATCTCCCGTTCCACCTGCTTCTTTCTTGGATTTCTCTGAAATAGCAGCTACAGCTCTCAGCTCTTCATTTTTTACGGACATGAAGAGTCACAGAATCATTTTAGTTAGCAAAGGCCTTTTTAGATCATCAAGCCCAACCATCAAGCCCCACACAGGCATCAGGTCCTACACTTATCCCACAATTCCAGCCCAGCAGGAGGTTGGAAACAGCTGCTTGGATGCACCAGAGCAGGAAGAATCCTGGTCCCATATGTTCTTCTCCTTGGGATACTCCTGCCTCTCCTCTTCCAGCCACCTGAAGGGACCATGAGCAGGAGGTGTGATGTTTGTTAGCTGGTTCCTGCCAAGGAGATTTACCTCCTTGTGTGTGTTGGCTACATAAAGCACTGGTTTGTCACAGAGAGCAACTGAAGTATCTGTTCAAACCCAGGGCTTTGGGTTGTTGGTTTTTTCCCCTGGAGGCTTTTGTCATACGAGTACAGGACTCAGAAGTAACCAACACATAAATCAAAAAGTTGCAGGCACCAAGCCCTGAGACTTTTGGACACTGAGCAGCCCCCTGACAGGTGCTTAGGAAATGAGTTCATCACCTTGGGAAAGAGTGGTTTGGTTTCACACATAAAATGATGCTTTAGTAAAGGACAGAGCCTATCTGGTCATGGTGGTTCCCTCTCCCTCTCTCTTGTTCCCTTTCCCTCCATAGCAGCCATGAGACAGGAAGGATGAGGGGGAGAGAAGAGGCTTTTAAACCCTCTCAATCTGTTCAGCTGTCCAGATCTAGAAGGTCTTCTGTGTTCTCTGACTGCAAGGTTCCCCATTAGCTGGATTTTCTTGCCCTTCCTGCCCTGAACAAAGGATCAAAGACTCAAAGGAGTCAGTGCACTTAATGCATGTGCATGTGGCTGCTCACTCTACTTTCTTGTGCTCTTCATTGGTGGGACCCAGAGACCTTGGATAAATGAGGGATGAAGGCTGGGAGGGTGATTCCTTGGAAGTGTCACCGTGTGGGAGCCAAGGTGGATCTGGGCACTGCTGAGGTACCCAAGTGAGCTGAGATTTGTGTCAGCAGAAAGCACAATGAATATCTGGGGGAGGCTGAATGAGCACTCAGCAAAAATTCATCTGCTGTTCATTGAGGCAACACATGGAGAGAGTTCATGGGGAGTTTATCATGGGAACTGTTGAGGGTTAATGGCCAGCAGAGCAGATTGAGTTGTGGGATTACTAAATAATGAACTTTCCTCTCCAATAAATATGGTCCTGGCTTATAAAAAATCAATAGCATGCTACACTTCAGACTATTTTTTGTGTGTGTGTGTCTTTTTCTTTTGATGTTGGAGGAGAAAGCATGGGCTCAGAGTAATTTTAAAACTACTCTTTCATATATAAATATATATATATATATATATTTTACCCTGCCCATTTCATATGAAGGCTGTGCTGTGCCACATTTACTGCAGCTTCATCACCTAGATAGATTTTTATGTGGGTGCCTGGGTAGTGCTTTGTTTTTAATCATTCCTTTCTGCCCAGCCCCTTCTCTCCCTCCCCTTCCATGCTTTTTATGACACTATCATCTCCAGCCTAGATCTACAGGAGGGTTTCCATGTGATATAGAAAGACAGAGAGGTCAGGTCAGCTGGGACAGAGCCAAAAATATTAGCTCTTTCTTGAGATTGAAGAGAAAAATTGAAATAATAGTTAGCACTTAGAAATTGGCAGATTTTCAACTGCAAGAAGAGGGAGGTTTGGGTTTTTAAAAATTTATTCTGTTTCTAAAGGGAAAGGAGATGATTTCAGCTGTAGAAGACACTTTCACTCTCATCTGGGCTTTTGTTTGGGTTGCAAGTGTGCACTGGGCTGGCATCTGCTTTTAGGCTCCTGTGTTTCCTCAGTTTCCCACAGTCCTGTTTCCCTCCAGATATGTATGGTAGTAAGTCCCTCAAATGACCACAGATTGTGTGCCCAGATCTGGGCTCTCCAAATCAAGGGAGACAAGGAACTACAGGAGAGAGTCCATCAGAGGCTCCCAAGATGCTGAGAGGACTGGAACATCTCTGGCAGGAGGAAAGGCTGAGAGCCCTGGGGCTGCTTAGCCTGGAGAAGAGCAGAGCCAGAGGGGAGCTGATCTATGCTGAGCAAGAGCTCAAGCGTGGGGGTAAGAGGCTGGGGCCAGACTCTGCTCAGTGGTGCCCAGGGCCAGGCCAAGGGGCAATGGACACAAACTGGAAACCAGGAGGTTCCATCTGCTCAGGACGAGAAACTACTTTGCTGTGAGAGTGCCAGAGCCCTGGCCCAGGCTGCCCAGAGAGATTGTGGAGTCTCCTTGTGTGCAGAGATTCCAAGCCCAGCTGGAGGTGATGCTGAGCAAGCTGCTGTGGGTGACCCTGCTGGAACAGGGAGGTTGGACTGGATGATTCCCAGAGGTCCCTTCCAACCCCCACCATCTGTGATCCTGTACAGCCACCCATGACTAGCAAGCACCAGCAATGTCATGATGTTTGTGAAAAAGCTCCTTCTACCATGTATTTCTACTTTGTGATTCTTTGATACCAACTCAATTCAGATTTGTGGGACAATTAAAGGATTCAGGGCATTTAGTGCATGTGGATATGGTTACCAACATTGTCAATGGATAAATAACACCTAGTCCATGCTACCACCTCAAGACATGACCAAGCACTCTAAGGTCACAAAGGCATTTTCCCATGCATTAACACTAAAAAATCACTTGGAGGAATGTTTTGGGAAGCAGCTAGGATGATAAACTCTATCAAAGACAAGAATAAGGAGATCTTTCTGGCTTTATCATTGCAGGTGATTTTTCAGCTCCATGCAGGTTGGGAGTGGGTGGTGGCCTTCAGGTGATGGACAAGACAACCTCTCTGAAGGTCAGTCATCTGGCCTGCTTGTTTAAAGCAAGGAGACTGTTGGCATGGCCCTCAACCCACTGTTGACTTTTCCAGAGGGCTTCCCTTGCCCATCTTCAGACAGGCAGAAGGTTTCCAGCCTAAAGGTCTGTGTGATTATGGCAAGTCCTCCAGAGGAGAGGGAAAAGTGAATCCAAGGGACATTAAAAAACAGTGTCTGTGTCTTTCTGTTAACCCTTTCCTGATTACAGTGCCTGTTAGTGGTGACTTACAGACCTCTTGACGTTCTCTAGAAGTTCACAGCATACTTTTCTGACAGCTATTAGAGCTTAACCATCTCCTTTTTGCTTCTAATTGCTGTTATTAACTTTGGGAGGGAGGAAGATTCATAGACATTAGGAAATGGCCTAAATATGATTCTTTTCCTTCCAGTGTCATATTGTCCTCACTTATTTGGAAATCTTGACAAAAAGCAAACAGTTGGTGCTCATTAAAATGCCATCATGCAGGAAGGCAGTGACATTTAGTGGAGGATGTTTTGGAGTTGTCTTTGACCTTTACTCAGTGATTTCTTCACCGAGTTCAGGAGGTGCTTCCATTCCACAGGGACACTTCGCTGAGCTAAGGAGCTTCCAGCATGCTAGAGCTTGCCACTGGATGCCAGCAAAGTTTGCTTCTGGTGTCTACCATCTGAGCCTTATTCAGCAAGTTGAGTTGCTTTTTTCTCCCCCAGCTTATGCTCCACAAGATGGTCATAAATTCCATGCAAACCTCAATGCAAACTAATGTGTTTCCAACAACAAAAAAAAATGGAATTGGTTCTTGGGTGTGACAAAGCAAAGAAAATCATGCTCCAAGGGAAGGGTTCTTCTCCCAGCTTAACAGTGAGAGGACAAGAGGAAACAGTGTCAAGTTGCACCAGTGAAGGTTTAGATTGGACGTCAGGAGGAATTTCTTCACTGAAAGAGCTGTTAAGCATTGTCCCAGGCTGCCCAGGGAGGTGGTGGAGTCACCATCCCTGGAGGGGTTTAAGAAGCATATAGATGCTCTACTTATGGACATGGTTTAGTGGCATGGTGGCGATAGGTAGAATGTTGGACTTGATGATCTTAGAGGTCTCTTCCAACCTTAATGATTCTGTGATTCACCCCAACTCAGGCATGGCTCTTAGATGGCAATCTGAGGAAACCAGCAGCCATAGAGCACTAACCCTTAAATGACCGAGAGACTCTGCTGTGGTGCCAACCAGAAGAAGAGAAGCAGCAGCTGGCTCCGCCATCTGCTCCTGCTTAGATGCAGCCACAAGAAACTCCTCTCCAGAGCTCCCAGCTGTGAGGAAAGATAACGAGCCCACTGATAACATGAGCTTCCACGCTGCATGGCTCTCTTGTTCCTAGTCACTGCAACAGATCAAGTTGTTCGCACCAGACATGCTAAGCTTCCTAACCCTGGTTTTGGAGAGGAAAGTGGTGATGAGTTCGAGTGGACACAATCCTCCAGTCAACTGTGCAGCTTGGACTGATTTCTAGTCCTGGTTGCAGTCCACTGTGGATAAAAGACCAGGTGTTCAGGAATCGCTCCGTGCCTAAAGCACTTCCAAGAGCTTTGCTGTGTCCTTTCCATCTGGCTGGACACAAGGCAAGCTCTGCAATGCTTCACTGGTGACTGCTGGGACACATGGATGGAAAAGGTCACCTAGGGATTCTCATCTCCCTCCCAAGGGTCCTGAATCAGGGATCACAAATGTCCATAGAATAGAACCATTGAATCATTTTGATTGGATAAGACATTTAAGATCACCAAGTCCAACCATTAACATTCTAGCACCTCCTTCTTGGCGTGAGGTGCCCAAAATTGAACCCAGGATTGGAGGTGTGGCCTCACCAGTGCCCAGTCCAGGAGGACAATCCCTGCCCAAGTCCTGCTGGCCACAGTAGTGCTGATCCAAGCCAAGATGCTTTTGGTCTTCTTGGCCACCTGGGCACACTGCTATCTCATCTCCAGCTGCTGTCCATCAACACTCCCAGGTCCTTTTCTGCTGGGTATTTTCCAGCCACTTTGCCCCAAGCCTGGAGCCTTTGTAAGGTTGTTGTGACTCAAATGCAGGACATGGCACATGTTCTTGTTGAACCTCTTACCAATGACCTTAGCCCATCAACCCAAACCTGCCAAATCTCATGCAATTGGGAAGGGTTTTCTCAGAGACCTTAGTCCTTTGGCATCTCCAGAGTTGGTCAATCCTTTCTAGGCTCTGTTGGCTGTATATGGGTAGGAAAGACAGACATGTAGGGCATGCTCTGTGCTGAAGCCTTAGCCATTATTCTTTCTCATTTGTTTGATTTCCCCTTTACAGTAATGGTCACATCACCTGGAAGCATTTGGGTGGCATTTGGGATTTTCTTTTCCACAAGGCAAAAAAGTGACTAAGGTTACATGGGAGGCAGCAAATATTTCTCAGTATTTGTATTCCTACACCCAATGCATGTCAAAGTAGGAGAGAATTCTCCAGGAGATGGAGGCACAGCTGATAACATTGGTGTTCTCTATATAATTCAGGCATAACTATCTGTCAACAGAGCAAGGTAATTATCCCAAGAAGATTTCCTGAAAGGAGAACATCTCAGAGATTTTATAAACCTCATTAATAAGCAGGCTGGATGCCAAAGAACAAAAAGGGGTCTTAAACCAAACTGTTATGTTCAAATCAATATTGATTGCCAACCATACGTGCTACATGAGGCAGTAAAACCTCACCAAGCTCCTCCCCAAAAGAAGGATGCAGACAAACCAAAGGAGAGGGGAGAGCTCTAGAGCTTTGCAAATTGGGGAAAGAGCATCTCTGTGCTCATTTGTTCCAACATCAACCTGCTTTTCCAAAACCCCCTCCCTTCTCCTCTCCTTCTCCTGCCCCTACCTCCCCCCCTCTTGCAACAAGCACAACTAATAACCCATTACTGAATACACCATAATGGAGCCTTCAGGGATGGGATTAGAGTAAGTATCCATTTGGAAATTAGCAGCCTGGTTCAATGAGCTATCAACCAGCCCTGCAGGCACAAGGAGACATTTGAAATTCGCACATGTGCTGCCTCACCAAATGCTGCTTTCATCACCCTCTTCCCTTCTCCTCCCTGCAAACTCCTACAGCCTCTTCAGGCACACAGGCTGCTGCACTTTGGCTTGTTGGCAGCAGCCCTCACCACTGTGCTAAGGTTGAGATATTTGTGTTGTCCTCCAACTGTTGGCTTCCCCTCCATCCTTCCCAAAATTATATATCCATGAGCCCCAAATTGGATTCCACCACTTGGGACATGATGGGGTAAGCCTAGGAACAGATCCTGATGGTGCTGAGCATCAGTGTGCATTGAGCTCCTGTCCCTGCTGTGCCAGGCTTCAGAGTCATGGGATCATAGAGCAGTTTGGGTTGGAAGAGAGCTTAAAGATCTTCTAGTTCCAACCTCTCTGCTATGGGCTGGGACACCTTTCACCAGACCAGTTTTCTCCAAGGCCATCCAATCTGGCCTTGAACTCTTCCACTAGAACCTTTATTCCTACTCTGAGCAACTGTCCACAGTCAGCTTGAGGCTGGAGGTGGCCATTGCAGAGCTAGGTGGTCTACATCTAGAGAAGTTCCCAGCTGTCCCTGTGGATGCAAAAAGGACTTCCACAAAGAGTGAGGAAAAGAGGAGAAGGTCAAGGCTCATCTCCTTTATCTAATCTTTGAAATTTCCAGCAAAGCAGGCCAAGGCTGTAAGCTTGACCAGGCAGGGGTTATTACCCACCACTGAGTTTTGGGAAAACAAATAACAACTGAACCCTGATCCTGACCAAAATGCCTCAACAGGGATAAATTAATTAAAAGTAATCAAAAAATAATATTAATGATGAGTTTAGTGCTGCAAAATGGGAAGTTTTCTTTAGCAGCACTATTGCCCTCCATGACTGGCAGCTGACTTTGCTGTGATTGATGCCTTCCTAAAATGAACACTCCCAGTGTTGGTGGGAATAGATGGGTGAGTGTTCCTCTAACCAAACACTCTGGGTCAAAGGCAGAGTGATCTCATGGAGCATGACACATGGTAGCTGCTCTGAAATGTCAAGCCCTGCACTGGGAGTGAGGGGTGAGCAGGCCAGGTCAAGTCTGCTATCAAAAGGATGGTTTGTGCCACACTCCAGCCAGTGCCTTGGATTGCAAGGACACAAACAATCCTTCCCTTCATTCTCAAGCTAAGTGGTATTTTCGGGAAGACTTTCCTACAAATGATTTTTTTCTCTTTTTCCCCCCTCTTTTTTCTTCTCTCTCCCTTTTTTTCATTTCCCCTTTTAACACACACTCTACTTGCATAGTTGAAGGGAGCAAGTGTGGGATCCAAATCCAGACCAATATCAGAATTAGAAAGACAACAGAGTCCTTAGGTGATATCAGTTCCCTCAGCTGCTCCTCATAAGACCTACTCTCCAGACCTTTCACCAGCCCCATTGCTCTTCTCTGGACACTCTCCAATGCCTCAGTGTCCTTCTTGGAGTGAGGGGAGGTTTCTATTTCCCAGTTTCAGGGTGTGGAGACATCCCTTCTCCTCTGTTGTCCTCTCAGAGTTCACAGAGAAAATGGCAACAGGCTTCTCCTTGCTTCTTTACATGCTGAAGAATATTAAATCTTAGTCTTCCTCTTAGTTTTTTTATTCCTCTTCTGATATTCCACTGGAGACAGCATGGTGCTGAGGGACTCAGAACACAGTGTATGGAAAGGAAGAAGCCTTGCCCTCAAGGTGTGTGCAGCAGATTGGCCACAGCCAGAGATCAATAGGCCAATATTTGATGGGGCATGGCTTTTGGACATCTTCTTGCAAGCAGAGTATCAGAGAATCAGAGAATGTCCCAAGTTGGAAGGCACCCACAAGAATCACTGAGTTCAACTTCTGTCTCTGCACGGGACAACCCCAAACTCACACCAGCTGTCTAAGAGCATTGCTTTTTGAATTCACTGAGAGCTGGGGCCATGACTGCATCCCTGGGGAGCCTGTTCCAATGCTTCACCATGCTCTGGGTGAAGAACCTTCTCCCTGTATCTTACCTAACCCTCCCCTGGCACAGCTTCATGTCGTTCCCTTGGGTCCTGTCACTAGTAAACAGAGAGAGGAGATCAGCTCCTGCCCCTCCATCATCTCTGGTGAGGTTGAGAAACGAGCAGGACTGGTCACTTTTCCTTTGGTTGCTTCAATTATTAACTTTATTGTTTTCTCTTCTCCTGGCAGATGATTTGTCAGGGCAAGTGAAGCAGCTAGAAAAGAAAAGAGTTGTGGCTGTGGCGGGAATATTACAGCAATTAGAAAGGGCCATAAACAGTTCCCTGCATACAAAACTACTCGCTGGTTTTGACAAGCAGCCTTTTCTTCTTCTCCCAGCCATCAGGCACAATGCAGTCTCTCTCCCTTTCATTCCCACCAAGGGTCCTATGCATTCAGATCAATACTCTCTCAGACTGAAAGAGACCTTTCTCCTCACGCTGAATGCCTGATGGAGAGAATTAACACTGATGGGGTGTGTCACAGCCCAAGTGTAATTTGGAGACCCATCATGAAACCATGCTGTCCTGGCAGCAGGCCAGCTGTCAGATGGTATTGAGAAGTAAACCACCCTCATCAAACCCCAACAGCACCCTGCTCACTGGCAACCACTGATTTAAGCTTCCTCCATGTCACTGCATGTCACTGGGACATGATTGATGAAGTACCAGTGGATGTTGCTTGCTCCTTCCTGCTCGTGGTAGTCAGTGCTACCTCGTCACTATAAGAAACCTGGGTCCTTGGGTCTGGTTCAGGTTTCCCTCACAGGCAGTATGAGAAGAGGAGATATTTTAGGTGCTGAGGTTCCCTTTTGGGGACTGGAGAGATTAGTGTGATTTGGACAGGATTTGTGGAAGGTCTGCTGCCAACAAGAAGCAAAGCAAACACCAGCCCAGCACCATCCAGGTGGACACAGGCTGCTTTGCCTTTGGCTAGTTACCTCTGCATCCCTGTGCTTGGTTCTGCTCCAGAAGGATGCTGTTGAAGTGGGAACAGTTCTGGAAAGAGTCACAGGAGCAACTGAAGGTTTGGGGCTGGGGATGGCAGGAGCAGAAGGATGGGAGGCATGTGCTGCCTGATGTTAGAGAGAAAAGGTTAGGGGGTATTTTGTCATTGTCTGTAAGTACCTGCTTGGGAGCAGTAAATTGAGATGAGAGAGCTCTTCAGTTTGTATCATGAAAGGATAACAAGAGCTGCTGGCTGTGAGTCGGAGTGAGGTGCTGTGCTTTCTGAGACAGAAGTCTAACAGCAGGAGTGAGGGGAGGAAGGGCAACAGCAAGGCAGCAGATGCTCCAACCCCTCCACCTCCAGTAGTCACAAACCTCCTCTTTCCTTAACTGAGGGATCCTGCACCATTCCCAAATGGCAATGCCAGTTTGTGCAGCAGAGAATGGAGAATTCAGTCCCCTCCCCTTGAAAACACCAACATTGCCTTTTTCTTGCAAACATTGACCCTTCAAAGTTTTCTGCAACCTAGCAATTCCAAGAGATCCAGACTGTTTTGCTTCAGGATTTTTAAACCAAAAGACATTTAAATGAATTCCCAATTCAATATGCCTTATCTTGAGTTCATGACCATGTTCCCCAGTATTCTGCTGGAAGCCATGTCCTCTGTTAATCAGTGTTTTCTCACTTTGACACTATTCTTCTAATGTTATTTGACCATCTATGTGCTATTGGCCTTGTTTCTTGGCTGAAATACATCTCTCAGATCATGACCAGTCATTGTTTCTCACAGTGAATAGAATCAGGGAATCATAGAATACTTACATTTTACTTTCAGCTCTAACTGCCCACATCCATGATCCAGAAGCACAATGCTCTGCATTACTCACAGCTGATCCTGTACACTGCTGACCTTCTGGAACTACTTCACATGGGAAGGTTCACCTCTCTTACCTTGAGTTGTACCAAAGTCATGTGTCCATTCCAAAGTAGATACCTGCCCTCTCTTTTTGACCATTGGGTACAGATCAGGTGGGATGATTCATTCTCAGGAGGCATTTCTCTCTCTGAAGATTAGACAGAGGGCCCAAAGTGAGCAGAGATGATTCCCATGATACACTGTCTATATGTTTGCTCCTAGGCATGTCCATAATGGCCAGAATCCTAAGCACCAGCAACTCTCAGTGGTCCAGTGGAATATCCAAAACAGGCAGAGGTTTTCCTGTTTCAGCATGGCATCTCACCTTCCAAAAAAGGCCTTATGTTTTGGGCGTCTTGTGGTCCAGAGACCACAGCTGCAGGGTAGAGACATCTTCTTTCTTGCTGTAGTTGGTTGGTGGCTACAGCACCTACTCCAACAGCAGGAGATCACTAAGTGATGCTCTATCTCCTTTGCCTGCAACAATGGGAGTCTGCTTGTCCCCTACAAGTGCTCCAGGACACTCCATCACCAGGAGCACCTTGGTGCTGACAATGAATCTCCTCCAGTTGGTCATGGAAGACAAGAAAGTGTGATGAACCTCACTGGGGCAGTGACTACAGACCACACTTTCCTGCTCCTCAGTGTTGTATCATGTAGACAGGCATCTGCTCTGCTTCTCCAGCTGGCTAATTGCTTCTCAAGCCCTAGCTCCAAAGAAATGTCAATCCAGATACTGTCACAGCCAAAGGATGACCTCCCATACCCCAGCCTGGGAGGGTATTTGGCTCCTTTCCTGAAATCCACATTGTTCAGAGACCTCTCCCAGCGACTCTGAACAGCTCTGTGGCCTTTAGCAGGGCAGGAGACAGGGAGATGGTCCAGCAGGGAAAAGGATTTATGGCCAGACAATGAGGATTTTTCATGGTGTGACATTTTATTGTGAGCTGATGTGTTGTCATGAGTCCCATGAGCTGCCATGAAGGCTGATCTCCAGCTCCTCTTTTGTCTACTGGGTTTGCTTCTACAAGGGATTTAGCCCTAATGAAATTAAGGTCTTTTGCTTCTGAATGAATTCTGGCTCTGTTTCATGCCAGAGCAGGAGGTCTGTCATAGAAATGGGGCAACAGAAGCTTCTGATGGGGCTGTGAGGTGGATCAAAGCTCCAGAGGCAACCTTGACCTTGGTTGTTTTGGAGTTAGATTGGTTCAGGAGAAACTGAACATCAACTGCAGTCTCCAGCTCAGGGGAGATCTGTGTTGAAGGATGTGTTATCTGGTAGAAGAACTTCAGAATGGGTCTTCAGCATGGAAAGCATCAGATGTTACAGAGACACTATGCCTTCAGCCCTGATTTCTCACTGCTGAGCCCTCTTCTTGGAGCACTTGGAATTTATGAACAAGAGGATAAAGAAACCGAGAAAGAATCCTGTTGAGGTTCTCTCTCTGTATGTGTGGTGAATTGTCCAATCTATCAAAGGTATTGCCTACATTCAGCATTTAATGCTTATCAGTAAAAATATAATGTGGGTGGGGGAAATATAAAAGGAAGTTGCTCACAGGGAAGAATGAATAATCTGTGTGAAATACTGAGCCTGTAAAAGGAGCATTTCTCCTTTTGGCTGGAGTGCTGCTCTTTCTTACTATTGCATTTACACAAATCAATGATGAGAAAGAAAAAAATATGTAATAACAGAGATCAGATTCTGTAGCTGCATGGAACCTGGGAATCTGAAAAAGGAATTTGAGGATTATAGGCATTCTCCAAAGGGAGAACCACCAGAAAGACTGATTTTGGTAAACTTTCCTTCTTTTCCTTGCTCAGAGAAGTTAGTCCCTCTTTCTGCTTCCCAAGGGTGAGGAAAAAAAACACAATAAAATTGGCATCTTTTTGTTTGTTTGTTCATTGCTTTGAATTTCCACACATTTTTCAGTTTTAAAATGGTGATCTCAAGCAGTTTTGGCTAGTAGAAAAAAAAAATCATAAATAAAAGAAGATGGAAATGTTCTTCATGATACTCCAATGTCTATTGAAAAGTCTTGTTGGAAAGCAATCACAAGGGACCAATGTCATCTTACTGTGGCCTCAGAACAAGAGAAGAGCACCTGGACTGAAGGTCAGGATCCTCTACCCTCACCATGCCCTAACATTCCCAAACTCAACCATTCTGATCCACCCACATAGGATTCAGTCTTGGCTTTCCTTGTGGCTTGTCTCCACCTCAAGGAAGATGAGACAGGAGAAGGCAGAGGATCAGAGGGAGCTGTGTGGACCCTGCTGATGGATCCTGCCTTGCTGCTGGATTTGCAGCTCCATGTGAGAAAAGGAGAGTGGTTTGGTAAGGACTCCAGAATCCAGCAAAGCCTGGTCCCAGTGACCACACTGGAGCTCTTCCCTGGGAAGGTAGAAAAAGGCTGGAATTGGGTTCTACTTAGTGCCATGGAAAAAGCCTCTGTACTGTTTTTTTCTTCTGCCTTCCTTTGTTTTCTCTTCCCTTGCCCTGAAGAAGCTGTTGATTATAATTTCAGTGCAGTCTGAGATTCAAGCTTAATGGAGCAAGCCTTTCTATTTTTGTCCTCTATGCATTGTCATATGAAATAACATGGATTAGGTTTTGTTGTTGTTGTTGAGGCATTGAATAGACTTGATGTTTAAATCCAGCAGGGTTTATAGCAGGCTGACATGCAGTGCTGGGATCAGGGAGGCTTGAATCACAGAATCCCAGCCTGGCAGGGGCTGGAAATGATCTCTGTGGATCATTTAGTCCAACCTCCCTGCTAAAGCAGGGTCACCCACAGCAGCTTGCCCAGCATCACCTCCAGCTGGCCTTGGAATCTCTGCAGACAAGGAGACATCCTGTAGAAATAGGATGGTAGGACCAGGTGTGGCATCACAGCAGGGTGCAGCACGTGTGGATGCAGAGGTTTGGTGCCTCTGATGGCAGCATGGCAGAGGCAAGGAGAAACTGGATAACAAAGAGCTTCTTGCCTGTTAGTGCAAAGCAGAGAAGAGTCAAGAAGAGGTCAAGCATCTAAGGAGTCCTTGAAGACTGCAACTGAAACAGCTTCAAGGAATCTCCCCATGTAAGGCTCTGCACTGAAGAGAGCTGAGTGCATCTAGACCAGCCCTGAAGCCTTATCTTACCTATTCATCAAACCTTACCATGAGGAGTACACTGTGGCCTCCTCCACAACCCAGGTGTGATGTCTCAAAACTGGGTGGTTAGAAGGTTCCCTACCATCCCTATTTTTTTTTCCTTTAATTCAAATTAAGCTGCTTTCTTTTTTGTCCTTCTCTCAGTGGACATGACAACAGTTGATCCCAGTCCCTCTTTCTAACAACCTTTCATGTATGGAAGGAGGGTTGCCATGCCAACCTTGTCTTCTGTTGCCAAGCAGAGGATGGTGTGATAGCTCCACTTCCAACTCAGCACCAGGCATGAGATCTTGAGGAGAGACATCTCCTCAAGCAGCAGGTTCAGAGTGCACAATCTGTACAATGTCTCTGACCAAAGCCTACCACCCTGGCCCAGGTCCATCCAGCTGAAGTCAACCCAAGGCAGATGCAGCTGTTTTGTGCAGCTGAGCTCTTTACTCCTGCATTTCCTGCCACTAGCATGGATGGGGCCAAGTGGTTGTGGCTTTTTCCATGAGAGGTTCAAGCAGAATGGAAAGGTTGGCTCTGAGGAGCTAGAGGAGCTCTGTCCTTGAAATCGTCTACCAAACCTCTGGCAGTGCTTGTGGGAGGATTATATATGCTTGAGAGCTTGGGTGAGATGAATCAGGAGAAGGGAAGAGGTTACAGCAGGGACTGGTTTCAGAGTGTTGGTCCTTGCTCCCGAGTATGAGGAAGCTCCTTTTTGCTGCTGGTGACAGAAGCAACAAATTTTCCTTTTAAACAAGCAGAAGATGGTGGTTCCTCAGCTCTGAGGAATCACCTGTATGTTGCACAGCTTTCCCAAGAGCAGTTCATCCAGGGGAGAAACATGACATTTGCAAGGTGGTCTAGGATGGCATGGAGGAGAACAGGGACAGGATGCCAGACTTAAAACCATTTATTTATTTATCTATTTGCCTTCCCTTTCTAACCAACATCAGTAGCAGCAACAGGCAATGAAGGTTCACGTCTGGGTCCAGATGAGCCGAGGATGTTCCACAATGTTTGGTCATTAGCTTTCAACAAGACCATGTGTCAAGGGAAAGGGTTTCTGCTGTTGGAAGAGAGGATGATTTACAGACCCGGGAAATAACCAACCTTGTAAAGACCAGAGCTTGGAAATAGAACTGCATGCTCCACCTGAAGAGCAAGCGACCCGTGCATGCCTGTGTGCTCAGAGCTCACATTTAGATCCTCTGTGGTGGCACTTTGACAGACTGCTCAGCAAAAACAAATGTTAATGTTAATGAAGCTGGAAAACTTCCCAGGTTTTTGAGAATGGGAGTGTTTGGTGGGATAATAATTCAGATAGCCTGTGCCCTGCTTGGCACTTTCGTTAGGAAATGTGATTGCTCAGAAACAGAATCGAGGTGCTCAGCAATGCTCTTCCCAGGATGGAAGGGTGCTGCCCCCACAAGTCTCACTGATATAAAGGTGACCAGACACCCCTCACCTTCCTTAGGAGACTAGACTATGCTAACAGAGCTCACAGCAGGGAAACACTTCCTGACATGCCTCCTAAATTCTACTTAATCTCACTCCGGTGCTTCCGGATGATGATAATTAACCTCCCTCACTGCAGAGAGTAGCAAAAAGCTGGGAGTGAGGGTATGAGGAAGGACAGGTTGGGCTGGGTTTCCCTAGGCATGCAGTCAGGTCTTCCTGCTTAATATAGATCATTTTAGTCCTGTTTGGCTTCAACTGCTCCTCACTGCCTCCCACCAGCTAATGATCTGCCCCATTGATTTTCAATTCCCTTCGACATCCTCCTAATTCTGGGCACGGTCACCAGCGCCAGCCTGAGCCTTGTGAATAACAGTGAGGAGGCTGTTGCCTGAATAGATTCTCCAGGAATTACCACAGGGATGGGAATGCTTGTGTCTCCATTTATTTATTTGTTTATTGCTGAAAAGGACTTGAGAGAACGGGGAGGGAAAATACTAATAATTAGGAAATGAGGGCATGCAGACCAACAACCTCGAAAGCCCTGCTAGCACTTCTCTCTTTATGGAAGGGCCACAGGATGGCTCAACACAGTCTTATTTTCTGCTTCATTGAATCACAGAATCATTCAGATTGGAAGAGACCTCTAAGATCATCAGGTCCAACCATCTACCTATCACTAACATGCCACTAAACCATGTCCCTAAGTAGCACATGATTCTTCATACTGTGGATGCAATACAGTCCCAGCTGGCAAGCTCTGTTAACCATCACTGCACTGATTAAGCCTCCTTGGCCTTCAGTTGAGGTGATGCTCCCCAGAGGCCTCCTTAACATTTTCCAAAGGGACAAAAGGTCAGGACTCAGAGATGCTGCTGGTTCCTGGGACCAGGAGTGGATGGTGAAGTGATAAGGGAAGTGTTTGCCCAGGTAGGATGCTCTGCAAACCTCTCCCTGGAATGTTAGGGGTGGGAAGGGACCTCTGGAGATCATCTAGGCCAACCCCCCTGCTGAAGCAGGGTCACCCAGAGAAGGCTGCACAGGACAGCATCCAGGTGGGTTTGGAATCTCTTCACAGAAGGAGACTCCACAGACTCTCTGGGCAGCCTAGGCCAGGGCTCTGGCACCCTCAAGGGAAAGAAGTTCCTCACTCTGTGTGTGAAAGCAAGGGAGGCATACAACATATTTTCTTTTCGTTGCCCCTTGCTTAGAGACATTCTCCAAACTCTGTCACCTGGGCAGGAAGAGTTTTCTCCTTCTGTATTTCCTCTTTATGACCTTCATATATTTGTTCTGGTTAGCTGCAGCTAAGCTGGGGTAGATGTTGTGGTAGATATACATCCTGGGAAATGTGCCATTTTGGTGCACTTCCAGCAAAGCAATTTAATATAGTGAAAATTCTCCCAGGCTCCACCCTAAATCATAGGATTGATGAAGGCCATGTTGGATGAGGTGCCCCAGCTCTTGTTATGCTCCAGGGGAAGTTTTTTTTTTTTTATGGTGGTGCCTTTCCGAACAACCAAAAAAGTCAATAGAAGGAAAAAAATCCAGTATTATGATAAAGCCTGGAGCATGAGAGTGAATTGAGATATGATAAGTCATCTTGCAAAGAGCTGATACCAAGTCCACAAGCAGTGGTTGAGATTATCCAGTGCTCTGCTGGAGCTATTTGAAGTGACACCAAAGGGTCAGAGGGGGTGATCAGGAGAGGAGGTGACTGGGGAGCATCTGTACCTAATCCTGATGGTCTGAAAAGCCTGTGAAACTATACAACAGGACTTCCCCTCACCACTAGAAGGACATTGAGTGTGTCCAGAGAAGGGCAAGGAAGGTAGTGAAGGGTCTAGAGCACAAGTGTTATGAGGAGCAGCTAAGGGAACTGAGGTTGGTTAGGCTGGAGGAAAGGACACTCAGGGAGACCTTCTCCTTCCCTACAACTACCTGAGAGGAGGTTGGAGTGAAGTGAGGGTTGGTCTCTGCTCCAAGAAACAAGTGATAGGACAAGAGGAAATGGCCTCAAGTCACATCAGGAGATGTTTAGATTGGTCATTAGAAAAAATACTTACCCAAGAGAGTTGTCAAGGCCTGTCCCAGGCTGCCCAGGGCAGTGGTGCAGTCACCATCCCTGGAGAGATTTAAAGCCATGGGGATGTGGTGCTCAGGGCCATGGTTTGGTGCTGACCTGGCAGTGTTGTGTTAATGGTTGGATTTGATGATGTTAAAGGTCTTTTCCAATCCAAACAATATTCTATGATTCTTTGAAACAGCAAAACCCCTGGAGCATTGTGCTGATGATATGTGGAATGTAGGTGGTTAGCAGCATATTGAGAGCGTTAGGTCGAATGTGACTTGCCTCGTAGGGGAAGAAATTCAGTCTTGTCTTGAAAGCAGCAGAGAGATGTAGTGCTTCCCATGGCACTTGGTTCAGATGGTCTATCACTCTGGTAAAAATGATTTCTATTTGAATATGTCAGGATTCCACTTCCAGCCTGAAAAGTACCTTTCTCTAGAAGATTAAGGATTGCTTTGCTAACCACAATTTTCTCCTTATGGAAGCACTCACACACCTTAATCAAAGCAGTCACCTCTCCATCTTCTATTTTTTTTATAAACTAAGCAGATTGGATTGTGGAAAGTCTCAGTCCAAGGCACTTTCTCCAGCTCTCAAGTCATTTTTCTTGCACTTCTTTCTTTTTTTTTTTTTGGACTCTCTTCAGACCTTTCCCCAACCTCCTTTTTCAAACTGACAGCAGCCAACCAGCTGCTCTACACATCTCAGTCTCACATAGAGGAATAAAACCTTTCTCCTTTCCTAATTACAGCTCCCTTCTTGCATCCTCCAGGGTGTCTCCTGAGCTCTTTGCTACAGCTCCATGGTGGGAATTTCTGGTCAGCTGCTTGCTTTCCAAGACCCCTTAACCCCATTCCCTAACAGAGTCTGCATTCCTTAAATCTCTGGGGGGGGGTAACTTTGCAACTCTCTGCTTCAAATCCTTCCTATCCCTGTCATGACCCACAACACATTGACTTTGAGTAAAAGCTCATGTTAAGCAGTGCAGAACTTAACTACAATGCTGTGCAGATTTCTCCTCAGCCAACATTTTAAGAAATCATTGTAATGATTTCACTGTTTTCATAGACTCATAGAATGCCCTGAGCTGGAAGGGACCCATGAGGAATCCTTCCTACTAGTAGTTTCTTAATATCTTACTGGGTAATTATTGCTAATCATATCCAGGAAAAACAAAAAAATTCCTTAAAAAAATAAATATGAGAGGGAGGTGAGAACATCTTGAGGGATGGTTGAAGGAAGGTGAAGGAAAAGGTTAGTTTAATTCCTTAAAGATGATTTTTTTGAGGGCCTGGATAGTAACTAACATGTTCCAAGAGGTTGCTGTAATATAAAGACCTTCTTAGGAGGGAACAAAGCCAAGAGAAAAATGACTTAGGACAATTTTTCCTGTCACATTGCTGCTGAAAACCAAGGCAGGTTGATCTAGCCACCACAGGGAGAGAAGAGAGGGGAAAAAAACAACAAGTCAGAAAGGGTACAAAAATGGAATCATTTGATGTTTCCAGCTGGTGGCACTATGGACAATAAAAATTGCCCAGAACTGGTCCAGGAAATGATATTGAAAGCTTCATCTGAATAAAAGCTTGTGGCTAAAAGTGCATCATGATCTTTGAATAACAAGTAGGAAGAAGGAGGATATGGGACCAGAGATCCACCTAGGCAATCATCTTGCCCTCAGGAGGAGGTAAGACACATCTTTTCCTTTTTTTTTGCTGTCAAGGAGCCAAATTCATATGAGGAACCACTGCAACAGTAATTTGCACAGCTTTCACCACATAGCTAGTTCAGAACATCTCTTCATGCCTGTAGGAAACAAACCAGTTTTGGGGCCTCCAGCAGCTTTTCAACCATTTCTGGGTCCAAGCTGAGATGGCTGCTGGCACCTGGAACACCCTGGAAAATGCTTTTTATTGCTGTAACATCTCCCTTCTGTGCACAGCTGAGCTTCTCCAGCTCACAGAAATGAGTGTTTAGAGCAGGAGTGGCAGGAAGGAAGTTTAGGTCACAGTCCTCTTTTTGGGTTTTTTTTTTTTTTTGGACCTTTTCCCCTCAAATGGATGTTCTGAACTTTGTGTGGGTGGGAAAATTAAAGATATTTGCCTTTTCTGCTTGCTTTTCTTTATTTTTTTTGAAAGCTCTGCTGAGGAAGAGCTGTCTGTGCAGAGCTCAGCAGCTTCCTTCTGCCCATAGCTTGTGTGGCCAGAACTGAATTCTCATGTTAAGGGTTCAAAAGAAACCCTAGATCTCAAAACCTGACCAAGATGGTTTAGCTCACAGATCCTCCCGATTCCAGCACAGGAACAATTGCACATGCACTTGAGTTGAGGTTCACAGAGCTTTTTGTTTTCATTGTTTTGGGTTTTCTTGGCAGATAATTCTAGGCATTTCTGCAAGGCAGAGCAATAGATTGATTGATCAGTTTGTTGACTGACAGCCTGTGGTAGCAACAAAAACCTTGAGCCACTCACCTGAAGAGCAGCTGGAGTGAAATTAAGGTTCATTTGTGAACCTTTCCCTCTTCCATCTCAGGACATCAACCGTGAAGAGACATGGTGCAAATAAACACCAACCTTGTGTATCCAAAGAGCCTGTCAAGCACCCAGATGGAGAGCAAGGGGGAAAAATATGGGCACACACTGTTCAGGCATAAAACCACTGGAAAAGATGCTCAACAATGAAGTGGAATTAAATGAAATTCTAGCCACTCAGAATACATTATCCCTGCAGCATGTCCATGAAATCACCCTCTGAATTGCTGAGTAATTTGCTCTTAGCCTATGAAGCCTTTCGGATTTTTTGTTGGCGCCTTTTTCCCCCTTTTATTCCCTCCTCCCTTCACTTTTTTTTTATTATTATCATTTTTTTTTTTCTTTATAGCAACCATTTGGGAACTCGTTTCTCCCTCATTTTGCTCCTGAAGGAAAGAGTTGACAAGGGAACAATGGGGATGTGTCACAGTGACGTTCTGGGTCACTCCTTACAGCGGCACTAATGTGCCCACTTCCCAATTGCTTTCCCTGGGTGCACTAAGCTGCTTCTGGATGAGCTTCAATGGCTTTTAACTCTTTGCTGGATTACAGGTTCCTCCTTCCAGCAGCCACCAATTTGCCTTTGCCTGGCAAGGGACCTCATAAAATGATTTCCTTAAAGGAATGAGCAGCTCTGATGAAGGAGAATCATAGAACCTTTTAGGTTGGAAAAGAACTTTAAGGTCATCAGGGCCAGTTGTTAACCCAACACTGCCAAGCCACCATTTAACAATGTCCCTCAGCACCACATCTCTGTGGCTTTTCAATCCCTCCAGGGATGATGACTTCACCACTACCCTGGGCACTCTGTGCCAGGGTTAGACAACCCTTTTGGGGAAGAAATTTTTCCTCATGTCCAGCCTAAACTTCCCCTAGTGCAACCTGAGGCTGTTTCTTCTTGTCCTCTCACTGGTAACCTGAGAGAAGAGGCTGATCCCTACCTTGCTACAACCTCCTTTCAGGGAATTGTAGAGAGATGTGATACTTAGGGCCATGATTTAGTGACATGGTGGTGATAGGTTGATGGTTAGACTTGATGATCTTAGAGTTCTTTTCCAACCTTAATGATTCTGTGAAACCAGATGGCTGGGCAGCAGAAAGACTTTTTCCTGACTGAAGCTCATAGGAACCTCTCTAATGCTCTATTAGACACCTGAGAATCTACCCAAGCACCATCAGTTCCTGCTGGGTGCCCTGAATGACTAATTAATGTAATTAAGAGCCCTGAGACACAGACTCATCCCCTGGCTCACATTTCCTGTTGCCATTTCCATTGCTGGAGAAGAGGTTTGAAGAGCTATCCTGAGGGTTCAAAGAGCAGAGATGCTCCCTTCGCTTGGACTTGAACTGCACTGTGGGTGATGACACAGAGGAACCTTGAGCTCTGCCAGGTCTCTTTGGGGCCTTTTTTTTTATATTTAAAAAAGAAAAAAATCATGAAAAAATCAAAAGAAGAGAAGAGGAAATCTGTTCATTTTCACAGATGCTCAACAGCTCTTCAGAAACGGTACAGGTGTGCACAGAAATAAATCTGCTTTGTTTATGGTGTAATAAAGTCAGATGGGAATAAAAAGAGAAGGAAAAGAAAAAGGCATTGGGAAGTTTTTCTTGCTTTCTTTCTTTTGGAAATAGCTTTTTCAATTCTATCAAAGGAAATTCAAGGTGTTTGACAATAATGACGAGAAAAGCAGAGCGTGGTCAAAAATAAGATTAAAAAAATATATCAGTAAAGCCTTTTATTTGCTGTGGGAATTCTCTCCCCCACTTAGAGAATCCCACAGTCCCAGAATCCCAGCATGGGAGGGGTTGGAAGGAATCTGCTCTGGGTAGCCCTGCTTTAGCAGGAGAGTTGGACTAAGATGATCTCCAGAGGTCCCTTCCAACCCCCTCCACACTAGAATTCTGGGATATTCATCAGTGATACCTGAGGGAAATACAAAAGATTTGAAATTTATTCTTTCAGATGTATTTGTATTCCTATATTCCTTTTGCTAATTGAGTCTTCAGTCCCACAAAGCCTCACAAATGCATTTAACTGGCAGCATCATGAATGCCTTCATGGACTTCAGCCTGCTTACTCATGCTGAGGTGTCAGCATCTGGATCTGGACACAAAAAAAATTAAGTTAAAAAAAAAAGTGAATTGTCTGGATGTTATTCATCTTCCATTTCACAAGGTTTTGCTCTTCCTTGGTGTCCCTGGGTCTCATTTAATGACATTTATGCCACTGCATCTCTCCACACATCCAGCTTGTCAATCCCAACTACATTTGTGGATGTCTGCTTATGAAGAACAGAGGCCTCAAAAATTGATCCAGTCAAAGTCAATTAAATGTGTGCATCAGCAAATATAGTCCAGACACATCCCTCTTTAGACTTATCCCTGCAGAACTGCTCTAGCTGGGTTCAGGTGACCACTCAAGTCAAGGATGTGATACCTGCCTGGGTCTAGTACATTAGTGTTCTAATTAGGTTCTTTCTGTAGTCTGTGCAGTGTGCAAGCACTGCAAGGGAAGACCTTCAAGATCATCAAGTCCAAAGTGCATCACCACTTAGTGTTGTTACATGGGAAGCAAGAGCTGGATTACATCCTGTGGCTTCCTGATCCTTCTTGAGATGATCTCTTCAGTACCACTGCCACAGCAATAACCACACTCTTCCTTCAGGCTATCTTTGCTATCCTGGTCTAGCACTGTGGTTGGGACCACAGTGGGACAAGTTCATACACCATCAGAAACTCCAGCTCATTCTGTGTCATGGTCTTCAAGCTTCAAGGCTTTCCAGTAGAAGTTGAGCTTTCTTGACTTCACAGAAAATCAATGATAATTTGATGGTTAGCTCATTTCTGTGGAATTCCGAGTAGAGAAAGAGGTTCAGATGTTCAAAGTTCACTTGCACTTCAAGATTCATTTGGCAGCAAAACTCTAGAACTAGCAGGAACATTGATGATAAAATGTTTCACAAAGAGGAGAGGTCTTTTCAAGCAAAACATGTTGTTATCTGGGAAAATATTTCTGATCAGTTCTTTACCAGAAGCAAATAAACAAATCACCCAACCATAAATCCCCTTTATCTTCAAGCCTACGCAGTTTCTTCCATTGTATGTCGTGATCAGCCATTAAAAAATAGGAAACAGCAGTGTGGGAGGCTGGGAAGTAGAGAAACAGAAAAGAAAAGGAAAAACCCTCATCTTTGGATGTAGTTGTAAAGATGAGTGTGAGAAAACCCATCAGGGGGTTGTGTGTGTATGGGAAGGGACATCTTGTTCATCCAAACCTTCTCACTGACACAATTCAGTGATGAGTTGAAAGTCTACTCTTGCTGACATCCAACCTGCTCTATTCCTAGGAATAAAACCAAATGATCTGGGGACTTCTGACCCCACAAACATGTGTCCTGTCTTTCTGGTGCCCAGGGATAGGACGAGGTGCAACAGACACAGACTAGAACATGGGATGTTCCACCTAAACAGGAGGAAAAAATTCTTTGCTGTGAGGCTGCAGAGCCCTGGCCCAGGCTGCCCAGAGAGCTTGTGGAGTCTCCTTCTCTGGAGAGATTCCAAGCCCAGCTGGAGGTGATCCTGGGCAAGCTGCTCTGGGTGACCCTGCTTTAGCACGGGGTTTGGGTTAGATAATCTCCAGAGGTCCCCTTCCAACCCAAACCATCCTGGGAGTCTGAGATTCTCCTTGACCAGCTAACCACAATGCTGTCATCTCCCCAGGTGTGCTCCAGAAGTAAGCTTTGGGCTTGTGTTGCAGTCAGCTCAATTCCTCCTGCCCTCACTCTGTAAACTCCCTCTCACAGCCAAGATTTAAGGAAGAAATAACAGTGGTAGGTGATGATGAGGTTTTAGTGTGTGTTTTATAGGGCACCATGACTCATGGAGTCAGGGAAGAGCTTTGCAGCTCACTACGGAATTGCCCTTTTCAATCAATCTTGCTGGTGGCTTCTCTAGGAATTTTATGAAGTGTAACTTATATATGTGTGTCTGAGTGCATATATATATATATATGTATATACAGGGGGTAGTGTTTTGATTTTTGTTTCTGGAAAAAACATTTGGAAGCAAAAATGACAATCCTGGAATGAAGAAACATGAAGCCTACTAGTGACTTTCCAGTACCTAAAGGGAACTTCCAAGAAGGCTGCAGAGGGCCTGTTTGCAAAGGCCTGCAGTGAAAGGACAAGGGGCAATGGTTTTAAATGGGAGAAGAGTAGATTTAAACTGGACATTAGAAAGAAGTTCCTCCCCACGAGGGTGGTGGAACACTGGCACAGGTTGCCCAGGGAAGTGGTTGAGTTCCCATCCCTGGAGGCATTCCAGGTGAGGCTTGCCAGGGCTCTGGGCAAGCTGATCTAGTTAGGGATGTCCCTGCCCACTGCAGGGGGGTTGGACTAGATGAGCTCCAGAGGTCCCTTCCAACCCAAACCATTCTATGATTCTATGATAAGTGCTAAAAGCAGCAGCACAAGACTCTTACCAGGTCAGGAGAGCAGTGGGATTGAACTAGATGATCTCCAAAGGTGTCCTCCAACCCCCACCTTGCTGGGATTCTGGGATCTTCCCATCCTCCAGTTCATCCTGCAAGGATGCTTTGAGGTTGAGGACTTCTGCTACAAGTTGGGAGGAGCAAGAGCAAGTAGAAGTCATTTGGGTTTTTTTTGTAGGTGAGATTCAGCAGCTGGAAGACTGATAGCTGTTTTCTTGTCTGTCACCTACAGCTCACGCTGCATTTCCCTTTATGTTTTCTATTTTTAAGTAACAGAAGAAGCAGGGATTTCATTACTTCCCTCCCACAGAGGCCAACTACTCAGCACAGGTAGAACTGGCATCTTAATTTCCCTTTTAGTGAGCAGGTTGGGTACCTGCTGTATCACAGGGATGGCATTTCCCTAAGAGCAGACTGCAAACCTCAAATGACACCATAAGCACGAGTGGACAACCATAATTCTTTCTCTGATGATATTTGGAAAAGAGAAATGATAACATCCTACTGCAGTAGATCAGGGACTGATTTAAAAATGGGGAAAAAATAAATAATCAAATTTCTCCTTTCCAGGAAGAGCACTTAACAATATGCAAGCAAAGTGGCTAAAAGCAGCTCGGTAACAACCCCAATTGCAGAGAGATTGTCTCCTGCATTCCTGCACATCTTTGCCTTTTTGACATTTAACTTTAATTTATAGCAATTTAGCTTGCTCTCAGAGGCTGCACTGTAGAGTTTGGGAAAGCAAAGTGATCTGTGAAGTGTTTGTCTGAAATTCAAATCAGGCACCAAGTACCTTTGTCTTGCCTTAAGAAGGACAAAAGGGAATGCCCCCCACTCCCAGCTGAAGGTACTTAGTTTGGCACAGAGAGAAAGATTGTTCTCCTATTGTAAATTAATTAATAGATAAGAGGAGAACTACAAATTGGTTTGGCTCCTTGGTCAAGTGTTACAAAATGAGATGCCCACAGTTGGATGTCTAGCCAGGTGGGCAGTTGAGGTTCAAAATCATAGCCTCATAGAATTGTTTTGGTTGCAAGAGAGCTTTAAGATCTTCATGCCCAACCATTAACCCAACACTGGGTTGTCCTCAGCACCACATATCTCTGGCTTTTCAATCCCTCCAGGGATGGTGACTTCACCACTTTCTTTCCTCTTGTCCTATCGTTTGTACTTGTGAGAAGAGGCTGATCCCCACCTCCATGTGTGTATTCTCCAGCTCCAAATACCTGGAATAACAAAAGGACCATGCTGCCACATGCTTCATTGACATGACACCTGGGGTGTCACTCAGGGATGTAAAGCCTTCAGGGATGGTGTTGGAGGACTGTGTAAGTTGGAAGAAGATATCTATCTGAGATGCTTGGTGGAGTGAACTCTACACTGAACTCTTTCCAGGCATTTCCTCACAGGTTGATATCCTGAGCTGGCTAAAACTAAAACAGGGACAGTAAGAGTGATGGGACACAGTGTTTGCTCCAAAGTAACCTTTCATTTAGCAATGGAAATGTAACATCTGAAAAGCAGTGAAGTTCGCTAATCCTGCCTGAGATCGAACAAGGGCTAATTTTCCACTCTCTTGAGGAGCCAAATCAGATCACAGAGAAGTCCACGAGCACCACAGTCAGAGCAGAAGGACCAGGTGGCCATGAAGAAATGCAAGGAGAAGAAATGAGACAACACTTCTTTGGCAGCAGCAAACCATCTGATGGAGTCACTTCTTTCTGCAGGTGTGTGGTTTGCAGAACCCTTGGCTACTGAGATTTTCCTGTGTTGCTTGTGGACATGAATTCATTGCCTGGAAACATCATTTGCTTGCATCCATTTTAATGAAATCAAAGCAGTGATAGATGTCTGGGATAGAATTTATTCTGACTGTTTGGGGTTCTTTTGCCTCCTCCTGCTCCTGACTTCTCTGCCAGCAACCTGAGGATTTCCCAGCTTTGCCAATTATTCAAGATTATTCACTGATGACCTTGTGGATGTTCTTGGCCTTTCTCTTACTTGCAAGGAGCCTGTGAGCAGGATAGTATCTGAAAGCAAGGATTGATCTGGCCTCCAGAAGAGTTATGTGGAACAGTGCATCTCCAGCTGCCCTTAGTTATATCACTTAATGAAAGTTGGGCTAGCAGCTCTAAGTCTGAGCTGAACCTTCCCTTCCATGCTTTGATGATAATGGTGAAATTATTCATGTCTGCAAGGTGCTTCTATACTAATGTCAGCATGGGGTGAGGGTAGAAATCTCCTGAACTATTAATTCAGAGAGGTGACATGCTAAAAGCTGTGCTTCTGCTCAGATAAGAAAGTTAAAATGAGGTTTCTGGGACAATTTAATAATTTGAGAGCAAGTTCCTAGAAATAGTGCCCTAACTAAACATGAGCTCTTGCTCTCATTGTGGGAGCAAGCGACTGAAATCCAGTAGCCATTTCCACACAGGACCTCTTCTAGCCTTATCAATCAATTCCAAACTCCATCCCCATGACCATTCTTGGATGTCATCTGGGGGCAGCCAATTCCTGGAGCTGTTGCCTCAACAGTCTCAGTGCCAGGACTATTTGCAGAATATGCACACTCCAAAAAAGAGAGTCACTGACACAGTTGAAGAGGTTTGTTTAAAATTTCCAGCAAGTGCTGATGGAAAAAGCCCTTCTCAGCTCTTACTGTGGCACTTGAGCAAGAAATCCATCCTCAGGAGATCAACTCCACTTTGATTTCCTTCTTTCATGTTTATCTGACATGGGGATGAAAACATTCCTTGCAGTCCCCTGCTTTTACACCACTGCCCTCCTGTGCCAAGTTTTCTGGTGGACATCTCCTATCAACTTTCTCTAAAAACCATCCATAGATGTTGAACGAAGAGGAGAGCTGAAGAAGTGTGGCAACTTCAGCAGTGAATTTTACAGCAGGTAAGAGCCCATGGTAAATCTGAATTCTGACATCCATGCTGTTTTACATCACTGCTTGGATCTCCTGACAGCAGACCATGCTGTGAGGTGGGACTGTGCCTACTGGCATGTGTGAGTCCTCACTTCCAAGAGGCTTAAGATAACTGGAAGATGTGAGTCTCAGCCAGAACGTTCATCATTATAGAGCCACAAAATCAGAGAGTAGTGATGCTTAGAAGGGTCCTCTGGAGTTCATCTATTCCAGCCCCTCTGCTCCAGCAAGGTCACCCACAGCAGCTTGCCCAGGATCACCTCCAGGTGGGTTTGGAATCTCTCCAGAGAAGGAGACTCCACAAGCTCTCTGGGCAGCCTGGGCCAGGGCTCTGCACCCTCACAGCAAACAAGTTTCTCCTCCTGTTCAGATGGAACCTCCATGAGGTTATTCCTCCCTAGGTGCAGGACACTACACTTGCCCTTGTGTAACATCCTGAGGTTCCTGTTCCCCAACTCTCATCCTGTCCAGGTCACCATGAACCCATGGCTTCCCATCATCTGTGTATCATTATGCTTACTTATTTCCATGGTGTCTATTTTGTTGCCTCACAGGAGATAATCTGGATATTAGGGCCATCAGAGAGTCTCATCTTCAGCATAATATTCCTCTTCCCTGGTAATTCCTGCTGGGAGAATTATTCTTCCATAGCACAGAGATGACAGCATTGAGCCTGTAAAGCTGCAGCTGAACTGCAGCATATCTTTGAGAAAAAAAAGCCCTATCTCACTTCAAAAGCTGGAGTGATAAGGTATCTACCTCTGGTTTTGCAAAGCTCTTGCAGTCATTACTGCCTCCTTCAGTTATAAAAAAAAAAGGAAAAGAAAAGAAAATCTCCTCTTATTTCCAGTGTGAAATTTTGGAACTTCAGTATCCAAACATGTTAGAACAGCATGTGGGGGGGAAAGAATAAAAAAGTCTGAAGTGAGCTGCAGGTCTCCTAACAGCAGAGGTAAATGAATTCTTGCCAGCTCAGGCATCTCCTCCACCTTCATCGTTGCTGCCTGAGCATGTGTGAGCTATGCAGGAAACTGGAGCTCTTATCAGTATTGTGATAGAAGACCCAACTCATCTCCAAACAGCCTTGATATTCCTCTGCCCCAGCCCTTCTGCCACATGGGACATACTGGCAAGCTTCCTTTTTTTTTTGGTCTTACATAGGGGTTTTTTATTGTGTTGGTTTGGTGGTTTAGTTGTTTGGGTTGTGGGTTTTTTTTGGGGGGGTGGTTGTTGTGTTGTTGGGTTTTTTTTCCCCCAAAAAATGCCTATTTTTCTGATGTGTTCTGGATAATCACTTTAGAAGAAAAACCTATTCCTGCTCAGCTGGGTTTCCTTTCCTCTTTATTCCTTCCATCCTGCTGTTATAAATGATCAGAAAAAGGATGGAGAGGGCTGCTGAGGAGAAGCATGAGAGTACCATTGAACCTTTGATCCCTTGGTCAAATGTGCTCTGAATTCCCTCCTTTCCTCCCAAGAAATGTTGTGTTGCCATTGCTGCAGCAAAGACTCTCTGGCTGGTCCCTGGTTCAGCCACTGAGGAGAGGCAGTGACCATCCTTGGTCCATCAGGTGAGATGGGGACAGATGAGAACACATGGTCCTGCCACCAGACTGATTAAACCCTCCATGCTCCTCAGTACAAGAGAGACAAATTGCTCCTGGAGCAAGTCCAGTGGAGAGCTCCAAAGATGATGAGGGGGCTGGAGCATCTCCCTTCTGAGGAAAGGCTGAGGGAGCTGGGCTTGTTTGAGCCTGGAGAAGAGGAGGCTGAGATGGGACCTTGTCAATGTACAGAAGTATCTGATGGGAGGGTGTCAAGAGGATGATGCCAAGCGCTATAACACGAGGCAATGGGCACAAACTGGTACAGGGGAAGTTCCACCCAAACATGAGGAGGAACTTCTTTGCTGTGAGGGTGCCAGAGCCCTTGCCCAGACTGCCCAGAGAGCTTGTGGACTCTCCTTCTCTAGAGATGTTGAACACAATCCTGAGCGATGTGCTCTGTCCTGGTCCATGGTTTATCAGGGAGGTTGGACTAGATGATCTGTGGTGGTTCCTTCCAACCTGAACCATTCTGGGATTCTGTGATATGGTGATGCCTTGCAGACCTCTTTTTGCCTTGGACAGCTGCAAAGAAGTGGATCTCCCCAATCAGCTCTTAATAACAAAGAGGCAGAAACATTTTAACTCTACAGGCTCCATGGATCTGGCCACCCATGTGCACCAAAGAGGTAAGAAACAGTAAAATCCATTCAATTTTTAAACCTCCCCATGACTGTTAAATTGTCCCAGTGTGGCTATGAGTTACTGGTGCCTGAGGAAAACTACATGACACCTCATCTAACAAATTAAATGTTTCCATGCAATTAAAATGAAGCACTCAGCCTTGGTGTAATAAACTTGAGGCTATTAGTATTCCTAGTGCCGTTGCCTTCATTGTGCTTTACAGTGCCATAAATATTGGCTCAGCGTGATGGCTCAGCAGGCACTGGGCATGGAGAAAAATATCTTGTAATATTTGTTATTAAAACATTAAAAAGTCCTTTACTTGAGCACACACATTTTTAAAAGCTCTCTGACTCGGAGAGCCTCTGCTTTTAATCTCTCTGTGTGTGCCCCATGGCATTTCATCATGGCTTCTTGCTGGAGTGATAGGGAATGCTGCTGGGAAGAGCTGCTGGGAAAAGCTGCATCCTCTCAATTGCTCTAGGGCAGGGAAAAACACCTAAAGAAACTCAGCACTAGCTTGAGGTGAAGACCAGGTGCAAAGTTGATAGAAAACCTTGTGAGGTTTTTTCCAGTGACTTGAATGTTGAGTATGGAGAAGATCATCTAGAGAAGGAAATGTTCACATCTGGAATAACAGCAGCTGAATGTAATCTGGTAGAAAACCTTGTGAGGTTTTTTCTGGTGGCTTGAATGTTGAGTGTGGAGATCATCCAGGGAAGGAAATGTTCACATCTGGAATAACAGCAGCTGAATGTAATCTGGTATCTCCAGATCAAAAATCCTATAAGAGGAGGATCCATCTTCCTGAGAGAGTCAGCTTGCAGATGGTGAGCTTGGAGCTAGGTGCCTACATATGAGATGTCCAAGTCCTTATCACTACTTGAGGGAAACTGAGGCAGCTAGAGAAAAATTAACAGATGTTGGGTTCAGTTGCCCATGTAAAAGTGTCTGGTGCTGTCTGAGAATCTCTAGGTTATCTGAGACACTTGCACAGTTCCTTGGCTCCATATTATTCCATAAATTCTGCACTTTCCAGTTGACAAAGTTGTTAGTGGATTTTCTCAGCATCCTGTGCAGCACAAAGCTGAGTGGTTGATTTGTGCTGCATCCAGCCACAGTTGCTGAGAATCCCTTTATAGTCTCTTTATCCATAGTCATCCTGCTCTTCCCAGGCAGCTTCTCAATTTGTCTTTGGTATTACAGATTTCAAACAAGGAGGCTCATCTCTTGGCTGTTTGTTGCTCAGTATCCCTATCACCTCTGCCATAGAATCATTATGGTTGAAAAAGACCTTTGAGATCATCCAGTCCAACCATCTCCCCAACACTCCCATGCTCACCACTAAACCATGAAATCTAGTCATAGCAGACTGTGGGACCAATGAAGTCATGTGTTATCATGTCCTGAGAGTCTCACTTCTTTTTGGCACTCCAAACAGTTTTGTGCTGCTCCATGGGAAATGCAAGTGGCAAAGCACCACTCCAGAGCTGGGTCTCCTCTGCCCACAGCTATTTCACTCAGTGTCTCCTCAGGGCAATGTGGTATTTACCATTTGAATAGAGAAAGCATCCTGCTGGAGCTCACTCTGAAATAGATCCATCACAGAGCTGTCTGCATTTTCAAGCAGCAGAAGAAAGGAACCTACTAAGCCCTTACAGTCCCTGTGCTTCCTCCCTCACTATGTGCACTCACCCTAGAACCATCCCATTAGTGCTAATTGAGGTTTTCAGCAGTGGGAGCTGAGGATGACCATTTCCATCTGTATTTCTGGAGAAGGTCACTCCCGGTGCCAGGCTGAGAAGGAGGTGTGGAGGGATGTGCTTGCACAGGCATGGGGCAGCATGCCAGAGGGAGCAACCAGGAGAGCACCAGGCCCTTCCAGCAGAGATGTGGCTCCATCCTTCTCCTTACCTGTCACCAGACCTTTTAATAACTCTTTCTCTCCCTCTCTGACAGGCAGAATTGCAGCTCCTCCAGGACTCGTTTGCTGGAGGTGGGCAATGACATTATGAAGTCTGTAGTGTGCCGAATGTCAGGCACCAGAGCTGTCACAGCCCCAACTTTTCTGCACCCCACAGACATCCACTGCTCCCAGTATGGATCCTCACGAGGAAAACTTCTCTTCTGACATAGATCATTCTGTGTTTTCTGGGAGAAGAGAAACAAAACAAGAGGCCAAGGACCTCTTTAGAATCATGCAGAGACAGTAAACTATCCATGTGGGCACGGTCTCTGGCTGCTGGCACTCACTGCAGGAACTCTAATTCTGGTCAGCATAGACAGGGCTGGATGTCCAAATTTCCATCCTCCAGCCCAGCCAGGAAGGGAGGTATCTCCCCTAACAGAAGCATCTGTTGGGAAGTGCAAAGGCACAGCAGGAATAAGAAGCAGCAGAATCACAGAATTATTAAGTTTGGAAGAGACCTCTAAGATCATCAAGTCCAACCATCAATCTATCACTGCCATACCACTAAACCATGTTACTAAGTGCCACAGCTCTATGTTTTTTGAACCCTTCCAGGGATGGTGACTCCACCACTGCCCTGCACAGCCTGGGCCAATGCCTAACAACTATTTCTGGGAGGAAATTGTTCCTAATATCCAACCTAAACCTCCCCTGGTGCCACTTGATGCTGTTTCCTCTTGTCCTGTCACTTGTTCCTTGGGAGAAGAGACCAACCTCCTTTCAGGGAGTTGTAGAGAGAGATAAGGTTTCCCCTGAGCCTCCGCTTCTTCAGACTAAACAACCTCAATTCTCTCAGCTGCTCCTCATAAAACTTATTCTCCAGACCCTTCACCAGCCTTGTTGCCCTTCTTTGGACACACTCCAGCACCTCAGTGTCCTTCTTGGAGTGAGGAGCCCAAAAGTGAACCCAGGATTCAAAGTGCAACCTCGAGCACACAACAGTGAGACTAATGACTCTGCTGCTCGACTTGTGGCTCATTTCAATTCATTTTGGACTCAGGGAACTTTTCCTGCACTTCATTTTTCCTTTTCTCATGCTCCTCACTGGCTGAAGGACATTTGTGCTGAAGGTAATTGGGTGGATTTCAAGCCCCAGTGCTCGCCTGTTTGAGATGCTTAGGCAGGAGTTTGTCCCCAAACAAAGCAAATTGTCTCTGGGTCAGATCCTCAGCTGCTGCAGCAGCAGACATCCTGTGACCTCTGCTAAGGATTGGACATTGTGTGCTTCAAAATGCTGTGTTTGTCTCCTTGTTGTTATTAATTTGTTAAAGGCTGAAAGCTTCAAAGGGAGCCAGAGGAATGCAGGAGCCCAGATCTTATTGAAATGTGGCCAGGCTCATATGAATTCTCCAGGATACTTAATTCCCACAGTGCTCTTGGAAGAATCCTGGCCTTTGGTCTGGTGATGTGATTAGCACTGCAACACACAAACAAGCAAAGCCATTTAATCTGAGCCTTCTGCACCATATTGTCCACCAAGGTGGTGGCTGAGCCCAAGGAGATCCCAGAATCCCAGCATGGAAGGGGTTGGAAGGGACCTCTGGGGATCATCTAGTCCAACCTGTCTGCTAAAGCAGGGTCACCCAGAGCAGATTGGCCAGGATCACCTCCACATGGGTTTGGATTGCACAAAAACCATGTGCCCATCTCTGTCTCAGCTTCTTTGTTTATAAACTGGGACTAGCTTTGCTTCAAGGGAGCCAGAGGACACAACTGGGCTTCTGTAACACCTTCATCCTCTGGGTGGAACCCACCACCAGGATAAAAAAACCCCATTTCTGCTAGCAAAAGAAACACTTCTCCCAGTCCTCTCTAGGTGTAAAGGGACATCAGAGCTGTGGTTTAAAAGTTCAGAGAGGAAGAAGCTCCTTCTGCCATCTGATGGTGAATGGAGGGAAGGAGTCACAACACTACATGTGCTCAGTGCTTTGCCAGAATTACTGAGGACCAGACCCTCCAGGCAGAGGATTGCTTTCTGCACTTCAGCTATTGGCAAGGATTGAGAAATATGGCCACAGGCAGAGCTTCAGTTCCAGATGTCCATCTGTAACCTCCTCTGGTGACACTTGCTGTAGCCACCAGAACAGAAGCCAAACTGAGAGTACTTCATGGGGTGCAAGCTGAAACACTCTGAAGGAAAAGATGTGTTTGGGCCTGTGGGAGTGACCTTTTGAAGATCCTCTACATGCCTGGAAGTTTCTCAGGAATATTCTTCTTTCACTGACAGGACTAGGAGAAGCTACTTGTGTTGTAGGGATGTTCCCATCTAACCAGCCCTGAAACTCAAGTGACCCAGAGCAAGGGGAAAGAGCTAGGAATGCTTTGGAATCGAGTGAGGAACAACATTTCTGCTGCAACCTTCCTTCTGTTCCAAGCATGGAGTTAGGGATGTCTCTCTTGTGTCCTTCAGACTCCCTACCTGCACCAGTCTCTCCAGGTCCTCCCAAGCAGGGTGGTTCATACTTTCCCTGGCATGCTGTGACCCTCTTTTTTTTTTTTGGAGAGCCCAAATTCCTGCAGCCTTGCCAAGGTCCCAGGGAGCCTGACCAGGCAGTGAGGTCTCTGTTGCTGTAGTTAAAGGGTGACTAGTGATGGTGGAAGTCCCATGTCTGCAGAGCAGAAGGTAAATCATCTCTCTTGTCACTGAAGTTGGCTTGATGGAGGTCTGGGAGAGGAACAAACCCCAGCCTGTGCCAGAATGGTAGTCTTTCAAGCTTGATAACAAGGGCTTGATTTTAGAGAGGGTGACATTCCTCACATTTTTCCTTGTGATTAATGCTTTCCTTCTTATATCCTTGTATGTCCACACCACCAGCTCCTTGGTTGAGCAGTAACCCTTGGTGTGCCACAGGAGAGAGCCAGCAAATGGCAATAAGGTCTCAAAGCTAGTCCCATCATGGTGAAGAGTTAGGGCTCCCATGACCAAAAGTGTGCAGGTTAGACTGGATATTAGGAAAGAGTTGTTAGCCCAGGCTGCCCAGAGAAGTCACCATCCCTGGAGGGGTTCCAAAACCATATTGATGTGCTACTTAAGGACATGGTTTAGTGGTATGGTGGTGATAGGTTGATGGTTGGAGTTGATGATCTTAGAGGTCTCTTCTAACCTTAATGATTCTGTGATTGCACAGCCAGCAAAGTCAAGGAGATCTCCACCTTCCTGCAGGGGACCTTAATCATTCTGTGAGCAACTGTCCTTAAGCCCAGGCAAAGAAGGTGCTAGTGGGATCTGATAAAGTAACTCTGATAATGGGAAGATGTCTCCCCTACACTAAGGTTCATTTGGAGGTTCTTTGCCTGGATATCGTGATTTAAATCACATTTTTGGCATGGCTGAGCTGGCAACAAGGATGCATAGCAGAGCTTTGGTTCTTCTCAGGGCTGTGGACACAGCTTCTGCTGGGCTGTGTTTGGGAGACAGACCTTGCAGAAGGCAATGTCTTCCTGCAGAAGCCTTTGCTGTCCCAGCAGTGGGACTGTGCCTGCACAAGGGCCACCGAGGAACAGCCCAAGTCAATGGCAGAGAAGATCTGGGCAGAATATAGAAAGCCTGGGAAGATATTTAGCATGGAAACAGAGAAAAATAGCCAAAGACCATCCTCTTTGACAGTCTGCTGTGGTTTGGGGCCATGCTGCAGAGTCCGTGTCCCTGTGGAGGCCTTGGGAAGAACACACAACTACATTATTACTGCCTGATTGCCCTCTACAAAGTCAGGTTGGTTTGGAAAGCTGAGTCATGAAGTAGGATGGTATGGAAAGGGCAACATCCCTTACTCATGCATGAGATACAAGTGTGTGGGAGGAACAGAGAAGCTCTTGGGCTCCCAAGCCCTTTTGCAGCTCTGAAACAAAACAAAGCTTCAAATCAAGATTAAGATGATGAGGATTATTCCGTGTTTTACCTGCTGATTAGTGAAACAACTGGAACTGGTATTCCTGGAGCAGAAACAGTAGCAAAGTGAGAGTTGGTGTGGTTGCTGGATCTCCTTGTATGTCTATAAGTTCACAGAGTATGGTGGCAGCAGAAGCATTACTCATCTGAGACCTCAGGCCCTCCTAGACATCAGACCTTCACAAGTCAGGAGCTATGAGATGCTCCTTCCAAGGGAAGGAACAAATCCTGTGTGTGATCACAGAAGGGAACAGGGATGTGAAAGCCATGGACAGTGCTTTCCACCAAGGGACTGGTGCATTTTATTCAGCTCCCTGTGTCCAGGGGAGTGTGAGTAGCTGCATTCAGGAGACCACTAATCTCTTCCAAATAATTCTTGGCTATTCTCTCTGAGTGCTGAGCAGGATCCTCAGCAGAGCTGACAGGTTCACTTCTGTGGCTTCTCAGCCTTTCCCATCATCATGGGCATCTAAGGGCACATCCCTTCCTGCACAGTGAGCTTTCAGCAGTGGCTTCAGTGCTCTGTTCCCTGCAAAGCTACATGAAAAGGAAGCCAAGAAACCAATGCTAATTGTAAGGGTAATTAAAAACCAAGCATGAACACTCAGTCAGGGGTCAGCTTGGGCGAAGTCCAGAGGAGCAGAGTGGCTGTTTCAGGAGTGGGAACGTGCCTCATGCCTCAGCTCTCAGCCCTGCAGAGCTAATTGCCTCTGAGCAGCAGCACTGAGCTGGGAGAGCTGCCCAGCTTTCAAGACCTGAGTCAGGCTCTTTACCTGGAGCCAGGTGGGAGCAACAGCTTGTCCACCTCTTGATCCCAGAGGCTTTACAGCACCATGGCAGGAGCTCAGGGATCAAGAGGCAGCTGAAGCTTCCTTCCTGAGGTGTTGCTGTCCCTGGGAAGTGGTGTTGGGTGTTGTGACAAAAGGAGGGGATGATCCAGGATGAGGTCAGTCCTTTCTTCTGTTGGGACATCTGTGATGGGCAAAAGCACACAGCAGAGCTCTGTAGAATCTAGGGCTGATCCTGCTGCTGCAGGGTGCAAATTAGGAGTAGCTCCACAAGATGTCATGGAGGTATTGCACAGGCTTTTGGAAAGCTCCCAAGGAGTGAGATTATTTCTGTGTTGATTATTTCTGTGTTATTAGCCTGATTAGTTTCTATTTCAGTAGGGCTGTCACCTGGAGGTCTTTATCAGGGTCCCAGCCATTCTGGAGTTTGGAGTTCACGTCCCTTTTTCTTTCCTTCACCTCCTTTATTATCAGACCTTTTCAAAATATCTGAATCCATCCGTGTGAGATCAGAGCACCTGAATTGCCTTTTTAGCTATCCTCTGACCTGCTGTTATACACCAGAAGCATCTTCTCTCTGAACCCTCCCAGCGATACTCTCCCAGAGGCTTCCTCTGGAGCACTGCTGACTCCACTCTCCCTAAATAGCAGATCCAAGCTCTCTAGTCACCAGTTCATCAAATGCCCTTCTCAGTAGCTTGACTATTAGGCAACAATACCCTTGAATGGATGTTTTGAACAACACTTCTGCAGGAAGCCTTCCTCTCCTCCATCCCACTGTGGTTACATTGTCCATGTCCCTCTGTCGCCCATTGTCAGGCAGCAAAAATGGCTCTCCTCTGTCTAATTTAGAGGAACAAGGATTTACCAAAGAATGCTCATTTTCTAAAAGGCCACAGGGAAAAGTGTTTCAATAAAATGGAATTACAATAACTAGGTAAGGAAACTTTTCATTGCTGGAGGCTACTGATGAGATCAGTCTCTGCTGGCACAGATGATCAGAGGAATTATTTCTCCAGTTGCTACTCTTGGGTCGTGGAGAAGAACTGTAGTCCTAATTTCTGAAGGTAATTGCAGCTCTTGGGGAGGTCTTGGAAGAGGTAGAGAATTTGTCAGCTTTTCTTGGCCAGTTTGGAATGAGGTGATCCCATTTTGTCCCCCGGGAAGGAGAACTTTTCCAATAACTTCAGAGCACCTGTCCCCAAGCCAACATCTGTGCATCTGTGTTAGGACATGATATAAAATATACACATGGCCATGTTTTCATACAGTTGCTGCAGAACAAGTCCAGCTCTGGAGTCCTCAGCAAAGGAAAGATATGGACCTCTTGGAGTGGAGCCAGAGGAGACAACGAAAACTATCTGAGGGCTGGAAGCTCTCTGCTGTGAGGACAGGCTGAGAGAGTTGAGGTTGTTCAGCCTGGAGAAGGGAAGGCTTCAGGGAGACCTTAATGCAGCCTTTCAGTACTTAAAGGGTCTAGACAAAAGACAAGGAGAGATATTTTTGCAGGACCTGTTGTGACAGGACAAGGGCTGATGGTTTGAAACTAAAAGAGGAGATTTAGACTAGATAGAAAAAGAGATTGTTTATATTGAGAGTGGGGAAACACTGTCCCAGGTTGACCAAAGAGATGGTAGATGCCCCATCCCTGGAACCATTCCAGGTCAGGTTGTCTGGGGCTCTGAGCAACCTGCTGTAGTTGCAGATGTCCCTGCTGACTGCATGTGGATTTTAGTAGATGACCTTGAAAGGTCCTTTCCAACCCAAACCATTCTGTGATTCGATGATTCCATGAAGAGAGCAAGATCTAGTTTCCCTCTATAAAAGGAGTGTGGGAGTATGTGGTTTAGTAATGAAGTGTCTGGGTCCAGCTCTGGTGGACAACTACACACAGACCAATTGGGAAAGTGCCTGCCCAGAAATGCACCCAACAGGCTTCAAACATATCAGTGTCCTGCAAGAGAAACAAGATGATTCTCTGAACCACAGGGAGATGGATCCAACTAGCAAAGTTGAAGTAGCCACCAACACAAGGTTGGGTTTTCCCTGTGTGTAACCAAGTTATTTCCTGCCAGTCAAGCAAGAAATAGGAATTTCTCAGATGTTGCCTTAATAGTTAACACAAAGCTCTCCGAGTCATTTTGGGTCATCCAATGCTGGATCTAGACAATGCCATAGGCATTGTAAATCTGCATAATTGGTACTTAAGCAGTAATAGGGGAATCAGTTACAGCTGTAATTAAGAGTGTGAAATTTCAGTGTTTACTACACCCCTGTAATGAGGACTGATCCTCTCTCAGTTTAAAGTGGAGTAGCACTGCCATCAGACCCCACCAGAAGGTCTCCAATCTGCACGAAGTGCCTACAGCTTTTTGGATGGTGATAGCCACACTGACTTGGCACCAACTGAGGATCAGACCTTGCTACATGTGCTCCTACTTGGGCACAGCAGAGCTCAGAAAAGCTATGGAGGAGCAAAGAAAACGTCTTTTCTTCTCTTCTTATCTTCCTAAGCCTCTTCCAGGAAAAAGACCAAGCAGTAGACACTGACAGCTCTTTGGGCTGACCTGGGGAGGGCAGGGTTGTGATTGAGATAGAGGTCTCTGGGGATGGCAACAGTTGAAGTCTTTCCAATTAGCGCTTTGGATTGGAGTCAAGAGCTGTCAGGACTTTAATTTACTAACCAGTGTCCCTCTCCCTGTATATCCATGTGACAGCTCATTCCTTTAGGGTTGATAGAGTGCATGGTTGGCCTCTAACTGTTCTCCCATCCATCTCCCTCCCCGCTTTGCTTCCTCAAGAACATCATCCCAAGTGGAATTTCCATGGCTTGTGGACGCCGAGATCAACTTATGCCAAATAGTTTATTCCTGATGAAAAACCAAACCTCTGATCTCTCTGAGGCCTTTCTATAATTTGAGGTGGGGATGTTGGTTGATGTCCATCACCAGAGAGAGGAGACAATGTTGTTCTGAACTATGTGTTGAGCAAGCTTTTATTGAGCTTCTTGGACACAGCAGCAGAACATAGGAGCTCTGTTGATCCTGTTTGCCCAAGGTTAAAATAAAGGTTGATAAACTTGTATCTTGGTCAAAGTGTTCCCTAAGAGAGCCTGACACTTTGGCCCAGAGGATAGACTTCCCTGGAAGACAGGTGTATTGCATGCTCCTCATCCATGTGATTTCTTTAGGCCTGTCTCCTGTTGGCCAGCATCTCCCACCAACATCATCATTGCATGACTGGTGGGATAAACATGGACTTCCTTCCTTAGTTTTTTGTCACCAACCCTTGAGCCTGGCACGAGCACTAAATATGGCTCAAGGTTCAAGAGCACACCCAACCACGAGTCCCCTTAGTAACTTCTTGAGATGACCCTTTGGCAACTGGAGAAGAACAGCCAAAATCAGCGAATCAGTAGCAGATGCACCATAGAAACATTTTTTTAGCCCTGATATGTCCCTCCAGGTACAACCCAACCTAGATCCTCAGGAAACCTCATGGTTTCCAACCCAGAGGGGTCACTGTGCCTTTCTCTTTAGACCATAGCACATTTCCCAGTGATGTTAGGAAAGAATATAACTGATGAGGTCTACCCAGAAAGGACCTTTATCACTCTTTGTTCTCAAAGCACATGAACCCACATCATCTGACCTAGCATCCATCCCAGAAACTCTAGTTCTGCTTGAATTTCCCCTAATATTAAACACCTTCAGTCTACATGTCCACTCTTGAGACAGTTGTCTACATGGGGTTCCTCTGGCCAAGAAGACAGGTCTGCTATGTAGAGGTCTCCAGTGGAGCTACTACCCTGGACTCCCTTTGGGGCAAAAGAGGGTATAAGCTATCTGGGTTATTGGGGATGTTTACTCAGGAGGTGATGAGCCATTCCCAGAAGTGCCCATTTTGCTCCCTTGATTAGAAAGGGAAGGTGGGCAGCTAAGTCATCTGGAGATGTGTACAGTGATTTTAAAGCCTTCAAGAGCTGAATTTGAAGGACTTCAGATGACGTGAATCCAAACAACCATAATTGCAGAGTAAATAGGAAGGGAAGACACTCCAGTATCACTATGGTGCATGGAGAATAAGGAACAAGAATAAAAACAGAGCCAAGACCACATGTTCTGCTATTAAACATGCACCTCAGGTCATCTTCCCAGCATGGGAACATGCTACCTCTTGTAACTTCCATACCCCTTGACCAACAACCCTGAGCACCAAAAGGAAGCTTGGAGGAGAGTAGGACAAGAGCAACATGAGGTTTAGATTGAAGATGGGTGTAAGAATCCACAGTTTCTCAGTGTTGGTGAGATTTCAAGGGCACAAAGACACCTGTGCTTCAAGGGAGACTTGATGGGGAAGCAAAATCCCTCATGGTCCATTGTGCTTTGGAATCTTTCCTCTTCAGCTTATTACAGCTGTAAACTGAGAGCTGGGAGTGGGAAGCAGGGATCAGGAGGCAGTGAGCAAGATCAGTCTTGTTAGACTGACAAGAATATTGGAGAGGAGGAGGAGGAGGAGAGGGCACCAGAGAATGCAAAAAGCATCAGGAAGAAATTCTGTGGAGCTTAGGCAACCTAAAGTACAATGAGATGTGCATGCAGTGCTGTTGAATCTCATGTCCCTGTGACTAATGAATGTTTAGTGCTGGGGGATAAGGAAAAATCAGAACACAAGAAGAAGAGAGGAAGAAGAAGAAAGGAGGAAGATGAAGAAGAAAGAAGGAAGAAGAAATTAAGAAGAAAGAAAGAAGAAGAAAGAAGGAGGATGAAGAAGAAAGAAGGAAGAAGAAATTAAGAAGAAAGAAAGAAGAAGAAAGAAGAGGGAAGAAGAAGAAGGAAAATGAAGAAGAAAGAAGCAGCCACAGCAACCCACAATTAGCTGGCAAGCAGCAAAAGGATGGTTGTTTCCTCTGTCTGCTTTGCAAAGCTTTTTTTCTCAGTGGTGTTATCTTAGGAGGCATCAGTGGGAGATGGACAGGCTCAGCACAGGACTTGAATTCTCAGGCACTGTCTGACTGATAACAGATTTTAATGGGAGTGTTTACGTTTCCAGTCCTCCAGCAACACAGATCTGCTCTGATAATGTCTTTTAAGGGACCAGAGGTAGCATCTGGAAGATAAATGTGGTGTCAGCTGCCCACTGGGTTACACAGATGTTATGGTCCACTGAGGATTCATTACCAATTGTATTTTGAGGGCTTTTAATGGGTTTTCCAGGCATCCACCTCTAGTTTCATGGAACTTTCCCTCTTTCCTCTACTTTTAGAGACCAGACTGGATTATCACTTGATGTAAATCAAGACACTTTCCTTGACTGTCTTAGTTGAGCTAGCAGGTAGGATGCTGAGCAGCAGAGTTGAAGACAGGTGTTCACTGTTCTTGTTACAGCCTGAGTTCAGCAGCTTCCGTAGACAGGGCTGGCAACAAGGTAAGGGTCTAGGAGAAAAAGCAGCCTTTCCTTCTCAGCTATGGGAGACAGATCATATCTACAAAGGGAAAAGAGTCACCTGCTGCCTGATCCAATAGCCCATATGGCTATCAGTAGCTATGAAACTGTGGATCAGAGGAGGGGAGACAGAAGAAATTTGTGGTTGCCCTTCATCCTAGAATTCAGAGCAGTAAGACAATGCACTTGTCCTAGTTTGGGTCTGAACGAGCTATTCCATTCCATAGATATCATATCCAGTNTTAGACAACCTGGGACAGACTCTCACCAGCATCAGAATCAAAAAATCCTTCCTTCTATCTAGTTTAAATCTCTCCTATTTTATTTTAAAATTATCACCCCTTGTCCTGTCACAACAGTTCCTGCNTCAGCAAATATAAAAAGGAGAGGTTTAGGTCTATACCCTCCCTGAAGGCTGGGCACCTGAGCTATCTGGGGGAATGAACTGGGATCTCTCCTGGTGAGGCTCAGCAGCTCAGCTCTGCTGCTGCAGGACTCTGTCTGTTCTTCCTTTGATATCAATCCAAGAGTTCCTGCCAAAAAGTGTCTTGCCACCTTTCCTCTAAGTCTCTTTAAGTATTGAAAGGCTCCATTAAGGTCTCCCTGGATCCTTCTCTTCTCCAGGCTCAACAAGCCCAACTCTCTCAGCCTGTCCTCACAGCAGAGAGCTTCCAGCCCTCACATCATTTCTGTGGCCTCCTCTGGCCCCACTCCACCAGCTCCATATTTCTCCCATGCTGTGGACTCCAGAGTTGGACCCAGTGGCCTGTGATTGTTTTAAATCCAGTCCTGGAGCACCCAGCTGCTAATTCAGGAAAGGCTGCAGGCACTGTGCCGTGCTTCTGACCTTAGCAAGGGGCAGGAGTTGTCCTTCCCTTCCTGGTAAGAACAGGCAGTGTTCCACACCATTTGTCTTCACTCTCTCCAGTGACTTGATTAGCATGAGAAAGTTGGTCCAGCACAGATTTATTTATTTTAACTGAATGTGGGACAGGTTCCAAAGTGCCACATTGACAGCCTGGGAAAGCATGGTCTTGCATGTGTCCTGACAGGAGAGAAAACAGCCATCCAGGCTCCAGCTTCTCTACCTACTGTCTTCAGTGAGGAGCTACTGGTTAGGAAGATCCATCTCCAGGTAGAAGAATATTATCCTCCACAATTTGCAGCTTCCTGAGATCACAGAGTCATTAAGGTTGGAAGAGACCTCTAAGATCATCAAGTCCAACCATCAAACTATCACCTCCATGCCACTAAACCATGTCCATAAGTACCACATCTATATGCTTCTTAAACCCCTCCAGGGATGGTGACTTCACCACCTCCCTGGGCAGCCTGGGCCAATGCTTAAAAACCCTTTCAGTGAGGATATTTTTCCTGACATACGATCTAAACCTCCCCTGGTGCAACTCAAAGATACCTCCTGTCCAGACTGGAAACCATTTCAGATGAGGGAGAAGTTCCTTTGGCTTGTCACAGCTGGATTTCAACAACAACCTAACAACAACCAGCACTGGAGCCCTCCAATTGGTCCCACCTGAAAGCTCACATTTGTCTAAAAACAGGAAGAAAACCAAAAATGACTGTTTTCCCATGTGAGGTGATAAAAGGTGAATTTTTCTTTATTTTTCCCCCAAGATTTCTGGTCTATTCTGGTTTTTTCCTTAGAGCTTAGCAGAGCTGTCAGCCTCATTTGAGCTTGGGAACGTGGAGACCTGAAATATTTAGAATTGGCACCAGCTTTATGTTCAGTCTTCCTGTCCAAGAGGAGAAAAATCAGGCTCTGAAGATTTATGTGCTCTCTGAATAAGCAGCGAGCAGAGCTTTTAATTGATCCCAGCTCATTCCAAGTGAGAGCTGAGCAAAGCTGGAGCTGCTGCAGGGTCAGGACTAACAAAGATGTACTTCCACATGCCCTTGGAACTTACCAGTGTCCTCAACAAGATCCTCTGCTCCTGGAAAATTCTTCCTCCTCAATCTCAAATCCCATAGAGAGGAGTGTGCTCATGGAGTAGATGCCACCTATTACAAATCTATGTTGTCTTCTTTAGCAACCTGTGGCTGTATCTAATGTGCTGCCCTTTTTTCTTGGTGCAATTATAGAAATGTGTGGAAGGAGCAGGAGAACCTGCTGAATGATCTCTAGTTTGCAGCAAGAAGATGATTTACTTGAACCCAGATGATTACATTGAGGTCTGTGGAAGTGCTGCTTGAAGGGAGATGCTTAAAAGTGGATTTTCACCAAGAAACTAAGAGGTTCTCCTTTACAACTGAGAGAACCCTTGGGAGAATTCACTCTCCTTACAGTTGGTTTGAGAGCCATGGTGGCCAGTGATCTCTTCTCCTTTTGGGCTGTGCTAACTGAATCACTGCTGCCCTCACCATTGCTGGATGATCAGCAAGGTCCAAAGGAAGAGCTCAGGAATTAGAGTTGTTGACTGACTTGGAGCAGATATGGTTGGAGTCCAGTGAGTCATTTTTCACAAAGAACCCATTCAATTAGAAGGGAAAGGTTGGGGACACTGTGTTATTTGTGGATATTGCTTGAGTGTAGCTGAAGGCTTCAGCTGAGAATAAAAGTATGGAGATGATGGAAGGGAAATGTCAAAATCTTTCTTTTTCAACCTGTCTCTTGTTTCGCATCAGAAACACCAGAGCAATTTCAAAGCAAAACCTTTCAGCTTCTGTTTGTCATTTGGAAGTCGAACTTCTCTCAAGGTGGATCTGTTTGTTTGTAATAACTTAGAAATGAAGCAAAAGAACTAAATTAATTAGGTGGTCAAGGGAAATATTTTGGGTTGACCCTAGATGAGAGAGTTTCTTCAGCTTTTTCTTTTTTCTTTGTCTCTGAAAATGAGAAGGGTTGACTTATATCAGTTTTTTAATTGATTTTTTTTTTCCAGTCAAGTCAGGGACTTGAAAAAGGATGATTCCTGAGCTCTGAACCATGCTGTAGCTGTTGGTAGTGTGGGTATAGGATCCTCTCCTGATTAGAAATAGTCTGTGCTTATAGACAGTCATTGAAAATAGGAAGATTTAAGGAAAAAAAACAAACACCCAAACAAAACCAAGAGAAGTAAAGCTTTCTGAACTTCTCACCAGCTTCTACTGGCAGTCCTCATCTCCAGTGTGGTTTCAGCTGGAAACACAACAGTCCTTAGAAGATAGGCAGGGCCAGGGCTACATCTAGGTCAAGGTGCTGGATGTAGAAAAGTTATGACAAGGAGCCTTGGAGCCTCTCTAATGTGACACCATGTCCCTACCAGCTTGTTGTCCTCATGCAGCAGAAGAAGAATCAGGTGAGGAAAGAGCTCAGCTCCTGTTAGCTCTCTGAGAACACCATCTCTGCCCATAGCACTTCATTCTGATCCTATCCTCCTGAGTTTCCCTCCTTGGAATGGGGCAGAGAGCACAGAAAGCTAGCAGGATTTGATCCATCAGTGTCTTGTGCTAACACAGCGCCCAGTGCCTCCCAGGACCTGATCTAAATGGGCTCACAAGAGTGTGGTGATTGGTCTATGCTTCTTAATCTCCAACCTAAACCTCTCCTGGTACAGCTTGAGGCTGTTTCCTCTTGTCCTATTGCTAGTTCCTTGGGAGAGGATGTTCAGAGAACAAGGCAGCAAATAAATATACCCATGAAGCCTTGTTTTCAGGTGAAAGGATGTATTTAGGGTCTGTTTCACACCACAGCTAGATGACAAGCTAGTATCTGCTTCTCTAAGACACTGAACTAGAAGAAAGGCTACCAAAACATGACCTCTTCCATGCTCTGATCCATGCAGGATCAGGTCCCTTTGCTCCTGAGCAGGAAAACCCCTTCATCATCCCATCCTAGGAGTGAAAGTTCTGCTTAGGAAGATCAACAAAGACCTTAACTACTCTGTCAGTGAGTTCCTTTGCTTTCCAAAACATGATGAAAAACATCTAGATCTTGATGGTGTCTCTTTAATGAGAGCAGAAGCAATTGTGTGAGAAGAGGCATGGTCCTGTGATAACTTTGCCAAGGTGACCTCATGCTGCTGCCAGGTCCAGGAGGTGAATCTGTTGGTTTGTTCTGTTGCTGCTGCCACTTCTGGGGGTTTGGCATCTGGTTTCATTTGTAAAGCAAAGAAAAAAATAGACCTGGTCCTAAAAGCTTTCTTAATGGATATTTGGGACCTTGTAAAGGGAAATGGTTGTGTAAAAGATGCCACAAGGGACCAGCTCTTGGTTCTGTCCTTTAATCTTCCTCCTTTTTCCTTTTCCCCTTAAAACTGCTGCTGGCAGGTCACCTGCAGCCAATATTCTCCCTCCCAAGTTGGAGGGAGAAAGGGGTTCATGTTTCATCATCCAAAAAATGAAAGAAAAAACCCTGAAAACATCCCTCAGTCTTCAGTGGTAACCTTTGTCAGCTTTCAACAAACCTTTTGAGGTGTGCAGAGGCTTTGGTAGTTCCAATCATAAGAAGAAAAAATAATCCTTTCCCCTTTTATTCCTAATCTCCTCCCCTGCCTGCCCAGCATCTCCCCACAGTTGTCTTCATCCTGCTGCTTTCTGTATCCCAGCTCCTGGTTGTTGGTTTTTTTTTTTCCCTGCCCTGAAATGCCGTTTTTGCAGTTTGCTTTCTTCGTTTTATTTTATTTTTTATTTTACTACTTTGCTGTTTAGAAGTTTTGGTAACTCCATTTTTTTGGCAAAGCCAACTCCTTCTGAAGAATCCCAGCGTGGTAGGGATTGGAAGGGACCTCTGGAGATCATCTAGTCCAACCTCAGTGCTCCAGCAGGGTCACCCACAGCAGCTGGACCAGGATCACCTCCAGCTGGGCTTGGAATCTCTCCAGAGAAGGAGACTCCACAAGCTCTGGGGACAAAAGGGGCAGATTTGGTTAGCTGCATGGAAGGAGGATGATGCTTCTCAAGTCATGAAAGCATAGCTAGGAAGATGTACTAGCCAGTAGGACTGGGAGGAGGGAGGAAGGGAGGGTAGATAGTATAAATGTATGGAAAAATTGGAAAGGGCACATTTGGGAATGCCTTTCCTTCCTTTTCTTTTTCTCTTGTGCTTTTGCTCTGTCTCCTGCTTTGCCTTTGATCCTCTCTCTCTCCTCCAGAAGAAAACAGTGGGGAGAAGGAAAGATGGGAAAATGACAGAGAACACCAAGATGTTTTGCCTTTCACTGTCCCTGGCTGAGTGTCTCTGATGGGTGGGAGCTGTTCTTGCTCTCTCCTGGGTGGTCTTGAGGAGCAAGATGAGCATTTTTATTTCCTTTTGCAGGGTTCCAAGGGCCCATCTGAGGCTGAATCATTCCAAGGGGTCTGAGGTCCAAGGGCCACCTGGCTGGAGCTGTGGTGGTGTGGGAAGAACATCAGATGTCCTCACAACTCAGCTCATCAATGATTTTGGCAAATCTACCTGCCTGGGCCTGTCCAATTATTCAGAAATGTGCAAATACTTCTAAGGATCACCTGGTCCTGCCTCCTCTCCAGCAGCAGAGACATTCCCCTCCATGGATGCATTTCCTTTTTTCCCCCTGCTGAATTCTTCTGCATTAATTCAGCCTTGGGGAGCAAAAGCAAACACAACCTACTGACAGAGCAGCAGCCCATAACTCCTTCAGGAAACACTTTTACCAGAGGCAGCCCCAGCCTCTCTGTTTTCCCCATTATCTCTGAAGCTGATGAAGATCTCCTCCTCCAATTTCTGTAAGGTGCAGATCCCAACCCCTCCCTCCACTGCCCTCTCCCATTTTGCTCAACCCTCAAGCAAACAGCTTGGCTGGAAAGATGATCCACTGTGTGGAGACCCTGGAGCCATGGTTGCTGTGATAGCTCCTGAGGGACCACTCTTCTGCTCCTCAAACCTAGACCTCCATGCCCCATGCAGCACCTGGTGGAAGAGATGCAGGAAAGGTGAGAGGCTGAGGGGATGCAGATGTGAAGCACTCCATGATTCTGCTCTGTATTTGCTGTCACCATCAAGTTCCAAGAGTGTCTAGAGACTGCCACTGAGACCAAAGCTTTGGTAGGAACATCATTGAAGAAATATGTAGAGCCTACCCCAAAGAACTGTTGGTCTGAGGAAGGAAAAGTCCTGAAGATGGACAAATTATCTTCCCCTGGGTCCAAAGGCTGGGGCACATCCCCCATGGTTTCTCCTGAAGCATGAAGGAATCATACTGGCAAGTGCAGGAGATGTCAGAAAAAGCTTTAGAAGGGGTGGTATGGAGAACCCACACCTATTGCTCTGCATCTGCTGCACACCTCTGGTAAGATCATAGAATCATAGAATGGTTTGTGTTGGAAGGGACCTCTGGAGCTCATCTAGTCCAACCCCCCTGCAGTGGGCAGGGACATCCCTAACTAGATCAGGTTGCCCAGAGCCCTGGCAAGCCTCAACTGGAATGCCTCCAGGGATGGGAACTCAACCACCTCCCTGGGCAACCTGTGACAGTGTTCCACCACCCTTGTGGTGAGGAACTTCTTCCTAATGTCCAATTTAAATCTACTCCTGTCCAGTTTAAAACCATTGCCCCTTGTCCTTTCATTCCAGGCCTTTGCAAACAGGCCCTCTCCAGCTTTCTTGTAAGTTCCCTTTAAGTACTGGAAAGTCACTAGTAGGTCGCCCCGAAGTCTTCTCTTCTCCAGGCTGAACAATCCCAGCTCCCTCAGCCTGTCCTCATAGGAGAGGTGTTCCAGCCCCCTGATCATTTTTGTGGCCCTCCTCTGGACCTGCTCCATCAGATCCATGTCCTTTCTGTGTTGAGGGCTCCAGAACTGGACACAGTATTCCAGATGAGGTCTCACCAGAGCAGAGTAAAGATGTCACTGGACTGCTTGAGTTTGCTTCTGTTGTGTTGTGTCATAAGCCACAACATGTCACTGTCATGTGTGGACCTCTGTGACTCTTCTGTGGTATTCTAGGACTGCTGTGGTTGGAGCTGCAAGAGTCAGGGTCAGACAGTGCTCCAACAGTCACCTGAAGGGTGATGGAGCTGTGCTGGAGAGCTGAATTCCCACACCTGAACCAGGCTGGAAAGTAAGGATTAGGGAAGCACAGACCTCTCAGAGGCTATTTTGTACAAGCATCCTGTGTGGTAACAGGATCCTGCTAAGGTTTATGTCCTCCCTATAAATTCACAGCATCCCTTTTCTGCTCCTTTCTCTCCCAGATGAATTTTACCTTCTCAGCACAACCTCACTGAAACCCCCAGAGAGAAACAGCTCACTAACACTTGCCCACCTGCCACAGTTTGGCTAGCGGAAAAAGAAACAAACAACAAAATAAAGTATTTGTGGTGTATGCAGAATGGATTTTGGTTCAAAGTGGCTAGAATTAAAGAGGTACAGATACTGATAAATGGGCCTCTTTGCTTTTTTTTAATCTCTTATAAAGCAGAAAAAAGAATGGCACAGGCTCAATTTCTATAATGTTCTGTTTTCATCTGTAAAGAGAAAATTTTCAAGCTTAGGTGCCAAAAGCAGGAAAATATTAAATGTGTATTTAGACAGTTAAATAAGAGGCTCAATTTTCAAAGGCAGCAATACGTTGGGTTTCTAATTGCTACCAGAAGAGACTGGAATCTTCCTCTTCTTTTAAAATGATATTTTCCAGCTCCAGAAGAAGAGAACTTTTTGATTTACAAAGCATTTTCACAGAAGATGTCCTTTAGAGGGTGAAGGACAGAAGTTCACTGAAGAACAGCATATGTGGTATTTCCTTCTAGATGTCAACTCCTGGCAATAGGTAACTTAGATGAATTAAGTAGTAATGGATCTACAGTGACCAAAGGTCTCATGCTCATCCATTCTTCCATTCCTTTGCAGTGAAAAGTTGAATCCAAGCTACTTCCAGTGGAAAGTAGGAAATGATGGGACTTTCCATGCTTATGTTTGCCCTCAAGACTTTCTCCACTATGCTTTCCAGGATGAGTTCCTGGAGGCTTGTCCCAAATGCTAGCAAAAGTATAGAAGATCTTAGCTTAAACTTGCTTCCATATTCATTCTTCCCTGCATGCAACCTATCTTCTGCTGACATCTAGTCCTCCAGACTAACCAACTCCAGTTCCCTCAGCTGCTCCTCACAAGACTTATGCTCTAGACCCTTCAGCACTTGATTGCACTTCTTTGGACAGAGAATACATAGAGATAGCCATTGACTAACCACCACGAGCTCCAGGGGAGGCAACTTCTGGGCTAATACTTTGGAGGTCTCAGCACTAGTAACAAGGCAGAAACCAGAGAGTAGCTGCTCACAGCCCTTCTCTGTGATGGTGCCAACTCCAAGTGTTCAAAATACCATGGAAACACTAAAGAAGAGACATTCCTACCTCAGAGAAGCTGGGTCAAGGGCACAAACCCCTGAAGTTATTCAGGCAGCTGCCGCTTCTGTAAAAGGAAACAAGTTGGTGCTGGTATGTAGCTGTTTTCCTAGAATTGTGGTTATTCTGGAGTATCTGGTACCTCTGATGACTTCATGGGGTGAACCATGGGATGAGTCATTTGATGTGTTGAAGACTGAAGGGACTAAGGTGGAATGAGGTTGGCTCAAAGCCCAGCTGGAGGTGATCCTGGGCAAGCGGCTTTGGGTGACCTGACCCTGTTTGAGGTCCAGAGGTCCCTTCCAACTCCTACCATGCTGGAATTCTGGGATTCTGTTTGTCCTTTTGCATCAGCCAAATCAATGGTAGCATAGCTCAGTTCTGAACCATGGTCACCTTGAGTATGCAGCAGGACACAGGAGAAGTTCAGAACTGAACACAACATCACCATGTCATCCAGGAGAGGAGGAGGAAAAGGAAGCACTCCAGCAATCAAAATGTCAGCCTCCAGTTTACTTAAAAAAAACCCAACAAAACACTAAAACAATGAGCTGAAAACGGGGAAATCTGGAGGAAAAAAAAACCAACAAAATTCCAACCCCCTTTTGGTAAATGTCAGTACTTTTAAATTAGGACAAAGGAATTAGAAACATGGAGGCTTATGTTTAATTCACTTGAAAGCAAATTAAAGGGTTCAGCTTATGGATGAAAGAGAAAATTAGGTTATTTTCTTTTTGGGGTTGTTTTTTTCTTTTTCTTCCCTGAGAGTTACCAAGGCTACTGCAGCCAAGAGAAAGCCACAGTTCAGCACAGAGCTTAGGGAGCTGCTAGTGACAGGGCCCTTGGCACATCCTAAGTGGGCTTAGGAGAAGTAGATCCACCTAGGGAGCAGTCACTGGGTCACCTCCTGGCAGGGACAGCACCTGGCTGGCTCTGCCTAATCCAGAGGTTTTTTCCTAAGGCGCACACCTTAGGAAGGAGGAGGTGAAGGAGGAGAGGCAAGGGAGGAGGTGATGGTGTGATGAATATGAAGCCCCCAGCAGGCAGGAGGTTTGATGTTTGAGACATTCATGTGCTAGTTAAAGTCACCTTCTGTATCTAGGTATGGTGCCTCCAGCATTTTCACCTGGGCTAAATGTCTCAATTTAGTCAAGCAGCCAGACATTTTGCCCCTCACTTCATGTGTATGTGTCCACTACACACAATCCCAGCATGGTAGGAGCTGGAAGGGACCTCTGAGGATCATCTAGTCCAACTTCCCTGCTAAAGCAGGGTCACCCACAGCAGGTTGCCCAGGGTCACCTCCAGCTGGGGTTGGAATCTCTCCAGAGGAGGAGACTACAACCTTCATGTTGCCTTCTCAAGCTCCAATTGTGTAGATGGAGAAGGTTGATGCAGCTTCCCAGATTTGATCAACAGGAAGGTTTTCATGCAACTTAGACCTCATTAAGGAGACAAGATGCAGTGCCAGGGAAAGCAAGTCCCCATGTCTCTGCTCTCAGCACCTTGTGTGAGGTGGGACACAGAGCCAAGCTCATCCCTTCTTTAGTGTGTGGAGTGATGGGGCTCAGGTCACCTCTTTTGGTCCAAGGGCATCAGAGTGTCTCACTCCTGAGGGAAGAGCAAACATTTTCCAAGGAAAATACTTTTTCACTTTCTAAAACCCACGAGAAGTCATATATGTTCCAATGATATTACTTTTCCTGGGCAAAAAAAAAGCTACTTGGAAAATGGAACACTGAAAGGAGAGACTGCAAAATAATTAAGAATAATAATAAGCAGAAAAATCCAATCATGTCCCCAGTTTCCCAGCTAGATGGTTCAACTGCACCTCACTGCAATTTCACTTGGAAATTTGCTTAAACATAATCAGAGTCTCCTTACAAAGTCACAGCAGGGGGAAAAAAAACACAAAAAAACCCAACCAAAATGCCCAGCTCAAGAGTAATGTTTTTATACTCTGAGTGAGGTTTTACTAACACTTTCTTTTTCACAGAATCCCAGCATGGTGGGAGCTGGAAGGGACCTCTGGAGATCATCTAGTCCAATCCCCCTGCTCCAGCAGGGTCACCCACAGCAGTTGACCAGGATCACCTCCAGATGGGCTTGAAATCTCTCCACAGAAGGAGACTCCACAAGCTCTCTGGGCAGCCTGGGCCAGGGCTCTGCACCCTCACAGGAAACAACTTTCTCCTCCTGCTCAGATGGAACCTCCTGGGTTCCAGTTTGTGCCCATTGCCCCTTGGCCTGTCCCTGGGCACCACTGAGCAGAGTCTGGCCGCAGCCTCTTGTCCCCACCCTTGAGCTCTTGCTGAGCCTTGAGCAGCTCCCCTCTGGCTCTGCTCTTCTCCAGGCTAAGCAGCCCCCGCTGAGTAGCTCAGGAGATGTTGCTTTTGGATGTGAAATACAATTACTGAAGACCTTCATTTATCTACAACTCACTAAATGAACAGCTCCAGACTGGAAGATGGTAGAAGCTTCCAAAAGCAGAGGAAGGCCAAGGATCACACTTCCCTTTTGTATTTCCTCAACCTCTCTCTGCTTTATACAAACCCCCTACAAATGGCTCCTTGAATTATTTCCCTTCTCTGTTTTGCTCATGAAAAATAAAAACAGTGCAATTCCTCTGGTGTTCCCGGAGAACTTGCTGGAGGATTAATGAGGTGATGCCAGGAGGAAAGGCAAGGTAAGAACTCTGAAAAGCTCCAGCAAAAAAAAACCCTTCTCCCAACCTTTAAATTCCTGTTCAGCTGAAATCCCTGAGCCAGCAGTGAAGAAAAACTCTCGCTCCAGATGTTCAGAAGCATATCCTGAGCTTGGGGTGTGGGAAAAGTGCCCTAGTGCTTCTTGGGATCATCAGAGGAGAATCTGGGTGAGGATAGAGAGGGATGGTGGCAAGGAAGGATGAGCAGAGGAGGGGGAAAAGGAGAAAAGAGAGAGGAGGAACAGAAGAGAACAAGAATCTTTGGAAGGGCAAACCTGCATCAGGAGGAGGAGCAGAAGTGCTGTGTTTACAGAGTACTGACTTGGAAATGAGTCTTTTTACTCTGTTGGTCAGTTAATTACTGAGTGAACCTGAAGACATCACTTCCCATTTTGTGTTTCAGCTCCTCCATGCATGAAATGGAGGTTGTGGAGAGCGATGCTTGCTTGTCATCATAAAGATTAAGAGGTGGCTTTAGGAGCCAGGCTCTGCTGCTTGGTTTCCTAAAGGAGAGTCGCTCACTGGGACATGGGGATTAAAGGTGGGAGAGCTTTGAGGCTGGCAGAAGCACCAGGGGATGATGTGAGGGTCCTCTTGCAGGATCTGGATGGGCACATGGCAGGGGAAGGAGGTGTGGGGACCTGGATGGAAGGTTATGGAAGCACATAGCCTGAATTTACAGAGGTGGTTTTGAGAGGGCGTTTGGAGGGTGATGATGTTGCAGGGAATTAATGGAAGATACCACGGCTGGGAGAGTTGGATAGAAGGTTGTGGCCCAAGACTTCAAGGCTATGTCTCTGTTAGCCAACAGTCAAGAGCAGGACACAGGTCCCAAGGGGCTGGGGCTGTTGCTGCCATCCTAAGGGAGCAAAGAGATGAGGATTTGGGGGATGCCAGGACCCTCCGGGAGGGCAACAAGGAGCAGACATCCTGCAGCTGGAAGGGATCATGCCCTAGAGTGCTTGGGGCTCACCCAAAACACAGATCCACCACCTGCTCAGGGTTGGGGGAGATCCTCCTCGGACTGGGATCTAAGGTCGAGGAGGAGGGGAGGAGAGGGGCAGGGCTGCCAAGACCTTCCCCGCGGGGCTAGGGAGAGGCGAGGAGGGGGTAGAGGAAGCACAGGGAAGGCTGCGAGGGGTGTCCCAGAGCTCGGGCACAGCACAGCCTGAGCCCTGCGGAGTGTGAAAGAGGAGGGGGGGAAAAAGGGAAATAAAGAGAGAAAAGGGGGAAAAGAAAAAAGGAGAAAGGAAAAGGGAGCAAAGGAGGAAACGGGGAAATAAGAGGAACAGAAAGGAGAAAAGGGAGAGAGGAAGTAAGAAAAGGGAAAAAAAGAAAAAGGAGTAAAAAGAAAGAAAAAAGGAAGAAAAAGGAAAAAAGAGGAGAAAGAGGGGGAGGGAGGAACGAGAAAAAAAAGGCCGGGGG